>JAHLJT010005437.1:12628263-12836090 GCA_031308135.1 Acheta domesticus
AGATTAACTGTTAAAAATTCTTTAAGACTTCATGTATTTTGATTTTTGAGCAATATTTGGTATGTATAAAATATAATAAGTGAATTCAGTATTTTGAAGAACATGCTTTTCTAATTTTCGCAGAATCAGCTCTGTGAATAACGTACTTAAAGGACTTTGAATGGGATTTCCATCTATTTGTCTGAAAAATTTTTTTTTTTTTTTGAAACACAAATTCAGTATACGTAATGTGAATTTAATTGCTATTTTTTACTTCATTTGGTGAAATAGGGAGTTCTTGAGCATGAAATTCTTAACACTTTATCTAATGCCAATAAAATTAAGCCGTATGATATGGAAGATGAACATCGCCTTTACATCCAAGGCTTATTTAATCTCAAATCTAGGTTTATTGGAGTATCCCATACATATTTTATTAACAAATTTAAAACTATTAGTAATAGTAAATTAGTTACTCTAAAAAGCGGTTTTACCATTATATTTAGGAATTTATACATTAAATGATCTGCAGTGCCAATATAGAAAATAACCAGTCTCATTGGATGCTGAGATTTATGAACCTAGATGCCCTTATTTTCCGACTTCGAAATTTTTGAATCTCACCCTCCAATATTTTGTCTATACAAAATGTTGAAATCGGAGCATTCTAACTGTTAAGTTCTCACAATTAAACAATATTACCACTTTATAATACTCTTTATTCAAATAAATACTTAGTAATACAACGACTATCTCCACTTCTATATGTTCCTATCTATTATCTTACTCGTCACTATACACAAGTGCAGAGCCTCCTGTTCGTGTCCAAGGCTCCCCTACACCATTGTCACGGCCGCCCCGCCACATGGTCCACTGCCATGATTAGCCGACTCGGCTACAGCACCCTCCGCGCCCAAAGCGTCGGATACGGCGCGAAACGAACTTTTTTCCTGAACCTCTTCGACTGCTGTGCCGTATTGTGGGGAGGTTTTGTGTCACCGATCTCCACTTTCTGCTCGTCTGCAGAGACCTTTAGCTCTTCAGTCTGTTGGGTAGTCGGGCTGAACGGTGGCAGGATCTCCTGTGAACTAGGCATCGCCATGAATTCTTTTAAAACTTTATCTCGAAATTGGTGCTGGGATAACGTTTTTTGACTATCGACCTCTGCTTCCCTGAATCTAGGTCTAATCTGTTCTTGATGTCGGACCACTACTCTATCGTTCGTTTTCACCCAATACAATCTTGATCCCTTGACCTCCTGCACCACTCCCGGGATCCACGCCGGATCTTTTTAAAAGACATACAAAAATATTCTATCTCCTACGCTGAATTTAGGAGTGCCCCCTTGAGAAGTGTAAACGGTCCCTGGATGGAGCAATGAGAGTAATGATCTGTGCTGGCGACCATGGAGTAATTCCGACGGGCTCCTGCCGTCTCTTCCCGGAAGTGCTCGATAAGTAGCCAGTACTCGCAAAAGAGCCTTGGTCTTCGTTAATCCCGCGCTCCGCAGCTTGCACATTGCTCTTTTGAATGTCTGGACACATCTTTCTACTTCTCCATTCAAGTATGGGTGAAATGGAGGAGCGCAGATGTGCTGCACTCCATTTGTCCTGCAAAATTCAGCGAAGTCCGATGAAGTGAACTGCGTGCCGTTATCGGAGACCAACACCTGAGGGAGGCCCTCTGAGACGAATACTTTCTCCAGAGCTTCGATGGTTGCTGCCGCAGTTGTAGATCGCATCTCAACTACGTATGGGTATTTGGAAAAGGCGTCAACCACAATCAACCACATAGAGTTCCAGAAAGGTCCCGCATAGTCTACATGAACTCTCTCCCATGGTTCCTGTAGTAGGGGCCACGATACAAGGTCTTTCCCTGGCGCATTCTGATTGGTTTGACAACTTTCACAACACCTCACTAACTGCTGTATGTCTTGACTCATTCCTTCCCAAAAACAGTACCTGCGGGCTAATTGTTTACTAACTATACCCTAACTAACTATACCCAGTGGCCTTCGTGGAGCAACTTTAAGACACTTCTCTTAAGCGACTGAGGTATTACTACGCGTGTATATTGATCCGATGCTAACAAAACTACCCCCGCCTTAACTGACAATCTCTCTCTTCTATTGTACCATTTGTCGTAACTCCTGAGCAATCTCGATGGCCACCCTTTTCGGATAAAGTCTCTCACCCTCCGTAACTCCTCGTCTTTTTCCGTAGCCGCCGCAACTGTTGCTGCATTAATGGGGAATTCTTGTATGGTCTCCAACTCTTCAGTGTCAATTTGAAAGCATGCTTCCTCTGATGCATCAAATTCTATGTCGGGCCCACATGGTAGTCTTGACAACGCATCTGCATTTGCATGTCTAGTGGTACTCCTAAAGTGAATTTGATAATTGTAATCTGTGAGAAACAACACCCACCTCTGGAGCTTCTTAACTGTACCTTCTGGAATTTTCCTGCCGGGATGAAACAACTGCACCAAAGGTTTGTGATCGGTTATTAAATGAAATCTGCTCCATAAACAAAGTCATTAAATTTCTTGACTCCAAAAATAATTGCTAAAGCTTCCTTTTCAATTTGAGAATAATTTTGCTGATGCTTATTAAGAGTTTTTGAAGCAAACGCTATCGGCCTTTCAACACCTGCTTCATCCTTCTGTGACAGAACAGCTCCAACCCCATAATCTGATGCATCCGTGGCAATCGTAGTCACTCTTCCAGGTACAAAATGATTCAAACGCACCGCGCCAACGATTGCTTCTTTCAACTTGTCTAATGCTAACTGGCACTCCTTAGTCCATGCAAACTTAACTCCTTTCTTTTTTAAAGCATTTAATGGAGCTGCTATAGATGAAAAACTTTTAATAAATTTATTGTAATAATTTATTTTACCAATCAAGGCTTGTAACTGCTTTATATCCTTAGGAGCAGGTAGCTGTTTAATTGCTTCTATATGGCTCTGCGTCGGAGCTATACCTGTCCTGTCTAGCACATGACCTAAAAAGATTACCTGATCTTGAAAAAATTCACACTTGGACCAATTAATCTTTAATCCACTTTCCCTTAGCTTGGCCAACAAACCTCTTAAATTGTCCAAGTGTTCTTGAGGCGTAGCCCCCGTTACCACACTATCGTCCAAATAGTTAATGCACCCCCTACATTGTCTCGTAATCTGTTCCAAACAACGTTGAAATATAGCTGCTGCCGACGAAACCCCAAACGGTAGTCTGTTAAATTGAAACAAGCCTAGTTGTGTGTTAACCACAAGAATCTTCATTGACTGTTCATCTAAAGGTAGTTGTAGATATGCATCCTTAAGATCTATTTTTGTAAACTTGTCCTCCCATCAATTTCTGGAAAAGGTCTTCCGGTTTTGGTATGGGGTATTGCTCCACCTCCAACTGTTGATTGACTGTACTTTTAAAGTCCCCGCACAACCTCAGGCTTCCATTTTGCTTCTTAACAATTACTAGGGGTGTGGCCCACTGGCTGGTTGTAATAGGTGAAATTACACCTTCTCGTTCCAATCTTCTAAGCTCCGTTTCTACCGCTTCCCGTAGTGCCCAAGGCACCGGTCGAGCCTTGTAGAATCTAGGTTTACAATTTTCTTTTAACTGAATATGTGCTAAAAATGAACTACACTTTCCTAAGCCCGGTGAAAACACCTCATCGAATTCTTTTTTAAGTTCTTCTATTAAAGTTGTCTGAGCCTCTTTCGATATATTCTCAATTTCATCCACTATTTCAAACCCTAATTTGTTAAAGCTGTCCAGTCCCAGAATGTTCGTTACATCGTATCTATCTACCACTATGAGTTCTAACCTCTCCCTCTTTTTCTTGTATGTTGCATTTAAATTTTGCCTTTGATTTTAATGGGACTCTTGCAAAAGCTAACCAATTTTGTGTCTACTTTTTTACAATTAGGAGAGCCTAACCTGTGATAAGTTTCCAAGTTAATAAGTGTGGATGCTGCTCCTGTGTCCACCAAAAAATTCACCAACTCGCTGCCGAATTGTAATTGTATAAAAAGTTTCTTCTTATCTTCCCTATTCAATACTTCATTTACCATATCAGTTTCCATTTCTTCTTCGCGTGTTACCTGTTTATCTCTTGGTCTTCTCCTGAGCCAACTCTGACACACTTCTCTAATGTGACCCCTCTTGCCGCATAAGAAACATTCAGCTTGCCTGAACCTACATTGTTCCCTAGGATGTTTCTTGATACAATCCTTACAAGATTTCGACCACTTGCTCTTCAACCCTTCACTCTTAATACTGCCATTTTCACTGTCACTCGAGCTGTTCTCTTTGCGATTCTGTCTTCTTGTTCTGTTCACGTTCTCAGATTTGAGCCTGCTTTCTCTCTTCACATAACACACTGATTCCGATCTTGCTATTTCTCTAGTGGTTTTAGTTGTTACTTCATACGTGAGAGCTATACGTTGCACTTCTTCTAAGGTCGGATCACTAATCTTCACTGCCTCAAATCGAACTTTTTCTTCAGGAGTATGTAAAATAACCATATCTCTGATGAGCGAGTCGGCGTATGATTTCCCGCAACCCGGTGACTGGCATTTAAACTCACACGTGCGAGCTAACCCTCTGAGTTCCGTGATCCACTCGGAATGAGACTGGAGTTCCTTTTTTCTGCTCTGAAAAAATCCATACCTAGAAGCCACTACATGCGGCGCTTTAGCAAAATATTTATCTAATTCTGCCTTAATTGTTTCCCAAGGTAATTCTGTTATTTCTTTTTCGGGACACAACTTCCTTAACAAATTGCATGTTTCACTGCCAATACAACTAAGAACAAACGCCCTTTTCATGTCGTCTTTGTCTACCCCGTGACATAATAGATGCTGTTCGAGTCTCTCTTTATAAGTATACCACTCATCCTTCTCACTATCAAACGGAGGGAGGGGGGGAGGACGCGCTCCGAAGGCCAGACTCACCCCTTTCAACGCTTCCGTAATTATTGCCTGGTTTTTTTGCTGCACTGCTGTTTGCTGTTGTTGGAACTGCTGTTGAACTGCCAGCTGTTGGTTCTGAAATTGCTGCCAGGCCGTGTGTTGTTGTTGGATTTGCTGCTGTTGTTGTTGTATTTGCTGCTGCATCAGCGTAATGATTTGTGCAAACTGTTCCGAAGTTGGTGCTGTATTTGCCATTTTCCTCGTCGCCAATGTTAAGTTCTCACAATTAAACAATATTACCA
Source organism: Acheta domesticus (assembly GCA_031308135.1). Lineage (NCBI taxonomy): Eukaryota > Metazoa > Arthropoda > Insecta > Orthoptera > Gryllidae > Acheta > Acheta domesticus. Next base: position 12,633,458 of record JAHLJT010005437.1, read on the forward strand.
CTTTATAATACTCTTTTATTCAAATAAATACTTAGTAATACAACGACTATCTCCACTTCTATATGTTCCTATCTATTATCTTACTCGTCACTATAACAAGTGCAGAGCCTCCTGTTCGTGTCCAAGACTCCCCTACACCATTGTCACGGCCGCCCCGCCACATGGTCCACTGCCATGATTAGCCGACTCGGCTACAGCACTAACCAATGCCATCGTGATTGTGAACTTGCACGATGGACAAGTGCAGATCTACCACCCACTGCTGAGTCAGGCGGTCAAGTCACCATTATCCCCGACTAGCGGGTTTTCCTGCAGGGTCGAGCGGCGGGTAAAATGGTATGTTTCTGTATTAATAGATTGCAGTCGCTCGGGGTGAATACCAGGCTGCCGCGTAGCGCGCAGACAAGTGGAGCGCATAACGTTATGCAATTTAAATTTTGTTGTCGATTTCCGTCTCTAATTTCAAATTCTTTTCTCTTTTTCAAATTTCATTCTGTAACATTTTTTGTATCTGTTTAACCTTTGATATTGTTTATAAGTTGCTTCAAATGATACTTCTACTCAACTAACTACTTACCTATTATAACTTACCTAATATAAACTATCATACTTGTACTTTTGTAAATTGCATTGTATGAACTAAATTGTTAACATGTGATATGTGGTTAGGCGGAAGAGCGGGCCTGATGGCCCGAGCCTCGCCATATCAATAAAGGCATTCTTCTTATTATTATCATCAAGCTTAACAGTACATGAAATGTAATTGAGCGTGCCACAGGTGTTTACGGGTCGCTAATCTAATTGCCAAGAAAACAAATATAATAATGATGACCCTGCCACTCAGACATCACACCACTAAATACAACACTTGCAGCCAACAAACAAACAAGGAAACCTTGTTCCTTGCTAGAAACACACGAATTAAAATTGCAGACGTTGGATTCTTAGACAGAACAGATTTTACTCGCCATGTTCTGCATCTTTCCATGAAAGGGAAACGAAATCTCTCTGCACTTCTCACATCCCTTATCTCTCCACCTCCTTCCACGATACAAACATACAAATCTGCCATCTCCAACCTCACACCTTCACCCACACCTAAACCTCATTCTCCCCTTTTAGCCTCTCCTCATGCACCTTGTCGGTCTTCCCAATCCATTGCTTCCATTGGGGTTTCCACACCTCGGCTCCCTTCCCAAACCTTTGCTTCTGTTGTGGCTTCCACACCATCACCACAACAACCACACATCACACATTACTTCTTACAACTTCAGGCAAACACGTAAGAAGAAGACACCCCTTGACATTCAGCAACTAAGACAACACACTTGTGGTAGAAATTTAAAACAAAATAGTGTCCTCAAAGTACTTCACCAGAATATTCAGTACGTACATAACAAAGTTGAACAGCTTGAGACAATATTTGAAGAAACTTTTATACAAGTAGGAGTCATTACTGAACATGGTCTTAAGTATAATGAAATTAATACAATTAACTTCTCTATACTGCGAGTAATATTTCTGCCGATTTGACAGCTCCAGGCTGACAGGGGAGAGGGGTTTCGTTATCCAATCAGAGGCTTCAAATATTGATGATGTCACTACAGAGTTGCCGACGTTTACTGTACTTACGGCGTCTCCATCTGCTTGGCGCGTGTTATGCAAAAATGTTTCGTTATTCCTTGTTTTGGCAGGATTATAGTGTAAGGGACTGCGATAAAATTGTGTAACAGAATTTCATCAAAATAAACTAGTGTCATTATTACAATTCTACCAAAAATACAATGAGGTAGACGTGTATGCCTCAACAGCAGATCTGACGCAAGAACGAACGTGTCTGCCGCCTGAGTAAGTGACAACATCGCTCTCCTCCACACCCGGCTGTCAAGTCAGCAGACGTTTTGCTCGCAGTATAACTATAAACTTCATGCATGTTTCTGTAGAGAATTTAATAAAAGTGGGGGTGTTGCAATAATAGTCCAGAATAATCTTAATTTGTAAATCAGTAGACTGGATTAGAGATATGAGCATTGAAATGACTTTTGAAGTAGCAGGGATAGATGTAAACACAATGAAAGGAAACATAAAAATCATAGGCATTTATAGATCCCCAAACTCTAGTGTTAATGACTTTCTGCTCAGGTTTGAAGAACTTTTAACTTAACTTATAGGAAACAACAATTGTAAGTTAATTATTTTGGGAGATCTAAACATTAATATTGAACATAATGAACTACACGATTTACTAAAGAGCTTTAATCTTCATGATGTAGAGTTAGGGCCAACACGTGTTACAACCCAATCCAGCTCTACCACCATTACAAACCATCATTACAAACATTGAAATGTATAAATACACTTCTCGTAATATTGATTTTCATCTATCTGATCACACAGCACAAATCATTGAAATAATCAATTGCCCCATTAGCCTTGAACTACCTAAGTACACATTCACCCGTGACACGAGTGATACTAAACTACATTTGTTAAATGAACTTCTCCTAAAAGAGGAATGGACTAACGTACACAATAGTAGTGATATCAATGAGAAATGGAACTTATTCCTGAGTACATTAAAACGTCATTTGAATATTGCATGTCCCATTATTAAGATGCAAATTAATGTAGCAAAGAAACCCAAAATTAACCTTCCGAATGAAATTCTTGTTCTTAGAGATAAAATAAAAACATGTATGACCTGTTCAGAGATACAAAGAACCCCTTTTATAATGAAAAGTATAAACAGTATAAAAACAATATAGGGTAAAACTAATGAATGAGAAAGCTTATAAATTAAATAATATAGTTAACAACTCAACAAATAAATCTAAAACATTGTGGAATATAATAAACATTGGGAAAATTCAGACACACAAAAACATACACCTATTACATTAAGGCAAGTTTCTTGATAATCCTTCTGATATTTGTAGAACCTTTAATTGTCATTTCTTAAATTCAAAGCGCGACATTGTAACCAATAATACAATTAATCCTGGAACTTTATCAGAATTTTTCAAAATTCTTTATTCAGAATTCAAATATTCGCCTTGTTTGCGAATGCAAATTTGGGTGCTTTATGCAGAACGTTAGCAAGACAAATGTAGAATGTTATAATTTAGACGATCTCGTGGAAATGTAGAATGAATAAAAATATCTACCTAGACCGGGAATCGAACCCACCTCTTCTCCAATTCTGGAACAGCACTTTGGCCCTGAGCTGTCTATTCGCTGCTTCATAATTTTTACTTTCCCGTATACGTACGTATACACGGAGTGATATACGTAGTATAGGGAAAGTTATGTAATGCTGCGCGAAAAAATGGCCAATTTTCGGCGGAAAAAAATTAATTGCCGGGCCGTGAAAACGAATAAGTGGGTAAAACCAGTTTCTAAATTAAGGAAAAAATATCCCCTAACACGGTGTAGCCAGAAACCCGGTTTTCTAGGTCCCTGATACCGAAAACCCAATTGAAAGGAAAACGTCCGTCTGTCTGTCCGTCCGTCCGTCCGTCCGTCCGTCCGTGAACACTGCTAGCGCCTAAACCATACGTACGATTTCTTCCAAAATGGATATTCCCCGGTCGATCTGATTCTAGTCGAAGCTTTGAGATTTTGAAAAAGATTCTTCAAAATTTGGGGGTACTTTATATGAAGCCCCCGGGGGTTTTTAAAATTTTCTCAAAAACGGCTCCAAATTTTTTCTTTAAATTTCTTGAATGAATAGAGTAAAATACACTTTTTAACATGCCATAGGTCCGATTTTCACGTACAGCTCTGAATTTTCGAAAATTGTGAAAGTTTGAATTTTTTTCGGCGTCTTTCTCCAACTACAAAATTGAAGATAGAGATTTTTTCTTCAAATAAAATTTGTTCTGCATATTGAGTTCTTTAATAAAGGTCATGTAATTGTTTTTCAAAATTTTAGTAGTTTTCGTGCAATATTGCGTGCAATATGTGCAATTTTAAAAAATTACAAAAACAAGATTTTTTCAAAAACGGCTCCAAATTTTTTCTTTAAACTTTTGGTAGGGATAGTGGTAAATGTACTCTATAAATGACGTAAAAGCCATTTTGGTCTATCGGTTGGGTTTTTCAAAAATTACAAAAATGTAAATTTTTTTACTTGTCTCTCACGTCGTTAATATTTACATTATCGGCGATTTTTTTACATTATTATATTTACGAGTACATGTGCTTTAAATAATGTCAAGTAAAGTTTCTCGAAAATACAACCGTTTTCTGTGAAAAGTAGCTCAAAATTTCGCATTTTCAGAAACGCTCAAACGCCATTTTCTCATATATGGCTGCTGTTTGTTTCTTGAAACTTTTGTAACGTATAGTGCTAATTACACTCTTTAGTATAGCGTAAAGTTTATTTTGAGTTATTTTTTTGTTTTTCAAATATTACATAATTGTAATTTTTTGAAAGATCTCTCACATCTTTAATATGCACAATACCCGCAATTTGTAAAAATTATTATATTTGTGAGTGTAAGTGCTTCAAATAACTTCAAATAATGTATTTTGAAAACTCAAAAATGTTCTGTGAAAATGAGCTTCAAATTTCGCTTTTTTAGAAGTGCTAAAACGCCATTTTCTTTTAAACGGCAAATAATTTTTTAAAAGAAAATTGCCATTTACGGCTATGTTTTTGTGTCCTTTAATATTCTAAAATTAATGTTTCCGTTTTACCAATAGGAAACCGAAAAATTAAGAAAATGACAAAAAAAATGTACTTTTGGCGATGATTGATGGTAGCTGGCAAGAAAGAGTATGTGGCAATTCCGAATAGCTAGCGAAGACCCAAGAAAATAGAAAACTAATACGGGAAAGTCTGTGCCATTCTGTAGCACCACTAGTTCTTATAACAACACATTTTAAATTAACGAGACTTGAATGCAAGGTTACATACACAAAAATTGTCAATTTAGCTTCATGGTTATTAAACATGAAAACCTTTTACCTGTGTACTACTACAGTTAGCTCTCATTGAACGTTAAAATATTTTATATGCTCGTTAATCAAATAAATTTAATCTTCATAGTTCGGTCTAGAGAACGTAGTTTTCAAACCCACCGATAGATCTCGTAGTCGGCGGTCAGGGATGCCCATCGCCATCAAGCCCGCGGCCCAAGGCATTTTCGACGCGAAATTTTATGTTTCCACGAGGGTACATTCCTGGCCAGGGCGTACACATGACTTGTGTCGGTTCGAATCTTTCTCTAGAACTGTGCTTAGCTGCAGGGAGAGGCCGATGTAAAACAAACGGTGGTTGTTCCGCATCGAAGATGACGGGGCTTAGCAGCTTGAGTTTCAATGGTTTTGCTTCTTCTTATAGAAAAAAATACTCCATAAGGACTTCAATAAGGAAAACTTTTTAAGATTTCATGCTTTTCTTTCAAAAACCGAATAACTCGACAACTTCGCGGTAGCGTCCAAAGCAACTTCCATTACAAACGGCTACCAAGGGATGAGTGTGTGCCTGAGCGAAGTGAGAATGGGATTGATTGGGAGTGGAGAAGCAATAAACATAGGTGTTACCTCCAGCGGCATGAATTATATCCCGGAGACCTCAGAACTTTGTGAACCTTACAATTTGGTTTACCCTCCTAAGGGCCGGTGAGTAGTTACTCAAGAGTAAGCATTACTCTGGGATATACTGCGATTTTTCTAAGAGCGACTCTCAAGGAAACTCAAATCCCATCTTCGCGATGGAATATGTCACGGCATTTCGCGTCTTTCTCAGTCGTTCCGCTAGATTTCGCACGATCGCGGCCGTATGAAGCAGTGCTTCCGATCATGCGACTTCTACCGGCAAGACCGAGGAAAGACGCGAAATGCCGTGACATATTCCATCGCGAAGATGGGATTTGAGTTTCCTTGAGAGTCGCTCTTAGAAAAATCGCAGTATAGTTACACTCGAGTAAAATGTAAGCGTTTCACCACGCTTCTGGAGGGTTATTTTACTGCAGAGTACATACTCTCCGGTTTACTCCGCGAACTGACTGAACGAGCAATTTTTCATACACAGCGAGCGATTCAGGGAGCGATTCTAGAAGCCGTGAGCGAGAGTGATGCTGTGAACCAATGCGGACCAACGGGAACCTCTGGTTAGGTTAGGTTATAGTCTTGTGTGGTGTTTTGGTGATTTGAGTTAGCGTAGCATATTTCTTAGTTTTGTATCTTTATTTCTTAATATTTCTTAGTCCAATTTTTCGAATATATCATTACGAGTTACAATGCAAACGTATAGTTTTACATTTATTGCTAATCTGGCGCTTTTAAAAATTTTATTATTTATTTTGTTTGTTTTATTTTTAAACTTTATTAATTATATTTAAAATGTTGAAAAAGGATTTTGGAACTCAAGAAAACGTGCGCAGATTATATTCTCCCCCAAACGTCATATACAGTTTTTGTGTTTTTTTAAACTGAATAAATAAGTACTTATAGTTATTATTTTTCCTTTTTTATTGTATATTTACTTCCTTTATTTCGTATCCACATCGGTGCAAAAGAAATTTACAAAGTCCTCCACAGTTTATAATGTACCTGATGAAGTTAACATTGTACTTCACAAATAAAATACGTTGTTATACTGTTGCTCTTAACAGACATCCTGTTTTGATCTGGACTCTGAACTGATCGCCTATAATCGTAAGACAGGAAAAAAAATATATGAAATTATTCAACTTTTATTTATTTTTCATATTTATTTTTTGGTTTTGTAACTAGTATGGAAGTTCTTAGTTTCTTCCATACAGAAGAGTTGATGATTTTGTCAAACATAACCTCGGGACAAAATCTCCATCGTCATAATTGAAGAAAAAAAACAACAAAAAAAGTCTCTCCCGCACTCATCTTTGTCTTCGCACTAGAAGATAATATTTTTTTTCGAATCATCGCTGGAATCATCTTCAAATACCATCATTTGCAATCGTCGAGCCATTACCACACGTCGGAGGTACACGCACATTGAAAACTGAACTTACTCCGTAATTTACCCGACAGATTTTCGCGGTGTAAATTTACTCTCGTGTAAGCGAGTAAAGTGTTGGTGAAACGCTGCAAGATGTTACTCTCGAGGAAACATGATTTACTCGAGAGTAAACTCTTACTCCTTGCTTGGTTAAACCGGTCCTAAATCCACTTGAATTTCTTTCATTGAATCGACACAGAAATACCAACCATCTCATTTTGAGAAAATTATTTTTTAACAAAATGAACTGTCTTCCGTTGCAGATCTCCACGGAGCAGGGCCTTCAAGCGAATCACAGACACAAGCAAGAAGACATCTCGGAGAGAGGAGACATGAATGCTCAGTCTGCCAGAAGAGCTTCTCACGAAAGGAACATTTACTTCGCCACATGCGGATTCACTCAAGAAAAAAGCCTTTTGAATGCTCAGTCTGCCAGAAGGGTTTTTCTCAAAAGGAACATTTGAGCATCCATGTACGGACTCACACAGGAGAGAAACCCTTTGAATGTTCTGTCTGCCAGAAGGGTTTTCCTCGAAAGGAACAATTAAGTATTCACGTTCGGACTCACACAGGAGAGAAACCTTTTGAATGTAATGTCTGCCAGAAGGGTTTTTCTCGAAAGGAACATTTAAGCATCCACGTTCGGACTCACACAGGAGAGAAACCTTTTGAATGTAATGTCTGCCAGAAGGGGTTTTCTCAAAAGGAACATTTACTCCGCCACATGCTGATTCACACAAGAAAAAAGTCCTTTGAATGTTCTATCTGCCTGAAGGGTTTTTCTCGAAAGGAACATTTAAGCATCCACGTTCGGACTCACACAGGAGAGAAACCTTTTGAATGTTGTGTCTGCCAGAAGTGTTTTTCTCAAAAGGAACAATTAAGTATCCACATGCGGACTCACACAGGGGAAAAGCCTTTAGTGTGTTCTGTCTGCCAGAAGGGTTTCTCCCAGAAGGGTACTTTAAGTAAACACATGCTAATGCACACAGGGGAAAAGCCTTTTGAATGTAATGCATGCCAGAAAGGTTTCTCTCAAAAGCATCATTTAATTATCCACATGCGGATTCACACAGGGGAAAAGCCTTTTGAATGTTCTGTCTGCCAGCAGGGATTCTCAGAAACGGGAAGTTTAAGTAGACACATGCGGATTCACACTGGGGAAAAGCCTTTTGAATGTTCCGTCTGCGAGAAGGGTTTCTCCCAAAGAGAAACTTTAAAAAAACACATGCGAATTCACACAGGGGAAAAGCCTTTTGAATGTTCTGTCTGCCAGAAGGGTTTCTCTCAAAAAGGAAATTTAAGTAAACACATGCGAATTCACTTAGGGGAAAAGCCTTTTTAATGTTCTGTCTGACACAAGAGGTTATCCTGAAAGGGAATTTTAAGTATCCATATGCGGACTCACACAGGGGAAAAGCTTTTGAAATGTTCCCTTTTCCAGAAGGGCTATTCGCAAAAGGGTCCAAAAGCAGACTCACTCAGGGGAAAAGCTTTTGAAATGTTCGATTTTCCAGAAGGGCTTTTCGCAAAAGGGTCCACATGCGAACTTACTCAGAGGGATGACCCATTGAATGTTCTTTCTGCCAGATGGGGTCCTCAACAGAATGGAATGTTAGTTTTCTCTAAAAGGAGAAAGTTGATCAAACTCGCGCAGTTCCGCAGAATTGTGTCATTACATGTGCCTTTAGACAGATGAGCTTCTCAGTGAAGGGCTTTTATGTTAGCTCGTGTAGATTCACCAGGGACGTTACGAGGAATACTCCATCTTCCTTCACAGGTATCCACAATCAATGTAAAACCGTAAAATATGTAACATAAAATGTTAAGCGCGTAATAAATCTTGAATTTAATTATTTAGTTCTGTCCAATAACACGGAAATAAAGTGGAAAAGTATAAAAAATAATAAATCATTAAGAAATATTGTGTACTATTACTAAGAGGTCCCTCTTGAGCTGTTGGTAATGATTACCTGTATTTTTATGTATGTAGGTTGGTAGAGGATGAGGAGAGTTTTGGGTTGGTAGTGTGACGAAGTTGTCTCATGGAAAAACGATATGAATAGTGAAAGACACTTCAGACTGATTTGTGTTGTTTTTATGATAGCTTTTCTGATAGTTGTACTATTAAATAGTAACTAATAGTTTGTGCAAATTTTATAAATAACTGTGGCCACGTCATTGAACTCAGACTGTACAAAATTAGAACCTTACAAGATTACCATCTTGCAAAGTTCGTTGCAAAAAGAAATTATTTTTTTATTAGTTTACAAAAAGAAGCAGAAGAGGATAAAATGCATCTAAGTCAGATATGACACTGTGAATTGCGAAGTACCTCTAGGTAGGAGAGTTATTTTAAGTGCGCTGTATTGACTAAAATATTTTTTGTTCACTATTTACGTTATGTTGTTCCTGATTTATATTAATAGTTACAAAATGTGTAGAATAGTAGTACCTCCATGGTTACAAACGAATAGTAATTTTTTAGACGACACCCAACAAGTGGAATCAGTACGTTATTCATACAGAAAAAAGTGATTTTGGATTGTTGGAATAAAGAAATTAAAAATTTTACTTAAGTATCATAAGTATTAATTAACTACCAGATTGTGACGAGGAAATGGGGGGGGGAGGATTGTTCCTAATAGAGATTCAGCTTATTGACATTCAACTTTTGACACTAATATTTGGTTTTTAAGGATTGTAGTTTAATTTAATCAATTTTCATTTCTTATGTAACTCGTCAGCTGTTTGTATTTATTTTTTGTATGAATTCGTGTGTTTCAGACACTACTTATTGTAATCATTATCATCTTATTGCTGTGGTTATGACTGCCAGGAAAGAGAAGAATATTAAGGCATAATGTTCTCTTACATCTTTATTCAGTAATTCACTATGACATACTTTGTTATTGTGATCATCACTATCTCTATCAGCTCATCCTGGTTCAATTTATTTAATACAGCACACATTAAAAGAAATGTAAACTGTTTCTTATTACTATCTTGTCTATAATAAGTATATAATTATTGTCTGAATAAATTGAATAAAAGTAGTGAATTGCATTTCTTATTCATTTCTTGATGTCTCAGATTTGAAAGAAATCAATTTCTTTTTTAAAAATTTTTGACGCTTTTCCTTTTTGGAACAATCAGTTTTATTCGCTATAAATGTTATTATTATTTTAGCTATATTAATGTGTTATATAATTATTTTAATATTAAAGATATTTTTTAATTAAAAATAATTATTTTCATTATTTGGAAAACCTATTGGAATTCACTTAGCATTGAAACCAGGTTTGATACGGAGATCCTTAGGCCCGCAACAGACTACACCGAGGAATGTGTTTCCAGAAATGTGGGAAATCGAAACAAGGGACTCTTATGGACCCCCACACACTTGAAAGAGTTTCCTCGTTCGCCTCTGCGGATGCGAAAGAGTTCCTCGCTCGAGTCGGTCGGCGAGCGAGTTTTCTCGGACACATTTCTACTCCTTCACTTGTTATACGACATTTAGGCGTTCGCTGCCGCAGGAAAACATCAAACAGTGCATAGAACTGAGAGGTTATAACATTTGGCAGTAAAAGATGCGATAAACTACCAGTTTTTTAATTGTTTTCTTGAATTTTCTCTTAAAACTGAAATGAACAAGTAAAAACTGTATGGAAGATATTCTTATTTGTGTGAAACCCGCTCATAATGAGTAATATAAAAATAAAAATTTGAAGCAAGAAACTTTAAAGGGTATTGTGAATGAATTGAATTAATTTATTACTTTTCTTAATTGGTATTTATGAATGAATGATTATTAATTGTGAATTTTATTATGAATTATTTGATCATTCATTATCTATTCATTATTCAACCAACAAATATAGTAAACCAGAGCGTGGTAGAGATTACGGAGTTCAAGAAAATTTGCTGATGTACAACTTCTCCCTTATACTTCACTTAACTTCCTGTTTTTTTACATTAATAATGATTTGTATGCAATGTAGTAGTGTTTTTCTTTATAGGCAATTCGAACTCGTTGAACAAATGGTTTACGATTATTGTAACAAAACAAGGATATCACGAGTTAAAATTACATAGCATTTAATAAAACAAGAAATGTGACTCTCAGATGATCTCATAGCTAAAACTGCTGCCATCACTCTCGGCTTGTGGCACATAGAGGCATTTCGAGACATCGAATAACCTCTTTGTAGTGTGTGGACGCAGCCTCGCCGGCCTCTTTCCACATTTCTCGCAACGCATTCTTCGGTGTAGTCTGTTGCGGGCCTTACTGGTAAGTTGTAGTTGACTGTTATTCAAAACTATATTAGTTATCAATCAAGATGTTTCTCAGTCTTACTAATAAACACGGAGTAAAATTTACTTCTGGAGTAAGCTAGATGTAGCCAAAATCTTTACTAATGAACATGGAGTAACGGAAGAGTAGCGTACTCTGGGAGTATACGGGATTTCAGCTTGCTTTGGTCCCTAGATTTTTCAATATGGCGGCCATTCGGCCCTGCCAACATTGAAAATGTACATGAAGCTAGACTTCGGCGCTACATTCAAACATTCGCAATTCGAGAAATCTGCCATCAGGAACTTCTCTCATTATAATGTTAATTTTAATCAACTGAATGTTTTGAAACATTGAAATAATTATTATTTGGATCAATTATTTTGATATTTTTCTTCTGAAACTCATAATGTTGAAATATGAGAAGTTTAATGTTTTACTTCATTTTAAAATGCAAATATAATTAGAAAGCTTTAGAGGAATAAATTACATTCTTACAAAGATTGTTAATGATTGATATAATATAGAATTAATGGAAGGAAATTTTAAAAAATTGAAATCAGAGTATTTATTAAATTTTATTTGTCTCCATTTCATTATTACAATAATATATTTTATCTCAACATTCAACAGTGAAAACTAAGGAAGAAGAGTTAAAACACTATTTATTTTTTTACCAAGTAAATTTATTTCACAGTAGTTGCAAACAAGCGTTTTTACAGTAAAGTTTTTTGTAAAATCTTCATCTACACTGCCCCTGATCAGATGTACAATTTGTTTTCACAATATACCCCATCCTTCTCTCTATACACAACCATAATTTTCTCAAAATACTCCACTGCATTTTTCCAATTTGTCCAAAGTTGACACCTTAAAAAATTAAATAATGTATTCATAACACTATTAAATTTAAGATATTGAACCTCATTTTTCTTGTGTTAAATGTGTCAATGAATTTAGATGTAATTAAGATACCTGTTTAAAAGCCTGCTTCCAAAGATTTCTGGCCTTTTCCATTCTGTAGCAAGATTTTCTAAGGACATTCTTATTGAAGAATCACTTTGACTGAGATCACATATTTTCAGTTGAATCTGCATTAGGGAGTATGCCTTTAAACAGTCTGCCCTTCAGTTCACTGAATTTATTAACTATACCCTGTTGTTAATTACTTTTAACACTTGAAAAAAAATTATGTGATAACTGCTTAAATCATTTTAATAGAATATATGAAGGTGAATATCAAAAGATGAAAATTAAAATGCAAGAATAATAATATACAGCATTTACCATGTATCCTGAAAATAAATATTTTTAAAATGTTCACATTTTGCACAGAACGTTAGCAGTATTGGTCTTATTTTACTTATGATATCTACATTACAGATGTGCTCATGGGCTTTCTGGCCTGGCTTCATAAATTTTTGGTCTCATTGTGTACTACATACACTCCTTTCTTTGGGTCAGCCATGACTGTAAAATATCAAAAAATGTTAATAAATATAATAGTTATATAATTACATTAATACTATACAAAAGTATTGCATAGTTTAATGTATAATATAATATAGGTTTACATAGTAAGTACTGTCCCACATTTAAAATACTAAATATATTTCCATGGGAGTGTGAAAGTATCAAAGTATGTAATCAGTAATTGTATGTTCAAAGCAATGTAAATCTGCATATGATTTATTGAATATGAATTGCTAGAGCAAAGTACCTTGTCATACATTGTTTGAAGCAATTCTCTTTAACAGATATCATTGTTATTATTTTTACTATTGATATTATTATTACTACTAATAAGGCTGACAAAAATAATTCTCCTGGATAATTTACATACTCTTTTCCTCTATAAACAATATACTTACTTCGAACAAAATTCTTTTAAGAATTCTGAACAAAGAAGTTTAAGATCCTTGGAAAAAGAATGTATCATAATTGCCTCTGACATTCTCCCAAATTTCTTTTTCTGAAAGAACTTTCCCTGTAAAGAGTGTTTCCTATTATTTCTTCTTTGCAAACTACACCCAATACAAAGTACAAAAATATACACTCATATGTTGAATGTTACCATTATGAGTTTTTTTATAGATGAATCTTGCAATTGCTTTCTTCACAACCATCTAAGTGATCTGATTGAGTACTGACTTCACAATACTGAAAGAATGTTGTGAAGTCGATATGAACTGCATTTTAGAGATTCACATACATTTGTAATGTTAAGTTTTTCACATATGGCTTTATTATTAGACCGAACACCATGAATTAAAATATGTTCAATCACCGTGTGTGCTACAATTCCCAATTTATAGATATAACCAAAAATATACAAAATACCTGCATGTGGTAATGCACAAATAATCTATTCCATAGTACAAAAATTTAAGATTTGTTTGTTATGTTTCATAAACATCTTACCTGAAATAAATATGCCACTTCACATGTACGTTCGGAATTCGTTTTCATAATCCATTCTCGTTCTAATTCGCTTTGAAATTCTCATATAGAGCAATAACATTGTATCTTGCTGCACTATTTAATATTCATTGTTTAACTTTAACACGATTTGCATGCGTTTTTTTACACACTTACGAGCATTGTTTCCACTGTCTCGTTTAAAAATTCAAAAACAAATAATGCGATGAGAATATCAAATCAAAACGACAAATTCAATTTAAAAATTGTATATATGCTTCTACGCGTGCAAGAGTGTAGTTTTGAACATGTTGGTAGAAAATAAAACAAATGAAAAGATGCCAACCCCAGCTAAACAAAGTCTCTTTCAGCGTGTATGTGCCAACACATGGGGAGTTTCGTTGACGGTTGACTCCTCTGAAATGGACCTGTAATAAACTTAAAGTGTAACGAAAAGTCCCTAAGACAATGCCGTTAGTATAACGGGTGATATTCATGAAGTTGGTATGATCCACTTTCTCTGGGACCATTTGAGCCTGAAAACGGCTATAAGGTTGGAGTAACCGCTGTTCCCAGACGACCCCCTAGTTTTAAGTTCGGAGTTAGCATGAAGTAGCGATATTCGGCGTGGCCGCCAAAATTTAGTTCATGCGTTCTCCATCGCCAAACTTCGACCACGCGCCATTTACGTGTCCGTCTGGTTCCTGCTTAGTTGTTTTGTCTTCCGCTCTCTGTATTTTGACCGTGCTCTCTTTTATATTTTATTGATTCTTGGATTTTGGTGTCTTGGCTTTCGTTTGGATTTTTCTTCTGGTTATTGGAACTTGACCCTGCTTCGTTTTACGGTAATTCTTGGTTTTTGGATTTTTGGACTTTGCTTTCTTTTGGATTTATGTCGTGGATATTGGAACACTTGATTCACTGAAGAATGAAGAAGAGAAGCCGAAGTGAGAATTGGGAAGTTACAGAGAAGTTATGTATATTATTTAATACAAATGAAGTGGTGTATTATTTAATACAAATGTGTTAGTGTTTTTGGAAACTGCTTTTTTTCTTCAATAACGAGAACGATTTTAAGCACGTGTTAATAACTTTACTGATATTGTCTCTAGGAGTTGCTGATGGCTCTCATAAGAGAGGAAATTGGTGTACTTGGTTCAAAGGGCAACAACACTGCCACTAACAAAGCCAAGGATGAAACTTGGAAGAAAATTACAGAAAAGCCGTGCGTATCATTTGCTTTCAATCTATTCTGTTCTCTTTCATTAATTGGTATACTTGACGCAACACCGCCTAGAATACAAGGCCTGCCAACGCCCTGAGAGTTTGTGTGTGACGTCACGACGAGAAGGCCATGATTCATTATCACGTATATAGTGCGGTAGTGTTGTGTCTGGGCGTGTGCTTAATATTTGTTATTTAGTTGTGAAAGGTATTGATAATTAAACCGCGCGCGTGTGTGTACGGATATAAAAGCAGAAATTATGCCCAATAAGTGTTGTGTGCCGGGGTGCAAGACAAATTATAAAAATGGTCCTCGGTTGAGTGTCTTTTCGTTCCCAAAGGACGTCGAGTTAAAAAGAAAATGGGTGAGAGCAATATATAGAAAAGATTTTGCACCCACAAAATACACAAAGGTAAGCTACAATATATCTTTAAAATATGCCTTCTTATACTGCGAGCAAATCTTCTGCCGATTTGACAGCTCCAGGCTGAGAGGGGAGAGGGGGTTCCATTATCCAATCAGAGGCTTCAAATTGTGATGATGTCACAACAGAGTTGCCGACGTTTACTAAGAAACAAATGAAATGTAGTAGCGCGAAGCAACTGAAAATTGAAGAGCGCCGAGCGCCAAGAGGAGCGCCATTACTTGTTAGATTATGCATCGTGTGAGCGGTTGTGACATCTAGTGTTAAAGGCTGATATACTTATGACACGATGTATATGTACATCCACCTTACGGGACATTTCTAATTTTCATCTTTATGCCAATGCATTCAATAGGACGCCTCTTTGAAAACCTTGTAAATAACAGGCAAAGTCAATAACTTCGAAAAGTCCTGCAATTTGTTTTGTGTGAGTGTGAACGTTCTGTAAAGGTATGTGTTCAAACCAAGATGTCTTGCTTTTAGATACTTCCCTCTTATAAATCTTTCACAATGAACACTATGCATCTTCCTTCTTAAAACGCGTATCGCTGTACTTACTTTAATCTGCTTGTGCAAAAATGTTTCGTTATTGCTGGCTTTGGCAGGATTATAGTGTAAGGGACTGCGATAAAATTGTGTAACAGAATTTCATCAAATAAACTAGTGTCATTATTACAATTCTACCAAAAATACAATAAATTGGACGTGTATGCATCAACAGCTGATCTGAGGCAAGAACGAACACGTGTCTGCCGCCCGAGTAAGTGGCAACATCGCTCTCCCCCACTCCCGGCTGTCAAGTCGGCAGAAGATTTGCTCGCAGTATACCTTCGATTATATTATTCATAGATTACTTAACTTGGTGATACATACTATATTTCTCTACCTAATCTAAACTTTCTGTCGAATTCTCTGTTGAACTGTATTCTTTAATTTGTTGGCAATATCTTGATTTCTATTTCATGTGTAGGTTTGTGAACTACATTTTAAACAACATGATGTTGAAAGGAGTAGTTCAGCCTATGATGAGAAAACAGGGAAGCAAATTACTGCCCCACTGTCGTACCCCAGACTTGTTGATGGTGAGTTAAATTATATATTATTTTGGAACTATACATGATTTCAGAAGGAGAATAATGTATATCTTCTTGCAACTATTCTTAACAATAAAGTCCATAAGTTAACCTTGAGCATTAGAGGGTTGATTATTGTAAAGCTCTGAAGAGTTGAAAGGACACCTATTCCTTTTGTTTACAGTTTTGTGTGATTTTTGTGGGGGTTGTATATTTATTGTTTCTAGGTTTTTTTATCTGGTGTCTTCAAATTAGTAAGAATTTGCTTTACTTGGGACAATAGAAGGATTTTTTAGGTTTTCAGAGAGTACTTGTACAAAAATTATGTAAATAGTAATTTAACATTCTAGAATGTAGGTTTGAGATAATAAAGTTAATTATTATTTCTAGGTGCTGTACCGTCTGTAATGCCTGGAAGACCAAAGTATTTGTCACGGCCTTCAACATCTGCTCGTGAAAGCCCCGATATGCGACGGATGCGTTTGGAGAACGAGTTTCTAAGAAATGCCATCGAGGAGAGCATCGTTACCTCGAAGACATATAATGAGAAAAATTCGTTTCTTAGTATTGAAGAATTGAAATCCAAAGTGTGTGACATAAGTTTACCTGCAGATAGGACGGTATTGGTGAAAGAAAATTATGTAAATTTTGTGTTAGTGAAAGGAAACCGTCAACCAAGAATGCTTTGTGCTATTAATGTTAGTGAAGAATTGATATTATCTGGTTTCATTGATGATACTGAAATACACTCGCTTCCATCTGGAAAACTACCAAGGAAGATCAATAAGATACATGACTTGGAGAATATTGTTAGTGAAATCGGTGGAGCTTCCAGCAATAATTGTCACAATTTTTCCATAAAACATGTTATTGACTTGATCACAACTTTTCTTGATCATTTGGAAACAGTAATACCAGAGATGCACAGCCACATTGGATTTATGAAAGAACAAATATTATTGCTTCCACCACCTAAAACTAGTGCAAGATATTCATGGCAATTACTTATATTCTGTAGTCTGCTTCACTCAATATCACCTCATGGATATAAATATCTGAGATCATCTGGTAATTTGAGATTACCCAGTTCCTCTACTATTAGGCAAATTTGCAGCACGTTTTCCAGTAATCCCCATTTGGAACAAGACCCTTCTAAATTATTAAGCTACATTTCTTCTAAATTTAGTATGTTATCATCACAGGATAAGACAGTTCTGCTTCTAATTGATGAAATTCATTTGAAAGATAGTTTAGATTATAAAGGTGGATGTTTAGTTGGAAATGCGTTTAATAATGGAGAATGTGCAACTAGTGCATATGCTTTCATGGTTACTAGCATGATGTCAGGATATAAAGAAGTAGTCCACATTCTACCTGTGCGAACTATTACAGGTGAATTACTACATGGTATTTTGAAAAATATCATTATTGGACTAGAAAGAATTGGATTTGAGGTATTAGCAGTAGTGTCAGACAATCATGCCGCAAATAAGAAGGCGATGTCTTTATTTGCTGATCCACCTGCAGTGAAAACAAAGTATGGTCATCCAAATGATGAAACCAGAGTTTTGTTTTATGTATTAGACACAGTGCATATATTGAAGTGTATCCGCAATAATTGGCTGAACAAACCAAACCAGGAATTTCTGTATCCTGATTTCAATGATTCAACAGTGACTCATGTCGCATCCTTCTCTTCATTGAAAGAAATGCATTATTCTGAAAAAAATAATATATTGCGGTATGGATTCAATTTGTCTTTAAAATCATTATATCCATCCTCTCTCGAGCATCAAAATGTCAAGCTCGCTTTAACAAAAGCAAACATTTTAGCCATTGGGAAAGCACGGCTAACTTTATAGAAATTATATGTAAGTGGTGGGATGTTGTGAATGTGAAAACTCCGTTAAAAGGACAAAGATTGAAAAATTCATTCCAACAACCCATAACACAACACTCAGTACACATAGCAGAATTTATTCATTGCTTTCTGAATTGGCTTTCTGAGTGGGAAAATGTGTGTAGTGAAGGAATGTTAACTAGAGAGACACATGGTGCATTGAAACACACTACAGAGGCATTACTGCAAATGGCTAAATATTGGGTGAATGAAAAAGGTCACAGTTACTTTCTATGTGGTAAAGTTCAGACAGACAACTTAGCAGAAAGATTTGGAAAGTACCGGCAGTTGTCTGGAGCACAGTATCATGTGTCTGTTAGGCAAATTTTTGAAAGCGAAAGCAAACTGAGAATTCAGAATTCTATGTCTCTGATTTTGAAATCTCACACTCTCGGTGAAGTTTCTGTGGATGCTTGTGTACTTGATGTGACTAATTTCATGTCTCAGGATGAAGGCCTACACAACACAGTGGTTCCAGATATTTTGAAAAATAATTGTGGTGTAGATGATGATGATATTGATGACATTCCAGAATCAACCTGGCCCATTTTAACATATATTGGGGGTTACAATGCTTATGCTGTAACAAAAAAAATCAAATGTGGCTATTGTAAAAACTATTTAATTGCAGAAAAGTCTGGTAGATATGATAAGTTGATTAATTCGAATAACAGAGGTAGTCTGTTTTACCCTCATAAAGATGTTATTTGTTGTGTATCTTATTTATATATTATTGTGCAAAAATTAATTTCAAAAGAAATAGAAAATGAGTTTTTGAAGGTTTCAAATCATAAGAATGTTGTAGTTTCTTTAGGAGTAATGAATATTCCAGACACTCTCTTTCAAGGTCATAACTGTGAACATCATAACGTTAAGGACATTATTCAAAAAATTATGTATGTAACTGCCAATCTACTTTTAAATAATTATTCAAAAAGAAAATCTGACCATTTAAAACGAAAAACAATGTCAGAATATAAAAGACGCAAGCAAAAATAGTGTTGCAACATGAGCTGTAAAAAACTGGAATAAAATCGATACATACGTTTAAATGCTAACGTAAGTTTGTGACGTTAAATAAATAAAAAATAAATGAATGTGTTTATTTTTTGACCTTCATTTAGCCATATGTCTCAAGATAAGTGAACTAAAACCAGAAAGAATTCTAAATACCCCGGGAAACGATGCTATGTTCACAGCGGCGCTATTGCCGAGCGGCCACCGCGGCCGGCGATTCTCGGCCTTCACGGAATACGTCGGCAGGCCTTGTATTCCAGGCGGTGTTGCTTGAGGTTCGATCAGGTTCAACAATCTGAATCATAGGGTGAGAGTCGTTGAGCAACTAAAAATTCAGTGGAAAGGGATGAAAATAAAATCAAAAAAGAAATTTCCACTTACAAAAACTACGAAAAAAACCGGCGGTGGTCCAATGCCAACGATGCCGTCGCAAGAGGCGTGCATGATGGAAGAACTAATTCCACTGGAATTCGAAGTAGGCACGAATGATTTTGACTGTGATGTAAGTACTTTACATTATTTTCTCTTATTTATACAGCGGGCATATGTATAACTAATTCATTGTGTTTTTCAGGTGGATTCAGACCAAGATAACGGCTCTGGAGAGGTTTTAGATGGCGATATTCAAAATCGAGTTTGCAATTCTGTGTGGTTAATTTTAGTTTTAGAAGTAGCAGTGGCGAAGAATATGGTATAGCCTTATTGTTAACCTTATTGCAAAATGTGTTTCTTTCTACATTCAATATTGCCTTCTTGAATGTAAATACACAGTTCGTATTATTTGACTTTTGAGAGAACTGTGTACTTTCTCATTGAATACATTACATAATCATAGAGGCAACTCTGAGATGAGAATGTAATTATTGAAAAGCATTATTCATCACCGGTCTAAATATTTTTCAAAATCTTCATTCTCAAGAAGTAATCATTTTCCATTTAGCTACACCAAGTTGTAGTTGGCAGGGCAATAATGAGGGCGAGACTCCAGTGAGAAACTCTAGTACTGCCAGAAAGGTGTGAAAAGGAATCCTTTCTAATTCTATTTTTATTATTTTATATAACTTACAATTTGATAGAAGTAACTCTGAGAACGCAATAAATGCTTGATATGTAGCATTCTTTCTAAATATTTTCCAGAACCTGAATTCTGAAGAGAGGCAAAGCCTCTGTCCTCAAGGCCCTGGTACGAATTTTGAATTACCGAAAACTTGGAAAACTGCCAAGAAGGTAGGAAAAGAAATTATTCAAATTCATCACTATTATTATCATTATAGTCATCATCACTTTCATGACTATTACATCCATGACAATTTTATAGAAGCAATTCTGAGAATACAATAAATGTTCATTATAAAACAAATTTCCAAATCTTTTTCAGGGTCAAAATTCTGGACAGAAATCCTCCACTACAAAGGTGTGAAAAGAGTTCATTCAGTCTTTAATAATAGAATAAGGAAACTAGTGGTGCTACTGAATGGCACAGACTTTCCCGTTTTAGTTTTCTATTTCCTTGGGTTTTCGCTAGCTATATGGAATTGCCACATACTCTTTCTTGCCAGCTGCCATCTATCATCACCAAAAGTACATTTTTTGTATACCAGTATTATAAACAACCTTTTTACATTAACAAAATCGTTCATAGTATGGCATATTAGTGAACGAATCATTAAGTCATCGCTATTTCTGCTCGATATGAGCTATCACTGACGTAATAGTCACAGCCCCTATATATTTTGTTATGGAGTTTCAAGAAGGCAGTGGTACCATATAAATGGATTGCAGTGTTCGCAGTAAAATCGAATACATTATGAAAAAACTTACTTTTAAAAACTGATTTATTAATTTATTACTCCTTTAAAATTATATTTTATTTTATTTGGTAATATAACAAGAACAACAAAAAACATCAAATTAATTTTTGTGAACATGTACATTAAATGTACAATTTGATAAATTGGTCAGTGACACTCCAGAACATGCATTTATATCTAAAATGCTTGTTTTTTCTTTGCTTTCTGCAGTAAGCAATATCTTGTTAGCCATTTGAATCTTGTTATTCACAGATTCTTCGAAGTATGACTCGGCTACACTTGTAGTCCGCCATCCATGATGTTTAAGTGTAGTGGTATCACCACCATTATCTGCGAGAAACGTCGCGGATGTTCTCCTAAACGAATGACCAGAGTACTTTCCTGCATTTGGTAATTTTAAAAAATTTGCAATATTTTTTGGTATTTTCGCAAATGTATTGATACCAATTGGATTGCAGCTGTATTTGCCATGATTGTAAAACAAAAACTTTTTTGTGTTTAACATGTAAGGGTCTTAAGGAAATGCATTTTTTACAGACTTCAACATAATTAAATTCTTCACTGGATACGATAGTAAATATTCCGGGCTTGTCATTTTTTGTCGCTTTATAGTTCACTATCAAAACAGAACCTTCTTCTTTCACATCGTTGATACACAAATTGTACAATTCGACACGTCTACAAGCACCAAATATGCCAAAAATAGCAACAACCTGAAAATCATACCAGTTATTAATACAATACACCAGTTAATAAATAAAACTTAACTATTATTGCCACTGTCATTATTATACCTTCATTTAAAGAAAAGTTTCATCATCAGATTTTGTAAGAAATGTGTTTACATCTTGTTGGGAAAATACCATTGCTTTTATAGGTTGATATCCCGCATTTGCCAGTTTCATAAGTAAACATACGTTATGAAAAGATCCAATATCAATATTCTCTTTGATCTTTAGCATTTCCTTTAATTTGGAATAAGTGCACGATAGTGTCGACGCTTTACATGCTGTGGACTTCATGTTTAAAGAAGCATGTATTAAATTAACAAACGTCTTCATTCTAGCCTGTGCATTATACTAACTTAACCAAACTACTCCGGTAGATACGAAAGAACAGGAGCTTTGCGTAATAAATTTGCATAATTTTTTATTCATACATTTCCTAAACTTTCAGTACTCTCTCAAATAAAGTTTGCAAGACTTTTTCGGTATCATAGCATTTTCTGCTTTTGCAGATTCTTCCACAATTTCTCTAGGCAAATCCAATATGTTTGAATCACGACTTTCAAACTAATTGCCATTTATTAACAAATTATTTGCGTAGGTAGCATTCATGACAAAACATGAATTTGAAATCTACTACAACTACGAATTGCAACGTAACACAATTAATTTCGCTTCCTTAAGTCCTTATAATGCTGTTATACAAAAAATAGTGTATGCAACTCGTTTATAATAATTTTTTGCACTCGTAAGAAGATATTACAGAACTCACTTCTAACGTCGTTCGTTCTTTAATGTCTTCTTATTCATGTAAAAAAAGAACAACGTTATAAACTAATTGCACAATATGCTATTGTCAATTTATTAATATTTCGGTTTCCTATTGGTAGAACGGAAATATTAATTTTAGAATATTAAAGAACACAAAAACCTAGTCATAAATGACAATTTTCTTTTAAAAATGATGTGCCGATTAAGTGAAAATGGCGTTTTAGCGCTACTAAAAGTGCGAAATTTAAAGCTCATTTTCACAGAAAATGATTGAGTTTTCAAAATACTTTATTTGAAGTAATTTGAAGCACTCACACTTACAAATATAATAATCTTTACAAATTGCTGGTAATATGCATATTAAAGATGTGAGAGATCTTTCAAAAAAATTACAATTATGTACTTTTTGAAAAAAAACTCAAAATAAACTTTACGCTATACTAAAGAGTGTAATTAGCACTATCCGTTACAAAAGTTTGAAGAAAAAATTTGCAGCCATATACGAGAAAATGTCGTTTGAGCATTTCTGAAAATGCCGAAATTTGAGCTACTTTTCACAGAAAACGGTAGTGTTTTTGAGAAACTTTACTTGACATTATGTAAAGCATATGTACTCGTAAATATAATAATGTGAAAAAAACGCCGCTAATGTAAATATCAACCAAGTGAGAGACAAGTAAAAAAATTACCTTTTTTTGTAATTTTTTGAAAAAAAAAACAACAACCGATAGACCAATATGGCTTTATGTCATCTGATAGAGTAAATTTACCACTACCCCTACCAAAAGTTTAAAGAAAAAATTTGGAGCCGTTTTTGAGAAAATTTTGTTTTTGTAGTTTTTTAAAATTGCACATATTGCACGCAATATTGCGCGAAAAATACTAAAATTTTCAAAAAATGTACACGACCTTAAACAAAGAACTCACTATGGAGAACACATTTTATTTGAGGAAAAAATCTCTATCTTCAATTTTGTAGTTGGAGAAAGACGCCGAAAAAATTCAATGTTTCATAATTTTCGAAAATTCAGAGTTATCCGTGAAAATCGGACGTATGCCATGTTAATAAGTGTATTTTACTCTATTCATACAAGAAATTTACAGAAAAAATTTGGAGCAGTTTTTGAGAAAATTTTGAAAATCCCCGGGGGGCGTCATATAAAGCACCCCCAAATTTTGAAGAATCTTTTTCAAAATCTCAAGCTTCGACTAGAATCAGATCGACCGGGGAATATCCATTTTGGAAGAAATCGTAATCGGTTTAGGCGCTAGCAGTGTTCACAGACAGACGGACGTTTTCCTTTCAATTGGGTTTTTCGGTATCAAGGACCGAGAAAACAAGGTTTCTGGCTACACCACGTGTTAGGGGATTTTTTTCTTAATTTAGCAACTGGTCTTATCCACTTATTCGTTTTCACGGCCCGGCAATTAATTTTTTTCCGCCGAAAATTGGCCATTTTTTCGCGCAGCATTACATAACTTTCCCTATACTACGTATATCACTCCGTGTACGTATACGGGAAAGTAAAAATAATGTGTCAACATTCATACAATCAAGTTCATTACAGGACTTTGAATTCAAGTAAGATCGTTCTCTCCATGGAAAGGTTCAGAGAGAGAGAGAAGACCAGAGGAGAGAAGAAGAGCATAAGCTGGAAATAGAGGGAAGAAAATGGTATATTGAAGAACGAAAACTAAAAGTGGAGGAGCAAAGATTAAGGCTGAAGTGCATTCAGGTGGAAAGTGAGAAAAGGAAAAGGTGCCTGGATGAGCAGAATGAAATAATAAAGAGAATTATGATTTTGCGGGAAAATGTATTAAAAGACAAAAATAAATAATTTTTAACAAAAAATGTATTTAGTGGTTTATTGTAATGACAAATTTCTTTAAATGAAGTCCAAAAGCAGGGCAGCCTCAGCTGCAGAACCAAACTTAAGAACAGAGGCTCTTCCGAGTCAATGGTATCAACAGGAAATGCTTTCCTTTTTGTAAGTAATTAGTGATGTGAATAAAAAGTAAGCAAAAGCTTATAGCATTGAGTGTTAGCATTAGCATTTTCTAACTAGTTTCAGCTCCTAGCACTAGCATTTGCTAGCTAAGGAGTGAATAAGCATTGTTAATTCTAGGGAGCTAAATCTAGAAAATTATCGCATTTTCTAGGTAAGTACAAAAGGCCATATTCTTTGTTTTTATAATTGTACGTTTACGTTCATATTTTACAGTTTTGGAGGTATTAAATATCCAAAACTTGAATAATTTCAATATGCCTTCTGATTAAGATATCAAAAATGAGTTGATCAAGGCTGTATTTTAACTAAAAAAAAGAGTACCAAGTACTTTGTAACAAATTGCAGGTGTCTAGAATTAAATTAGCCAAAGAAAGTCTTAATTTCATAGAGGGGGGGGGGAATTCATGGAATAACTCGAAGGAAATAACATCGTTCCTTAGTGAAAAGGTTATTGTGTGCCATTTTGAAGGATTTCTATATGGTGTAAGCAACCATGGCGGTATGTCATATCTGTTGTCTCCAAGTTAAACTACGTCTCTTTTCTGTTTGTTCATAAATTCATAAAGGTCAGATTGAGTATTCAACTCGTGTACTGATACAGGCCAATGAGCTTGTACACTAGTTAACTCTTAATTCACATTACATGTACCTTGAACAATTATGCTTGCAAATTTCTTGCGATTTATGTATTCATCGCAGTGATAATCAGGTTTCTTTATCAGGACGTGAGTGCAGTTATAACGCCAATTATGCGTGGGAAGCAATATCGTTCTGCCCACTATAACCGAGTGGTTCATATGCATTGGAAACTTAATCCGTTTATGAATTTTCTCTAGAATTTTATTTATTACAAATGTCAGTTTTGCAGACAGTTCTTCGGCGTATGCCTTCTCTTGCTGCACGTGATTGAAAGCCAATATCACTAACAAAGCTAAGAAATATCTGCATCTTCTAAACGGGCAATTATGCTCCACCTCTCCTTTCGTGTGACTCGCCCAGGAAATAAGTAGCCACTCTATTTCTTGATTAAACCAATATCAAAAAAAAAAAATCACTTTCAGCACAAACTTACTCCATTTCCTTGGAGTAATGTTTACAAGATCTAATATGTAAAAAGCAGCTATTTTTTAAAATAAAAATACACTTCTGGAAAACCAATACATTGTACTGGCACACTAGAAAAATTATCAGCTTTTGCTTCAAAAAGAAAGATTTAGGTGTTTTTTATTCACGTCTTTTCAAGCATTAGCTGGAAAATTTAGCTGTAGGTACTAGGAAATGCTTTTGCTTATTTTTTATTCACATAAAACAAAGCATTTGCTTACATTTTATTCACACCACCCAATGTGAGCAATGTGTCACCCTAATCAGAGCACCCAATGTTCCTATTAACCTACAATTCTATAGTTAAATCCATTTTGATGTATGCATCCCAAATTTGGTCACCCTATTTCTCTAACCACATGCAGAATAGAACAAGTTCAACATAAATTCTTAAAATATATGCTGCATATAAAGACAAATTACCTAATTCAGTTATGTCTCATAATTACAATGATATCGCATCATTAACTAAATTCAGCATACTGGAATCAAAGAGAGATTAGTGACGCTGATCATAATAAATTGTTTGATAATTATATTATGAGTCCAGAACTAAAATCTTTATTTTCACTAAATAGTCCAGTCAGGGCATTGCTTGATTCTGGTAGTGAAGTTTCCTTGATAACTGAATCACTGGTACAGGCCCTCCGTCTCAAAAGAATTAGGCATAATGCTACTATTCATTCTGTTAATGCTCTTACTTCTGGTTCAAATCCTAGAGTTCATGTGTTAATCTCCTCGCGGTGTTGTAGGTGGAAAAGGGCAATAGAATGTTTAGTGGTCCCTGCTATTTCCAAATCCACCCCGCGGAGGAACATTAATTTAGCTGCCCTGAAGCTGCCTGCTGGCCTGAAACTGGCTGAACTGGACCAATTCTTTATTCCTAAAAAATTAGATATTTCATTAAGCTCTTCTTTATTTTTTCAGGTGCTTAACACTAAAAAGAGCAGCCATTGTTCAAAAGTTTTTATTCTTGATACTAAGTTTGGAAATGTCATTGCGGGGGATCGGTTGCCCACACTGTTGCTAAGTGCGGCACCCCCAGATCAGTGCTTTTTCTTGACTGCACACTCTCCCTCCTTAGTCAATGATTATGAGAGTGTTTGGAATTCAGAGAGGATTTTCTCTTCTCGTGATGAAAACTTCTCACACTTGGAGCATCCTTGTGAACAAAAATTTAATGATGACACCTTTAGGTTGGAGAATGGGCAATTTTGTGTCTCTTTGCCTTTTAAACGTCCTCCACATTTATTGGGAAATTCACATTTTGTGGCCAAACAGTTTTTGCTTGCCTTAGAAAGCAGATTTGCTAAAGATGGGGAATTAAAGCGTAATTATGTCAAGTTCATGCGAGAATACATTGAATTGGGGCATGCAGTTGAATGTGTCAGTAAGATAGCACCTCCCTTCTACTTTATACCTCATTTTTGTGTGTTGAATCCACATTCCCCTACTACGCCACTGCGTGTGGTCTTCAATTGTAGTGCCAAATCTTCTTCTGGGTTAAGTTTAAACGACCTACTCTACGCTGGCCCTAACGTGCAATCAGAGCTTATTGACATCATGCTTAGATTTCGATTGTTTAATGTTTGTTTCACAGCAGACATTGAGAAAATGTATAGAATGGTTCGGGTGCATGATGCTGATACTAAATTTCAGAGAATTTTGTGGAGAGAGAACCCTCACGACCCTATTAAAATTTTTACTTTGCAAACCGTTACTTATGGTATGGCCCCATCCGCATTTCTGAGTACAAGGTGTCTTAACAAGTTGGCTGAGAAAATAAATGAAATGGATGCTGAAGTGGCTTCAGCCATCAAGCAGGGATTTTATGTAGATGATTTACTGTTTGGGAGTGACTGCTGAGAAGGCAGCATCGTTATTTCAAAGGATTGTGAAAGTGCTAAAAGGAGCTCATTTTAATTTGAGAAAGGTTAATAGCAATTCTTCATTGTTTCTGGCCACTCTCAACACCACCCACACACAATACTCTTTCACGCCTCTGGCCTCGGACAATACACACAGAATATTGGGTTTGACTTGGAACACCGATAAAGACACACTTTGCATTACGTACAGCAAACACTCCGATCCAAACACTTTCAACCTCCCGTGTATCA
This sequence comes from Acheta domesticus, assembly GCA_031308135.1. Lineage (NCBI taxonomy): Eukaryota > Metazoa > Arthropoda > Insecta > Orthoptera > Gryllidae > Acheta > Acheta domesticus. Next base: position 12,661,334 of record JAHLJT010005437.1, read on the forward strand.
CAAAAAGGGTTGTGTTGCACTTCATAGCCTCTATTTATGACCCATTAGGTTTTGTGAATCCTTTCCTGGTAAAATTGAAGCTTTTTCTGCAAAAATTGTGGTCTTTGCAGTTGCATTGGGATACTCCTCTTGATTCTGATCTCACTTGTTGTTGGCAGTCTTTGGTTAATGAGATTGTTTTACTGCCATCAATTATATTCCCACGCAAAGTGTTACCCCAGGGTCACCTTCCCTCTTGTCTGGTAGGATTTTGCGATGCCTCTCATAAGACGTACGGAGCTGCATTGTACTTAGTTAATCATAATTCTGCATCCGTTATGCATAGCCACTTGTGCTCTAAATCAAGACTTGCTCCCCTGGCAGGCTGTACTATTCCTCGCCTAGAGTTGTGTAGTGCATTGTTATTGGTAGAATTGACCAAGAAGTTAATAAGAGCATTGGAAATTGTGCGTTCAATTAATCAAGTGTATCTTTTTTCAGATAGTTCTATTGTTTTGCACTGGTTGGTGAAAAGCAATCATAAGTTGGATACTTTCACTGCCCACAGAGTTTCAAAGATAGTGGCATCCTATCCACTATCTTGTTGGCGCCATGTAAGCTCAAAACAGAATCCCGCTGATCTGCTAACCCGTGGTGTCTCCCCTCAAGCACTGCAACACAGTACCCTCTGGTTTTTAGAACCGCCGTGGTTGAAGCAGCCAGTGTCAATGTGGGCCAAGCCTTTTGTCGATGCTGAGGTAGCGGATAATGGTAAGGTAGATGCTCTCTGTTGTATGTTCACTGCATACCAAACAAGTATGCCTTCTTCAGATGTAGGTGAAAACCAAAATTCATTTGTTCAAGTGCTGCTTAGCAGATATTCAAAATATCACAAATTGATAAGGGTGTTAGCGCTATGTTTTAAGGTTCATTAACAATATACGAGCTGCAATTGTTGCTCGCATTGACCCTGCTTCGGCTCAGATGAGGAGACGGGGTTGGTTGTCACCGCTTGAATTGAGAGAAGCCACAGTGGTTATCATAAGGTTCATTCAGCAAGACATATACCCCTTTGAATATAAGGCCCTCTCAAAGGAAATGGGATTACCTCCCAAGTCATCTCTCCTTAGCTTGAATCCTTACCTAGGCCCTGATGGGCTTTTGCGGGTGGGTGGCCGTTAAAAGAATTCTCAGGTGGAGAGGTTAAACAAGCATCCTGTTATACTTCCGCCTAACCACTAATTTACTGTCCTTTTCTTAGAAATGATACACCTCGCATTTCTAGATGCGGGACTAGCACTGATGATGGGATGTGTGCGCCAGCAGTATTGGATTCCCTCCCTACGACGGGTAGCAAAAAAGTAATCAATGCTTGTCTGACTTGCAAGCGCTGGCACGCAACTCCTGTTGGACAGATTATGGGTTCCTTGCCTCCTAGCCGCGTAAATCCTTCTCGGCCATGGGCTCACACATCCTTGGATTATTGTGGGCCAATTTTGACAAAGCCGTCTCTCACGAGATCAAAAATGTCTCAGAAGACTTGGATTGCCGTATTTATATGCCATTCCACGAAAGCTTCGCATTTAGAAATTGTCGAAAATCTATCTTCCTCTCAATTCATTGCGGCCTTTGAACGTTTTGGGTCGAGAAGAGGTTATCCTGTGCACATGTACAGTGATAACGCTAGTACATTCAAAAGTGCTAGTCGTATCCTAGCCGAGGCTAATCGCTTTTGTTCTTCCCGCTCGGGATTTAGAGGTTATCACCAAATTTTTATCAGTGCAGGGTACCTCCTGGCACTTTTGTCCCACCTACTCTCCGCACCGAAACTCGTTGGCTGAGGCTTGTGTTAAAAGTCTTAAATTCCATTTGCGTCGCGCTTTAGGGCAACAAGTTGTGCCCTTGCTTACATTGTACACTCTCTTAGCCAAAATAGAAGCTTGTTTGAACTCAAGACCGCTTGAAGTCACATCTACAGATACGGATGTGAATTTGATTTTGACCCCGAATCACTTAGTCTACGGGCACGCGCTTAATAATTTTCCTATAGATACTGACTCGCCTCTTGTGCAGATAACTCCTGCGCAACAGTTCCGCAATTTAAATAACAAATTAGCAATAATTTGGAAATATTGGTCGCGAAACTACCTTCACACCTTGCAACAAAGGGTAAAGTGGAAAAGGGAGTCACCACCACTAGGTGCACTGGCTAGATCCTCCCATGAATAAGCTCAAAACCATGATATTTATCTCTACTCTTTCCTCCTCGGTCGACCAGAGATGCTCAGCTGATTTTTTTTCTCTTTGCCGCCTGGTGAACAGGCTTACCATTATTATTTTATAGGTCATACTCTGTGGGCCTGCCACTTGGCGTTTTCAACTCCTTGTTGTACTAATCGGTGTATAATTTTTTCCTTAAGCACTGCTACAAATTCTATGTGATTTTGTTACTTCTAAGTTAGGATAATTGTTACGAGGTATTCAGTAATGGTTAGAGGTGATTACAAACGCTAGGCAACCGCCTATGCATTCATTTGCTGTATGCCCTCCTCACGTGTTTTATAGTAGGAATGGAGTCTCTCAAGCTAATGCAGGACTGTGGTGGGGAACTGTGGTGGACTTCCCAGTGCTTGTTGCTGAAAGAAGTTAGTGGGAGACGGACGGTACCTAACTCGAGCATCACCATGCGCCCGGCCCGAATAAATGTTAGCACATTTTGGTCGGCGCGGACAAGTTCCTGCGACTTCCGCCCACCTGGGCACTCTTAGTGGTACTCCCGCCAAATTATGGGAGTTCCATGCTACACCAGTGTGTTATGGGGGCGCCAACTCCAAAGTTCGCGCGTCCCACTTTAAAAAAAATTAATTAATTAATTAATCAATCAATTAATGAATGAATTAAGACATTAATTGATCATTGTTTCCCCGCGCCTCTACGCATGGGGCGATTTTTGTGAAATTGTTAAACTTTTTTTTGTATTCTTTGACAGGGGGAGAAGATCATCTGCGCACATTTTCTTGAGTTCCATAATCCCTTTCCAACATTTTAAATATAATTAGTTGAAATTGAATAAAATTGAATAATAAAACAAAGAAAATAAATAATATAAAAATAATAATAATAAAATTTTTAAAAGCGTCAGATTAGCTACAAATGAAAAACTAGACGTTTGCGTACTAACTCGTAATGATATATACTCGAAAAATTGGACTAAGAAATATACAAAAGCTAAGAAATAAGATACGCTAACTCAAATCACCAAAACATCACACAAGACTATAACCTAAATTAACATAACCTAACACGCCGCCGCCAAGGACTTCCAAACTGAAAAATGAAAGAAAATAACCAGAAGTTCCCGTTGGTCCGCACTGGTTCACTGCATCGCTCTCGCTCACGGCCTCTGGAATCGCTCTCTAGTGTATGAAAAATTGCGCGTTCAGCGGATTCGGGGAGTAAACCGGTGAGTATAACCTTCTATAGTTTACAACCACCTGCTCACTGGTACGTGACGTCACTAAGATGGCGGCGAAAGTAGTCACGAAGCAGTGCGCCCAGCGCGTGGCTGGACTGGCGCAGCCATGTTGTTTTGGTTTAGTTCTCCTGGTGTGGTCCATGTATTCGGTGTAGTTTGGAGTGTCATTACGTACTGTTACGGAGTGAAATTAGGGAAATAAAAACCTAAGTATAACAATGAATAAAGCGAAAAATACCTCACACTTCCTCAGCGAAACATTCGCGCGTACAGAGCACGTTTGAGTCGAAAATGCGGCATTGCTGGTGGTGAAAAAGCAATACGCAAGATTATTTATCAGAAAGATATGTCAGATATTTTAACAAGAATGATTTTGGTGAAACGGAAAAATGAATATCAGACACCTTATCTGACAGATTAGTGTTCGTATTAATCAGACACCGGTGAAACAAGCCCCTAGTGCCGTACGACTCCTCACGCTTCTCGTGTTCGGCAAGTCGGCACCAGACTACACCGAGGAATGTGTTTCCAGAAATGTGGAAAATGGAAACAAGGGACTCTTATGGACCTCCACACACTAGAAAGAGTTTTCTCGTTCACCTCTGCAGAGGCGAAAGAGTTCCTCGCTCGAGTCCGCAGCGAGCGAGTTTTCTCGGACACATTTCTACTCCTTCACTTGTTATATGACATTTACGCGTTCGCTGCCGCAGGAAAACACCAAACAGTGCATAGAACTGAGGGAGGTTATAACATTTGGCAGTAAAAGATGCGATAAACTACCAGCTTTTTAATTGTCTAACTACCAGTCTTGAATTTTCTCTTAAAACGGAAATGAACACGTAAAAACTGTATGGAAGATATTCTTATTTGTATGAAACCCGCTCATAATGAGTAACATAAAAATTAAAATTTGAAGCAAGAAACTTGAAGGGGTATTTTGGAATAATTGAATAAATTCATTACTTTTTAAAATTTTATTTATTAGGCATTTGTGAATCAATTTATTAATTGTTAATTTTATTATCAATTATTTGATCATTCGCCATTTATTCATAATTCAATCAACAATATTTCCTTTCTACAGTTTGCGATCATTATGTATAGTATTCTATTATGTTGTAATTGCTATTTATATATCTATAGTGTTTCTATATTTTTATGTTTTACCGTCAGCCCAGACGACGGAATAAAAATATTACAAAACGTCGGCAAACTATGTTTTAATGTCTTAATTCACTTCGACGAAACCCCGTGAACTACATTACCTATTAGACGAAACATATTGCTAAGCATAAGAACAAGAATTATCCAGTTTGCATGTGTCAGGACCCAGAAACCGAGGTATTGTTTCGAAAGATATTAATTCCAATGTATTACTTCCTCAAAAATACGTAAGTGATATTGTCGAAAGTAGGCCTGCGAGAAAGTGAACAGAATTATTAGTAGATGATGCAAACTTCCCGGACGACCTAGACAAAAAGCAAACTGCGAAAATAAAAGGTTCACGTCGTCGTATTGTGAATATTTTCTCAAGCTATTGAGAACATCGAACGCCCTCACACTGCGTCATCAAAAAGACTTCGCTCGCCTCTACGGCCATCCCACCAACGTCCCAGAATATGTTCCAATATAAATGTAATTCCCGCAAGCGATATGCCCAAGCCATACAGAACAAAATGCCCCGTGAATTGTGCCACCGTCAACTTTTCGGGTTTCGCATCCCCTCCAAAGAGCGAGTTGTCCCCCTGCCCATCCAGGTCCAAAACGTACTGCAGCATTCGGTCCCAGTGATCACTGATGCCGGACTGCAAAAGGCGAAGAATGAGGGAGTTTAAAACGTAAAGGACTTTGTGATTCCGGCGCACAGAGTATGAATACAATCCGGAGAACTCTATTGGCTCTTTGACTTTGTGAAGCAACCTCCGACCTTCCTTCGTGTACTTTCTGTAGCGCGATAGGATGGAATACATATATGAGCTCATCCATGTTGCCGCTCTTCCTTTCTCCACAATGTCTTGCACACACGAATCTCTTTCACGTACGTGAAGAATTGGTGTTACGTTGTTTGCTAGTTTCCCTAAATTGTAAGTCATTCCAGCCAAGAAGTTCAAATACACGTCATTATCAACGTACAGTCTGTCAGTCGCCTGCACAACGTCTCCAATGGTGTCCAGCTCCTTGAAATGTCGGGGGACTGTGAGAAAGCCCAGCAGCAGCCCCGTGTAGGCGTTGGCAGCTATTAGCCACATGAGGAATCCACAGACGAAGACGAGCCTGTGAGAGGCCAGAGGGATGCGCCTGGAGGTTCCCCCGGTGAGGATCATCTCGAGCACGTCCAGGGCGCCATTGGCTGCGTCCACCAAGGTGATCTGGTGCGTGCGCACCAACGTCCAGGCGACCACCATCAGCGCCAACATGGCGCCCAGCGAGCACCAGGCCCGCCAACGGAACGGCAGCAGAAGCACCAACCCAAAGGGCATCCGTTGGGCACGGCGAACAACTAGGTGCTCGTCAGCCTACGGGCAAAAAACGTCTTTTGTTCAAAGATATAAACACGGCGAATGTCGGCTGTCCATGTTTACCACTTACGTAGACCTAAGGGTACCACTAGGTGCTCGTCAGCCTGTGTCCAAAGAAGCCAACAGAATCGGCGCTACTTAAGCGGCAACACGCAGTCGAAATTGATTCTTAGCATAGAAATAGACGTAAGGGCACGGCGCATCACTAGATACTTGCCAACCCATGGGCAAAAGCAGCCTAAACCATCTGCGATCCATAAGCAGAAAGCATGAAGGCGATTCATCATTAGCACTCAAATATGCGTAGGGCACGGCGATTGGTTTTCGTCAGTGTATGGACAAAAGAAGCCAAGAACATCGGCGCTGTTTAACACGAACACCAAAAAAGGTTGTTTATTACCCCTAAAATAGACATAAGAGCACAGCGCACTAGACACTCGTCAGCCTACGGTCAAAAAACGCCTTTAATTCACAGGTGTAAACAAGGTCTTTCATCTTCAGAACTAAAATAGACGTAAGGGCACAGCATCACTGTGTTCTCGTCAGTATATGGACAAAAGAACTCTACAGTATCGACGCTTCTTAAGAGTAAACACGACGAATTCCTCATTAGCACAGAAAATTGGACGTAAGGGAATAATGCAATTTTATGTGCTCGTCCGCACATGGACAAAAGAAGCCTGCACAATAGGCGCTCAGTTGCCGATAACGTCTGTTTACTGCTTGATAATTTATTGTAGTTTTCATAAATGAGATTTTTGACGTAAGTGTTACTTAATTTTTTGGGGGGGTTCAATCTCGTGTTACTTTTACGGTAGTGCTGGAAAACAAAATTGCGTTATGTCAGGGTAAAATCATGTTCCAATGTCGACACAAATTGTTTTCATGCTATAATCAACAAATGAAAGTTTTTGCGCGTACTATTACATTTTACGAGTGCCCCCTCTCTGGCAAAAGTTATAATTTACGCTTGATGTTTCACGTCTGAAAAATTCAGTTACAAAATACGAAATAGTCTCACGGCTCCTACAAGATAAAGGATTTTCGACACAAGCTACTTTCGACACTACCTACACTTCGAACTCTAGCGGTCGGCTGCTCTGTTTGATAGTTCTCCGAGATTTCTCCAGGCGAATGCGGGAGTGTTATCCCTACGCACGTTTTGCAGACCGGACCCGATCTTTCCTTCTTTTGCCCTCTTCCTTGACTCACAGACATTATCTTGTGCCACAGCACCAAACACCCCAGAAGCCCAGATGCGTGCTGAGAGCTTGACGTGGCTGGAGAGGTGGTCCGGTTGTGGGAGATACCTGGATGAAGGAAACCCCGCATGCCGACGTGTAAGTCGGCGCTGGATCTCACCCTTCTTCGGGGGAACACCACCCCCTCTCCCGTGACAAATCATGATCTACACTTACGGGACTAATGACGATAAAATTATTACCTGCATAGCAGCAACAGTTATTTCCATAAATCTTTTGGAAAACTCTAAAGACACAGCCGTAATTTTTGTAACAGGCAATGCAACTTCGGCTCGTCTCTTCTGAAACGAATTGAATGTGTTTTTAGATTGAAGTATTTGGTGTCGCATCCCGAACTGCAGGAGCATCTTTGCAAACGCGAAGTCTCGTCCTCCGAAGCGCCTCTCTCCTCTTCTGTTCTGCCACACGTGTTGCTCGCGGAGAACGAACAGGAACCTGAAGCCTTTCAGGTTTTCGACGCCGTTCGACAGTCGCAGGTGCCTGGAGCGCCCGTGGCGTTGCTCTCTGCAGAAGTCTATCACGCGCTGTCCCACGTTGGGCCACAGTTGGCGCTCAGCATCGTAAGGCTTTGCGAAATACACGTACGGCTCACTGGCTGGATCCAGGTGCAACACCCGAGTGGTTCCGAGTTGGCGATAAAACTCTGAGTATACACCTTGGAAAAACTCCCAGGTGGAAAAGCTGTCCAAATACACTAATAAGAAATAACCTTGGACGTTGGTCCAGAACCCACAAGTTAAAAATTGAGCCAGAAGGGCAGGAGAGATAGTTTCGCCCCGCACAGTCAGTATGGTTACAATTCCGCGCGAAGGGTTCCAAGGTGTTGGCTGCATCATCACCGGCAGGTTGGCAGCGTGAGCCCCCGCGGCGATGCTCCACGGCGAAGGCTTGTCCCGGAATGGGAAGGTTACCTGCGCATTGCAAGAAACGTTTCACTTAATAAAAACCCCGAGTGTACTTGTGTTGAATACACTTGTTTCAAAGTCAGATACCGTTTTATAGAATTTATAACTATAAGTCTTTCTGTATATGTACACTCACATTCAAGATTATATATATACACATATATATATATGTGTATATATATGTATATATATATGTATATATATATGTATATATATATGTATATATATATGTATATATATGTATATATATATGTATATATATATGTATATATATGTATATATATATGTATATATACACATATATATATATATATACATACATACATATACATGGTTAGGAGAATACTAGTAGGATCGTGGCTCTTCTGGTGAATTCAAAGAAAAACACAAAGTCGTAATCACAGAACAACATATAATTGGATACGCGTTGAAAGCAAAACAAAAAAAAATACAGAATAACAATAACATTGACACTAAAAATCAAAGACAAAGAAAACACTTAACCATATTCAACGAAAAATCACCTCAAAAAAGGAAACTCAACTGCAAAATTATTATGAGTTAATTTCATAATTGGCATATATTAGAATCACGTCAGTATCTTCTGTAACAAAATAAATTGAAATCCGTGGTAGGAATGAGGAGTGCGCATAAAGTCAATTCAGAGGGGTAAGCACTTGCAGTTCGCATGGAAGGTGTCGTAGTACTTTCTGTACACAGAAATTTTTGTATACGTACAAAAATTTGCAGTTAACTGTCCCTCAAGATACACTGCATCAACATTCAAATATAATTGCATGAAATTCCCTGAAATTACAAAAGAATATCTTGAACTCAATCAAAACGAGTAAAGTTTTTTTATTTGAAAACACAGAATACTCAAAAGAAGTTTTTTGAAAAATTATAGAAATGAAATTACAAAAGAATGTCTCGTATTCTATTAAACTGAATATACATAGATTTTTTAAAACACAGAATATCCAAAAGAAGTTTCTTGAAAAACTATAGAAAATGACCAACTATTACAACATCTATTTTGAGATAGTTAAGGCCACTTAAATTCTTCAGAAATTCTGTAGGATTGGCGCATTGTAGTTTGCAGACTATATGTGAGATTAATAAATTGCACTATCACCTACATCCCCTGGTTGCTATATGGAGAACCACTGGTGAATTGGTTCTTATTACACGAGTCACCAGTCCCACGTTCTTGAAAATACCATCAGGTGCTATTATTACCACAAATGAAATTGGAACCTTGTAGAATGAATAATTATAATTGCATTACAATTTGCTATACAAGAAATTACATCACACCTTGGAAGGAACACTGTTTAGTCATAGAGTTAAAAATTAGTACAAGTTAAATTAAGCCATTCAAACTGTTGATTGGATTTCTTGACGGAAATAGACTAAATTTTGAGCTTGAGTGAATAGAGAAGCTGTGGTAATGTAAATAAACATTGTACTGATGATTACAAATATACATCGTTGTAAAGATCAGCTGTTTAGTGGTAGAAAAAAAAGAGTGCATTGGCAGTACTGAAGTCATGAATGGAACTAGTTGACCTACCGCGATGTCGTCACACGTTGCAGATAAGATCCTTATCTTGCTTAGAGGAATCTCGTGATAGAACCAATAATCGCATAACCGTTATGCACAGAGCACTTAGCGCGGCTGTAGCAATATTATCACATCAGAAATTTAAACGTTGAATTGAATGTACAAAACACAGATACTTTCTTGAAGGCAAAGATATGAAAGAATAGTCACAGCACGAATATTGCACTGCGTAGAAGTACTTGGTCACAGCGTAAATGTATAAGTTCGCTGTTACGAATAACAGTAGAATAACCTGGATTTTGTGCTCGTAAAAGCAGTTCGTGATTTACATACAACAGTTCACATGAAATAACAGAGCTCCATTTAGCATAGCGAACGGTATTAAGCGGTCTGTCGTATAAGTTTGAACAATAGATAAGAAACAGAGTCTTGCTCATGTGGATATTGCACGTTACGTGTGGAGAAAGTAAGCGTTGCACATTTATACTGCGATTTTTGTAGGAAGAGCTCTCAAGATAACTCAAATCCCATCTTCGCGATGGAATATGTCACGGCATTTCGTATCATTCGCAGTCGTTTCGCTAGATTTCGCACGATCGCGACCGTATGAAGCAGTGCTTGCGATCATGCGACTTCTACCGGCAAGACCGAGAAAAGACGCGAATTGCCGTGACATATTCCATCGCGAAGATGGGATTTGAGTTATCTTGAGAGCTCTTCCTACAAAAATCGCAGTATAAATGTTGTAACGACATATAGTACATTGTAGTAGTCGTATGACACTGAACAATAGAGAAAAGAACTGAGAATCTTGCATACGCGTGTGAATTGCATACTACGAATGAAAAGAGCGCGCGCACGACAGACGTGAGTGCCTCGCGGCAGTTTGCACTCAACCGATTTGTCCAGGATGCGCCGACTGGCGCGAGAATATGGCGTTCACGCCAGAACTGAAAAACAGACAATCGGCGTACATATTGTATTGCAAGAAAGGTTTTACATTGAATTATTAATTAAACGAATGACATAAATATGCAAGTTATTACGTATTAAAAATTGTAGTGTGTCTTGTGCGGTTAAGGACATAATGAACGAAAAACTGCGCACAATTTAGATTCTCTGCAATAGTTTTCGCAATGAGGTGATGTGGGTAGCGGTGGCTGGGGTTCTGGGAAACTGCAGGGCGTTGGCTAACGCTTTCGTGACTGAATACATACAAAAAAGGAAATAAAAGTTGTACAATTGACTTTGACATGTGATGTGCATAATGAATTAGGAGGTTTTGCTTGCTTGAACGAACATATTCGTAGCAAATATAATTTCATTTTAAATTTACATTTTTGTAATTTTTGAAAAAACCCAACCGATAGAACAATATGGTTTTTATGTCATCTGATAGAGTACATTTGCCACTATCCCTACCAAAAGTTTAAAGAAAAAATTTGGAGCCGTTTTCGAGAAAATTTTGAAAATCCCCGGGGGGCTTCATATAAAGTACCCCCAAATTGTGAAGAATCTTTTTCAAAATCTCAAAGCTTTGACTAGAATCAGATCGACTGTTTTGCAAGATCAATTTTGCAAGAAATCGTAAATATGGTTTAGGCGCTAGCAGTGTTTACAGACGGACAGGCGGACAGACGGACGGACAGACGGACGTTTTCCTTTCAATTGGTTTTTCGGTATCAAGGACCCACAAAACAGGGTTTCTGGCTACAGCACGTGTTAGGGGATTTTTTTCTTAATTTAGCAACTGGTTTTATCCACTTTTTCCTTTTCACCGGCAATTAATTTTTTCCGCCGAAAATTGGCCATTTTTTCGCGCAGCATTACATAACTTTCATTGTACTTCGTATATCACTCCGTGTATACGTACGTATACGGGAAAGTAAAAACGGATAATTTCCCGAAATACCAATCAACGCAAAGCAGCAAATGAGATCACATAAACGTCATATTGTTCTTTTCTTTTCTTTTTTAAAAAAGTCAAAAAAGGTAATTTTTTTACTTGTCTCTCACGTTGGTATTATTTACATTATCGGCGATTTGTTCATATCGTTGTATTTACGAGTACATGTTCTTTAAATAATGTCATGTAAACTGTTACGATAAGTCAACCGTTTTCTGTGCAAACTAGTTCAAAGTTCCGCATTTTTAGAAAAGCGCCATTTTCTCAAAAATGGCTCCAAATGTTTTCTTCAAACGTTTAGAACGGAAAGTGCTAATTGCACTCTTTAATATAACGTAAAGTTCAATTTCGAGTACTTTGTTTTGTTTTTGCAAAATTTACATAAATTAATTTTTTTGAAAGACCTCTCACACCTTTACATTACTAGAAATTTGTAAACACTATTGTATTTGTTAATTACAGTGCTGCAAATGAGTTTAAATGAGGTTTTTAAAACTCAAAAACTTTCTGTGAAAAGAGCTTCAAATTTCGCATTTTTAGTGACTCATGAACGCCATTTACTTAAAAACGGTTCTAAATTTTTCAAAGAAAATTGCCATTTAGAACGGAGTGTTAGTGTTAATTAATATTCTAAAATTAATTTTTCCGTTCTACCATTAAGAAACCGAATAATTAAGAAAATGTCGAATAAATATTCTATGGGCGGCGATAGATGGCAGCTGGCACGAGTATGTGGCCATTCCGAATAACTGACCCAGGCCCAAGGAAATAGAAAACGAATACGAGAAAGTCTGTGCCATTCTGTAGCACAACTAGTTTGAAAATTGCAAATAGAAATAATGCTACAAAGTATATGCTGTTGAAACGTCACTAGTTTTCATACGTCACCTGTAACGGCCCGTCACCATCCAAGCACATCAAAATACTTTTCAAGGATGATACTAATTTCTTCGTGTGATAATCAATAGCCATTATTTCCTTGGTGAACAAGTGACGTACGTTGATTTGCGTCTCCACGAGAGAACTCTGCATGAATGCCACCATCACGCTTGTCCACAAGAGCCATAACCTACGACAAGAAGTTATTAATGTTGGAGGGTAGATTACCGCTAACAATTGTGTGGTCACGGGGTAAAAGTTAAGTAAGTCAAAAATCCTAGTTTAGAGAAAACAAGGGGTATGTTATTAAGCCAACGCTTTTTCTTACGCTCAACGCTATTTGCCAATGCTTGTTTCTCGTTAAGAAGGCAAATAGATACTTCACTTGTAGTTTTAATACTTAATACAATTTTGCCAAAACTTGACTTAAGAACTTTTACCCGGAGGCCATAGAATTAAAACGGAGAAACCAGTGGCAGACGTTGGGTTCAAATTTTGCGGGGGCCCAGACAAAGAGTACCGTGAAAACTGCCCCCAAACCAAATCTGTAATAGCGATACTCGTATGAGAGAGAATACAAACTATCATAATTCCCAAAAATTCAGCCCCCTAGCGCAATTTGTTGCAGAGATACAATGAAAAATGTGTTTTTCATGTTTATTTTTTCTCAGCTTCAATTGTATGTATTGTGATATACCAGAATATTACAAATTTTATTTGATAATATTAGCTGTACATGGGGTGGATAAATGGGTATGCAATATGGCGGTATACGGCCTTAGCAACGACAGCGCAGAGGTTGGCAAGGTCAACAAACTGTACACAGGCCTTGAAGATGTCAGGACGCTGGCTAGATAGCTAAAGAAAATAAGATGTGATTGGTTCAAAAACGAATGAATGACGGGGTCGTGGCTACTTGGGTTCGTAAGAGACGCACGGGTTGGCTAGTGAAGATTAGACAGTCTAATTTTGCCGCTGTGTTTTGAAAAAATAGAATGAGGGACGCTTACCGAACCATAAAGGGTTAAAGAACACATTGAACAGAACATTCTGACTCTGGGTGTCGTGGTGTAAAGATCGTTTGCAGACATTATATTAGGAAAGTGGGACTTGCATATTTTTCTTGTGAGAGAAGTAATAGGTTTTTCGGACTCTGAGAATTATTTGCCAGAAGTGAATTCGCGGAGGACTTGCACAGTTTTTCGGATATTGCAGTTGAACTTTAATGTTTTACATAACCAGTGGGAAAGATTAGGAACCGGGAGCGTCGGATAAGAACTGATAAATAGTTTATGCAGTGTGGACTGGACGTGTCAGCAGCAGCGCAAGACCGGAAGAAAGAAGCGAAACTTGGAACCAACAACGGTCAAGTGAGAAGCGACTACGGAGCGTCGGCAAGCAAAACGGTAAAGAAATACTGCAGTACAAAAGAGATAACGTATTTAAAAGGTCATGACCATAAAATTAATTGTTAATACTTAAAGTTAAATAAATTATTGAATTTTGTTCTTTGGAAATGAAAGGAGTTTTCATTTGTCAATCATAATCTTTAATTAGTTGGAAGCATATAATTATTACATTTCAGATTCCACGCCATACTGTATAGTTGGCAGATCAGGTAATCGGCTATCGAGGCGATAGCGAGTATTTGTATCCGGACCCATCGACCCAAGCTAGCTGGATGGTTATACAATTTTGTTTAAATTAGATGGGGAAACTTTGGTAGTAATTTATGTAACCTGTTTCTGGCGCCCAAATCTTAATATAAATTTGGAACAGGCCATAATTACAACCACACTCTTGATGAGACGATGATAAAGGTATATTTCAGTATGAGACTGAAAAAGTTGTAGAACCCAGAGGAAAAGAGTTGAATTTCAAGGTATTTTTGTCAACCAATTTAGGTGATAAATTTAAATAGAAAAAAATTGAAATTGATTTTCAACGCGATAACGTTGGAGTACTGTCTCAGTTTTACCCCCAAAACGTGTCATATATTGTCATAATCTCTCTAACATACCTTTTTTTCAGAATTTTAAACAATGTGTACTGTAGTGAAAAATAATTAAAACTTATTTTATCAGTTCCAAAATTTGAAATTCGGGCCAAAATGTGATAGAAAAAATGTTTTTTAGCAATATTTAAACACAGGTTCAATCAGACATTTGAACTTCAAATCTTATAGATTTCACATCAATTATGTACTACCAAACTCAAAAGGAATATCGATGATGGAAAGAGATGTGTGGGTTCTTGCTCAACGTATCCGACATTAGCCAATGAGCTTCATGCACCAGTTTGAGTCATAATATTAACGGGAATTTTAAATACCAAAATTATCACAATTACAAGTCATTGAAACAAAAACATTTTTACTTTCCCCTTACACGTACGTACATAAGGAGCAGTATACGTAGTATAGGGAAAGTTACGTTATGCTGCGGAAAATCGATTGGACTCTTGCGTTTTGAGGTTTTCTGATACTGAGAATGTGGTTCTTTTCAAAATATCCGTCCGTCCGTCCGTCCATCAGTCTGTGAAAAACACTAGCGCCTAAAACGTAAGTACGATTTCTTCCAAAATGAATATTCCCCCGTCAATCAGATTCTCCTCGAGACGCTGCGAAATTTAAAAACTTTCTTCATAATTTGGGTGTACTTTACATGAGGCGCCCCGGAAATTTTCAAAATTTTCTCAAAAACGGCTGCAAATATTTTCTTTAAATTTCTTGAAAGAATAGAGTAAAATACACTTATAGAAGAGGCATATGCCCTAATTTCACGGTTAACTAAATTTCCGAAAATTGCAAATTTTTGATTTTTTTTCGGTCTTTCCTTCAACTACAAAATTAAAGAAAGAGATCTTTTCTTCCAATAAAATGTGTTCTCCATAGTGATTTCTTTAATTAAGGTCATGTACATTTCTTTTAAATTTTAGCAGTTTTCGTGCAGTATTGCCGGAAATATGTGCAATTAAAAAAAAAGATTTTTTCAAAAAAGACCCCAACTTTTATATTTAAACGTTTGGTATGGATAGTGCCTAATGTACTCTATGAGATAATATAAACGCCACATTACTCTATTGTTTTTGTTTTTTGAAATATTACAAAAATGTAATTTTGTTAGACTTGTCTCTTACATCGTTAATATTTACATTAGCGACGATTTGTTCACATCGTTATATTTACGAGTACATGTTCTTTAAATAATGTCAAGCAAATATTTTTGAAAGCTTAACCGTTTTGTGTAAAAACTAGCTCAAAATTCCGCATTTTTAAAAATGCTCAAACGCCGTTTTCTCAAAAATGTCCCAATTTTTTTCTTCAAACTTTTCGAACGGATAGTGCTAATTGCACACTTCAATATGCCGTGAAGTTCATTTTGGATATTCTTTTGTTTTTCAAACATTATGCAAATATAATTTTTTAAAGATTTTTCTCATCTTTAATATGCACATTTCCAGCAATTTGTAACCACTATTGAATTTGTGAGTGTAAGTGCTTCAAATGAATTTTAATGAAGTTTTTCGAACCCTACAAAATTTTCTGTAAAAAGGAGCTTTAATTTTCGCATTTACAGTAGCTCTGAAAAGCCATTTTGTCCAAAAATGGCTCCAATTTTTGAAGGAAAATTCCCACTTAGGTAGAGGTTTTACTGTTCTCTACTATTCTTGAAATTATAATTCCGTTCTACCATTAAGAAACCAAAAAATAAGAAAAAAATGTACTTAGGGTGGCGGAATAGCTAGCCGAGACCGAAGGTCAAATAAAACTAATACGGGAAAGTCTGTGCCATTCTGTTGTGCCACTAGTTTATTTGACACGCTCGTCACTTCGCAAAAATTGTCAGAAATTTTGAGTAGACTGGACGCATAATTTCAGTTAATGAAGACAGTGACAATGATTGTTTATGATTGTCTCATTGTCTATGATTAATAAACCTATATCTGAGTAATTTTATTATATTATCAACACTAATGATTCATATTCCTAAAATAGAGTAATTTGAGTTAATTTAGAAACCATACATTCATCTAAAAACAAAAAAATGATTTTATTTCGATAATATAAATACTTCCCACAATATTTGTGAGCAAAAAGTTGTAAATCGTGCTCGTAAGCCAGACTTTTCAGTAATTTAAATATAAATTGTTGTATCATTGGTGAACATTTTTTCCAATCACAATTTGGCGCGAATTTCAAATTTTTAAACTGATAAAATTGATTTTAAGCGGTGACCATATTTAACATAACGAATACAAAGGTATTTTGCTTCTAATGTTCTCTTATCAAGAAAGCAAAACTGATGAACAAAAACCTTTATTCAGCGGTCATTAAATTTCAGCTAACAATTTCTCGGCTAGGTTTTCATAATTACTTCTTTCATCAAAGAAACAAAAACCGGAAAGGAAAACATGTATTAAGCGGTCACCATATTTAACATAACGAATACAAAGGTATTTTGCTTCTAATGTTCTCTTATCAAGAAAACAAAACTGATGAACAAAAACCTTTATTAAATTTCTAGCTGACGTATTCTCGGGTATTTTCATAAGTTCTTTTATCAAAGGAACAAAACACGAAAAGAAAATCCTCTATTAATGTTTTCACCAATCTCCACATTGTTTAAAAATCTGAAAAATGTAGATGTTATAGACTGTTATGAGACACATTTTAGGAGAGAAAACTGAGACTGTACTCCAACGTTATCACGTCGAAAATTAATTTCAAAAATGCATTTTTTTTCCTGTTTGAATTTGGCACCTAAATTGGTTGACAAAAATACTTTGAAATTCAACTAATTTCCCCTGTGTGTCTACAAAATATTTTCAGTTGGAAAATTTTTAGAAACTGGGGGAAAATATTTAAGTCCAAAAATTCAAAAGGAAATAATAAGTATTTTATCCAAAATGTGATGAAATCATAGAAGAAATAAATGAAACGCATAAATGAATACAATGGACACATTGCAAACCGTATGAAAAGTTAATCAATTAAGTCAAATGTTGCGATGTGTAACCATCGAGAAAAACGAATCTGGCAAATCAATTTACATACAAATTAATTAAATGCTGGTATCGTGAGCCGAATTTGTTTACTACACTCCGTGATGTTAAGCTAGTGTGAGGTGACGACAAATAGGAGAGACGAAAATGATTCAACAGTGCAAGAGACATTCAAGGGATTTACAGTCTGCGCTCAGATATTTTGAATGAGTGGACAATGTGGAATCAAATGTGGAGCGAGCCTCCCGAACTCAACTGTAGCAGATAGCGGTTCACTACAACGAAATCATCCGGGTTTATTTGTAGAGTACTAGGAAAACCCGGCAGACGTTGTTCTGCCCTTCGTCTCCCTGTCCCTTTCTGTCTCTGTCTCTGCCGCTCTCATTCACATTCACTTGCAGATTCTGTACGTCTCTGAGCAGATGAGGTAATATCGGGAAGCGCCGTACCAGCAAAAATGTAATAGAATGTTCAGGAAGAGTTCATCCTGTAGATTACGGTGTGAGAAACGTTTCTTTGGGGCCTCAAAGTTTTAGTTTTTAAGGCCCTAGAACGCCTCGTTTAGGAGTTATTTAACGATACAGATTCAAAATGCTGCCGAGTGTGTTGCGGGTTGCATCTGACGTGAATGTAGTGAATATGTAGCGCATTGTAGTGGAGTTACAACAGAATTAACATCACATAAACCTTTTCTGTGAAAAAAACATGGAGAAATGTCAACTTTCATGGAGATCGGTCCAACAGTGTTGGAGTTTTGCTCTTATATTCATAACAACATTCTGCTTTATATACATAGATGAGGATCGCGACAAGTCTCATTGATTTACTACATATCGATAGTTCATTATACACGGAGACCCGATTTTGATTGATTGATTAGAGATTCCGGGCGCGTCAAATGCTACTGTCATTAGTCCCGTAAGTGTAGTGCATGCCTTTATGGCGGGAGGTATCGGTGATCTCCCCCTCGATGGAGAGATCCTGCGCCGACCTACCGTTGGCTAACGAGGTTTTCCCAACCACGTATCTCCCACTGCCCCAGCAGGGACAATCTCTCAGCTCTCGTCCGGTGTCCCAGTATGTGTTAGTATAATGCACGTAAGTGTGTGTAAGTAAGGGGCGAGGATAGAACAAGGAAGAGGAAGGAAAGATCGCGCGAGGTCCGTGGCCAGTTTGTTAAGTTTCTGCTTCGGCATTCGCTTAGTGTTGATCGGAGAAACCCTGGAAAACTACCGATCAGAGCAGCCGGCCGCTAGAATTCCCCTCCAGGCAGCGACTGAATTCAATCTACCTCTCCGGATAGTGTCGAAAATCCTGCCGCCGTCGGGTCTCAAATCTAGGACTTCCCGGTCAGAGGCAATTCAGTGACATCAGTTGATCAACCTCTCCCGGTAGGTGTTATAGAAATTCGTAGTAATGGGACAAGCATTACCTGCTTTCCCATTATCCACGCTCGTAAACCACGGAAGGAAAGCTATGTAAACCACTGAAGAAAAAATACAAAGGAATGTGGACATAACCTCAAGTATAAATAACTTTTCGCGTTCCACAACTCGCTTCAGAACATGACCGCGCACTCTCGGCTGTCAGAGATTTCCTAAACGAAGAGGTTGGCTATGCGAATGTAGGCAATCCATTCATCGTCCGCCATAAGAGTGGTAGCTGGATGAGGAAGAAAGCATCGCACGTGGTCAGTATTCTTTGATGCTCTCCGCATTCGCCACGAAACGCTGAGGGAAACCTAAGAAAAACAACTGATCACAACCTATAACTTCGAGCCGAGCAAGAGCCCAAACGCCAATGTAAAACTCAGGCGAATCTCGGACACCTGGCGAGAATAGAACCTACAACCCCCCAATCTCTCGTACGCTTGAGCCGAAAAGTCTTAATGCTCCCTTTTAGAAGAAATGACTACAAGACGATGACACCGAAAAGCATCGGGTAGTGCCGGTAAAACATACCCTTGAAAAGCCCTTGAAACACTCTCTTTTGACTTACTTTTAGCAAGAGATAGCGTTGCAATGTGTAAGGCATACAATTCACAACAAAGGAATTCTACACATTTTAACGATTCTTACCTCATTTTTGCGACTCTTTAAATCGATGAGTCAGAGGTACATCGACTTGCACGCGTCGTTGCCACAACAAAGACTTACGTTCATGTCCAAAATATTGCTTCACATTTTTTGAAAGAGATTTCTTCATCGAGCACTTAAACTCATATAATGGAAAAGTTTGAGAATATAACATTTCCAACAGCCCGGCAGTGAGTATTACTTTCTCGCCTTACGAATACTTCGTAAGAAGAGAAAGTTATGTAATCGTGCGCCGGAAAACGGGGAATTTTCGACAGAAAAACTCTTATAGCAGGGGTCTGGTAACGATAAAGTGGATAAAACCTGTTGCTAAATTTAGAAAAAAAATCCTCTATCTCGTGGTGTAGTCAAAATCCACGTTTTGTTGCTTCTTGATACTGCAAAATCGATTGACGGCAAAACGTCCGTCTGTCCGTCTGTGGTCAACGCTAGCGCCTAAACCGTTCAGCCGATTTTAATCAAAATTGATATTCCCCGATCGTTTTTACTTCTCTCAAGGCCTCTGGAATTTGAAATCGAATTTTTTTTCTTGCACCCGAGTATTTGATTATCCCTTAAAAATCGTAATTAAAATCACCGAAAACTTACACAGTATTGAAAAGTGTATTATATTGTATTTGAATACACTTTTTGAAGTGGCGTGCGTGTGGCTAGGCGGGGCACGTTTCGAGACTCGCCGCTTCATTTTGGGCAGCGCCTGGAACCATCAACCATCCCATCGCTCATCTCCAACGATTTCTACTCAAATATATCCCCAATAAATCAAATAGCCCACTACAACCTAGCCACAATCAATGAATGTCCGACCCGAATCCGCAATAGACACCCACTACACACCTTTTTCAATATGTTTTCAGATGTAAGCTAAGCCTAGGTGCTCAATGAGTATCCTTAGTCAACTGTGTAGT
Organism: Acheta domesticus; assembly: GCA_031308135.1. NCBI lineage: Eukaryota > Metazoa > Arthropoda > Insecta > Orthoptera > Gryllidae > Acheta > Acheta domesticus. The sequence continues at coordinate 12,681,831 of JAHLJT010005437.1, forward strand.
TAGATTAGAATTAGTTTTAGGTTAGGTTAACTGTAAGTTAGAACAATTAAATGTGAAAAAGTAGAAAATACTGAACCATGTTCTATTCATTCAAATAACAATAATAATAATAATAATAATAATAATAATAATAATAATAATAATAATAATAATGAAAAAACCGGTGTGACGTCACCCTTACTATAAAACGCGGCGGCCACAGTCACAGCCAGTTCCTCGCTTGATACGAACGACACGCCCGATAAACGGGCGAAGTATAAGCGATCCGAGCACTTGTTGGAGAAAGACACCTGAAACAGCGCCATGACAGTTGAAACATAAACTTTCCATCTCGCAACGCACCACCGGTTGGCTAAAATCATTCTGACCCTCGGTTTTCTCATTATATTGCAGGATTGGCCATAGACGCCCGTAAGGGTAGAGATGGTCGCAACGCAGTTGGCGTGAGCGTGCACTGCACTTTCGTGCCTTCACAAAACTCCACAAATGAAGCTCGCATTTTTCTCATAAATGGCTCCAAATGTTTTCTTCAAACTTTTCGAACGGATAGTGCTAATTGCACTCTTTAATATGACGTAAAGTTCATTTTCGGGTATTTTTTGTTTTTGTTTTTTCAAAAATTACACAAATATAATTTTTTTGAAATATCTCTCACACCTGTAACCCGGGAGAGGTGGCGCGGAGTCTTTTGTGACCCCACGTATCTTTGTTTAGCTGCAGTTGCCTAATTGAGTCAGAACCTTTACATTTCACATACCTTTCACCACATTCTTTACCTTTTGTCTGAAATTTTTTCAAAAATTTATATGTAATAATTTATCTATTAATATTTGTGAAACCAATACAAACGCCTTAAATTTCCTCCTTTTTCTAAGTTGTATTGATTGGCTTTGAATCATTTTTCAAGAAATTGTTTCTTATGTAAGACAATGTTAGAAAATGAAACTTACTGAATTTTCTGATACCTTTGTCGTTGAAATATTCAGAAAAATGTAAATGGAGTGAAATATAAAATGAAAGATAAATGATAATTTTGCCCTTTTATTTGTTTCAATTCCTCATTTGCATGTTTGTTTATAATAGTGCATTATGTTTATACGACCTTAAAAATGATTGATTATTATTAAAATAACTAATTTCGCACTTATTTCTTGCTAAATATAATTTTATAAAGCAATCACTCAACGGGGTCAGAAATGACCACGCACCACCTCTAACGTAACTCTCCAGGGTTAAACGTTGCCAGAAGCCACATTAACCAGGAGATGCGATACAAGCCGGGCCGTTATACAAAATACCAAGTGCAGTTGTCCAGTGAATAACATGTAAGCGCGCGAGTACTATACTGCGATTTTTCTAAGAGCGACCCTCAAGGCCACTCAAATCCCATCTTCGCGATGGAATATGTCACGGCATTTCGCGTCTTTTCTCGGTCTTGCCGGTAGAAGTCGCATGATCGCAAGCACTGCTTCATACGGTCGCGATCGTGCGAAATCTAGCGGAACGATTGAGAAAGACGCAAAATGCCGTGACATATTCCATCGCGAAGATGAGATTTGAGTGGCCTTGAGGGTCGCAGTAAGAAAAATCGCAGTATAAAATACGAACTGCTGCCAACGATACTTCAAACGTGTGTGTCTGCTACGTGGGATCGCATTACTTTCAAGCAGGCGCGTAATGCTACAAAAGATAGCGTCGATGTTCCCGCTTTCTTCAGCGGTTTCCTATATGTATGTATTATCAATAATTGAACATTTAGAAGACACTTTTCGTAACCCACAATTTAGCCAATTTTTAGGTGCGGATGTTGGCGAGCTTGTACCCGGCGACACTAGCGCCCCCTATAGTAGCACCTTCGAGCTGGTCGGGATCTGACACGGTGTAAGATTTATAGGTGTGGCAACTAGCCGCCATTAGGGGCAAATTTTCTTAAGCCAGTTTGAGGCTAGTTCCTCGCTTGTCCGTAAGGTGCGCAGGATCGGTTTGGGTCACGGTGTAAGATATACATCTTTAGATAACATCTTAAACTGTGACTATTACACAGTTTTACAAAACATTTACTACCCATTTTCGTAACTGTTCGCTTTACCAATTCCACTGGGAAGCGACAGATCAGTGATTGGAATTAGAAATGAGCTGGCCACAGAGCTGTAGAATGGATCACGACCTTGCTCAATGAGACCCAAAGATCGCAGCACTTCTATGCGAGAACTGTGAGAACTAGCCTCACATAAGCTTCAGTTTGAGACTAGGAGCGAACGCTCCTGTGTGGATCGGAGTGCGGGGCCGTCGGCTCCCTTCGGGGAGGGGGGCGGCTTCGTGCCCCTCTCCTGCTGGAGGAGAAGGAGGCGGTCGCTCAGGTGTGGCGCCCGTCCAGTCTTTCTGTAGCGGCGGCCTGAACCACCTGCTGGCCCGTGGCGCCGCTGGCGGACACTACAGGAACCATACTGTCCTCGGCATGTCTGCTAATTCCGCGCAGACGGACTTTCAGTCTTTATAATTATTCCTACTATGATAGTAGTACGAATAAGTATAAGGCGTCGATAACCGATCGTACTGACAAGCGAGGAACAAGCCTGAAACTGACTTCAGAAAATTTGCCCCAAAGATGGCTAGTTGAGATAAATGAGTCACAGCTTATGATTGCCCAGTAGGTAGGAGAGGTAAGAAAAATCGGATAGAGAAAGCAATACGCTTTTTGAGATATACCGCCCTGATTGGGGCATATTATATGAATTTTTAAACACCATTGATTTTAATTTCTCAAGTGAAAAAGTCGGAACCAATTTCACATGAGAACTCTGACCGCCTTGTTGAAAGGCAGCCGATTTTGGCTCTGAGACTCGAGTTGACGAGTGACTGGCGGAACTTGAAAAAATATGCAGCGAATCTGGGAGTCGAGGTTCGAATCAGGGCATTCGCTCTCTAGTAGAGAGCAGTGTATGTGGATGCCGAAACAGTGGATAGCTTAGGCAGTGGACTGAAGAACTAAAAAACAATCCCTCATATTCTCACTTGCTTAGAGGTAATATATTAAAGTTTAAGCAGCTCTTACCCCAGGAAAATAATAGGGATGTAATTATGTTAATTAAAAACACATTGTTTTCTTTATATTATATAATAATTAAAAAATATGAGCTCGTATTAAGAGATGTTATTATGAACTGGTGCCTAAGCGTTGTCAATACATTCACATTTGCGGTGCCCTCCGGATGCGCCCCTTAAACTCTGCATGAGGAGTAAAGTCTCGTGCCAGCCTGCTGCGAACTATAATGGTATCACAAAATTTCTTGTAAAAATTGAACATACGGGCATTAACCACTGATATTACAGTTCAATATCACACAAGTGTTCACTGGTAATGAAACGCTCAACGAGCATTCGGAGTTATGAGTGCCTTTCGTGACCATAAAAGAATCATTGTATCCGAACCACAGAATAGCTACTTCACAGAAAGGAAACCTACCCCAGCCGTGTGCCGATGTGATGCGCATGATCGCCATATTGAAAGTGTGTAAACTGGTGTACGACCCGGCATTCGTTGCGTGTGAAGGAGTCTTTTATTTACGTTTTACTCGTTATATTTGGTGTGTGTCCAACTAGCAAAAACATACGTTACGCGAGGGGACATTTGCTTACTATTGGCACATATTAATACCGCACATAAGAAAATATTAATAAAAATAGAGATAAAAGATAAATAAACACATAACTAGTAGTGCTACAGAATGCCACAAACTTTTTCTCATTAGTTTTCTATTTCCTTTGGTCTGTGCTAGTTTATCGGACTTGCCACATACTCTAGCCAACTTCCATCTATTTCCACCCAAAGAACATTTTTTTTGAAAAATTCACAATTCCTCGGTTTCCTAATAGAAGAACCGAAATATTACTTTAAGAATATTAAAGAAGAGTAAAACCTCGCCCCACATGGCAATTTTCATTAAAAAAACTGGAGCCGTTTTTACGAAAATATCGTTTAAGCATTAATAAAAATGCGAAATTGAAGCTCTATTTCACATACTATTTCTGAGGTTTCGGAAACTTCAGTTGAACTCATTTAAAGCATTTTAACTTATGTAATAGTGTAATGTAATAATGTAATACTGTTTACAAATCGCTGAAAATGCATATTAAAGGTGAGAGAGATGTTAAAAATAATTACATGTGTGTAATTTTTGAAAAAAAAATCACCAAAATGAATTCTATGCCATAGCAAACAGTACAATTAGCACTGCCCGTTGGAAAAACTAGAAGAAAAAATTAAAGCCATTTTTGAGAAAACGGCATTTGAGCTGACGCTTAGGGTTCCTCTGCACAGATTGAAGATGGCGGTCCGCGCTGTTCGGTGGCTCACTGAAGATCAATGGAGCAGTCCTCTATTTTCCTTTCTGTGTATGCTTCTGTTTTTCTTCCATGGCGCACGGGGGGAGGGTCCATAAAATGCAATATCTCACAGTATTTCGCGTCGTTCTCGGTTATGCCGCTAGGAGTCGCATTATCGCGACTGTATCGAGCAGTGCTGGCGATCATGCGACTCCTGGCGGCACAACGGAGAACGACGCGAAATACCGTGAGATATTGCATTTTATTGACACCCCTCGTGCGCCAAGAAAGAGAAACAGAAGTATTGTATGTATACTGTGCCGGAACACTAACAGAGCTCCGTCCATCCAGGCAGACAAGTGGGCGAGCGGACACATCTCCGCCAGTAGGCAGCGGCTTCTAAGTAGTCCAGCACTGCCACACAAGCACACAACACTAAGCACAACGCCCTCAGGAAGCACACGTCCAGCACTGCAACACAAGCACACAACACTAAGCACACCGCCATCAGGAAGCACACGTCCAGCACTGCCACACAAGCACACAACACTAAGCACAACGCCCTCAGGAAGCACACGTCCAGCACTGCCACACAAGCACACAACACTAAGCACACCGCCATCAGGAAGCACACGTCCAGCACTGCCACACAAGCACACAACACTAAGCACAACGCCCTCAGGAAGCACACGTCCAGCACTGCCACACAACACTAAGCACACCGCCCTCAGGAAGCACACGTCCAGCACTGCAACACAAGCACACAACACTAAGCATAACGCCCTCAGGAAGCACACGTCCAGCACTGCAACACAAGCACACAACACTAAGCACACCGCCATCAGGAAGCACACGTCCAGCACTGCCACACAAGCACACAACACTAAGCACACCGCCATCAGGAAGCACACGTCCAGCACTGCCACACAAGCACACAACACTAAGCACAACGCCCTCAGGAAGCACACGTCCAGCACTGCCACACAACACTAAGCACACCGCCCTCAGGAAGCACACGTCCAGCACTGCAACACAAGCACACAACACTAAGCACACCGCCCTCAGGAAGCACACGTCCAGCACTGCAACACAAGCACACAACACTAAGCACACCGCCCTCAGGAAGCACACGTCCAGCACTGCCACACAACACTAAGCACACCGCCCTCAGGAAGCACACGTCCAGCACTGCCACACAAGCACACAACACTAAGCACACCGCCCTCAGGAAGCACACGTCCAGCACTGCCACACAACACTAAGCACACCGCCCTCAGGAAGCACACGTCCAGCACTGCCACACAAGCACACAACACTAAGCACACCGCCCTCAGGAAGCACACGTCCAGCACTGCAACACAAGCACACAACACTAAGCACAACGCCATCAGGAAGCACACGTCCAGCACTGCCACACAAGCACACAACACTAAGCACACCGCCATCAGGAAGCACACGTCCAGCACTGCCACACAAGCACACAACACTAAGCACATCGCCCTCAGGAAGCACACGTCCAGCACTGCCACACAAGCACACAACACTAAGCACACCGCCCTCAGGAAGCACACGTCCAGCACTGCCACACAACACTAAGCACATCGCCCTCAGGAAGCACACGTCCAGCACTGCCACACAAGCACACAACACTAAGCACACCGCCCTCAGGAAGCACACGTCCATCACTGCCACACAAGCACACAACACTAAGCACACCTCCCTCAGAAAGCACACGTCCAGCACTGCCACACAAGCACACAACACTAAGCACAACGCCATCAGGAAGCACACGTCCAGCACTGCCACACATGCACACAACACTAAGCACAACGCCCTCAGGAAGCACACGTCCAGCACTGCCACACAACACTAAGCACATCGCCCTCAGGAAGCACACGTCCAGCACTGCCACACAAGCACACAACACTAAGCACACCGCCATCAGGAAGCACACGTCCAGCACTGCCACACAAGCACACAACACTAAGCACGCCATCAGGAAGCACACGTCCAGCACTGCCACACAAGCACACAACACTAAGCACAACGCCCTCAGGAAGCACACGTCCAGCACTGCCACACAAGAACACAACACTAAGCACAACGCCATCAGGAAGCACACGTCCAGCACTGCCACACAAGCACACAACACTAAGCACACCGCCATCAGGAAGCACACGTCCAGCACTGCCACACAAGCACACAACACTAAGCACAACGCCATCAGGAAGCACACGTCCAGCACTGCCACACAAGCACACAACACTAAGAACACCACCCTCAGGAAGCACACGTCCAGCACTGCAACACAAGCACACAGCACTAAGCACAACGCCATCAGGAAGCACACGTCCAGCACTGCAACACAAGCACACAACACTAAGCATATCGCCATGAGGAAGCACACGTCCACATTTCCACACGTCCTTTACGACATCCTTGTTGTTCAGCTGGCATCAGATGATTCTTTTCTAGATGTCTGTATATTTTGTCAACTATGGCTGCAGTTATAACTTTGTACAGTACAGGCAAACAAGTAATTGGTCTGTAGTTCTTCGCCAAAGAGCTGTCTCCTGCTTTGGGTATCAAATACGTGATGCCGCGTGTGAGCCATTCCGGGAGTTTCTTTGGGTTTTCTAAAATGTTATTAACAGTCTTTTCTAGATGAGAATGTATTGCTGTTAATTTCTTAATCCGATAAATCTCGATCTTATCAATCCCGGGTAGGGTCCAGTTTCCCATGTTCTTAATTGTTTGGCATGGGTCCTCTTCCGAGAATTGGTGAACATCTTCCACTGTTTCCGCAAGTTCATCAGAGGCATCAACTTGAGATTGAATCCAAGAGCGTCTTTGTTGTAGGATCTGCTCTACTCCCAGATCCCTGCCCAAAATGCTTCGACGTCATCTTTTGAAGGAGTGACAGCTTTGCCATTCGGTTTTTGAGTCAGATTTCGATAGAATCTCTTCGTGTCTGTTTCAAACAACAGGTTCTGTACACGGAAATCTATTCTACGTTTGTAACGTCTAATTCTTTGAGCCTATACTTGAATTTTCTCTTTTAGCTTCTCAACTACCATTAGCCTGCTTATGTCATTTTCAATTCGGTATTTTTGTTCAACATTAAATATCTTTCGTTGAACTTTAGTGGTGTGCGTTGATTTATAAGATGCCTCGGCTAAGAGTGATATCTGCTGATTCACGCCGAGTATCTGCTGTTTCATAATTCTGTTCATCCATGGGGGTACTTAAACATTAAATATCTTTCGTTGAACTTTAGTGGTGTGCGTTGATTTATAAGATGCCTCGGCTAAGAGTGATATCTGCTGATTCACGCCGAGTATCTGCTATCTGTTTCATAATTCTGTTCATCCAGAGTAAACTGGGTTGTTTACTCTGTTTTGCCGTCGGTCGTCGGTGTTCTTGGCTGGCCCCACAATTATCTGAGATACCAGATATCCAGTTGCATACACGATGTGATTGATATCAGTAATATCTAGATCTCTACCTGGGGTCTGTACCACCTAATTTAAGACAGAATTTGCTGTCTCTATCACTCTTTTAGCTTTGGCATTTTCGTATATTCTCCTCAACGGTGCACGAGATTCAAATGGAAGTTGACGAACTCTTTCTATCTCGCGCCGAAGGAGATTTCGCAGCATGTCCTTCACGTGTAATTCATTGCCAGATGAATTTTCACCACTGACGTGTGTTTCATTGGAAAGAGATGAACCTTCAACAGGACCATCGCTTTCAAGTTCTACATTTTCGTCATGTGGGTAGTTAGATCGAAGAACATACTCCGCATTTCTCTGAATGTCAGCAAGTTCTGATGTAAATTTTCCACTGCTGAGTATGTCTCGAAGTTGTCTGGCAAGCTTCTTTGAGTCTAGGGTGTGTCTCATATCTGGGTTCCGCTCTCTCCATACTTTGAAAACTTCTATTTCTGAGCCCCCATTTTTCGCTTTTTCGTAAAAGCACCACATCACCTCGTTCAATTCAACCCGTGTCCATCTCTGACGATGGCTTCGAGCTACTGCCGGCTCTTGGTCCCTGGGACTAACATCCGTGGGATGGCCAGAAGTCGACAAGGTAACAATAGCTCGTTTTCTCAGCAGCTACGGGACATTGGTAGAACAAGGCACGTTAAGATTCATGGTATTTCTTGTTCTATCCATTTTGCTCATTGGTTTTAAGTGAAGGGCGCAAGTTCGAGTCTACAGATCACCCTTAACCTTGGGTTGTTTCCTGCCATCCGTTACTGCGACCCACAGTGGCCTCGGGGCTTCCCCCGCAAGGCAGCCTCCTTCGCTGGCTAATGAGAGGTTCAGGCCTCTGCTCTAATCAGTGGCCTGGTGTGCCAACCCAGTTTCTCTCCTCTACCCTCTATGGGCCGACAGCAGGAAGTCCAAAGGTTCATGACCCTTCCCTCTCTACTTACTTCCTACTCTCCTCCAAATGGAGTACTTCTTCGTCGGCCCCCTCACCTTCAACCTATTCAGCAAGGGAGGCCCTACCGGTAGCTAGGCTACCACTGACATAGCTCTCAGGCTCTTGGGGGAACTCAAGCTCCACCTCCAACTGCAAGGTCGTGTACTCCCCAGGTGGGTAATTATTATTATTATTATTATTATTATTATTATTATTATTATTATTATTATTCGTTATCACGACTAAAGATGTCATGTGTCGGCTGAATATAAAATCTACTCCAGGTTGCAACCAGCTTCCTAAGGACCAGATCCGGTGACTGTCAGTGCCTCTACAATACTTTGCACAAAATGTGGGCTGTTCCAAATAAAGTAATTTCTTGCACTTCCCAGTCTTTTGAATTACCGGGGAGTTTAGACAAGTTCTTACTCAAATTTTGCAGAAAAAATCCCGGAGCTCCGATAACTATCGGTACGACCTGTGATTTTACGCCCACATTCGGCTGATCTCGATTTTGAAACTCTTGTACTTAAGACGTTTCTCTGCCTCCTTGGTGACGACGTTTTGATCGCAAGGTACAGCAACATCGATAAGTAAACACGATTATTTCGCCGAATCCCGGATAACTATATCCGGTTTGTTTGCCGCTATCGTGCGATCAGATTGAATTTGTTGGTCGTACAATATCGTACACAATCCAACAGATGTCACCGGTTTTGGTGAGTGTTCGTACCACTTGGGGCGTGTGTTTGGAACTTCGAGGGCGCTACAGATCTGCCAGTGGAGGTAGCTACACACCCTGTCATGTCTTTTCAGGTATTCGGTCTTTGCTAGGATTGGACAAGCTGAGACAATATGATCAATGGTTTCTACGTGTTCCTCACAAATGCGGCATTTATCGTCTTGGGAAATTTTGAGAACCGCTTTATCATAATGTCGTGTTCTCAACGCCTGATCTTGAGCAGCTACTAGAACTGCTTCCGATTCTGGCTTCATTCTTCCCCTTTTAAGCCACGTAAATGATTGATCTTTATTGATCTGCACCTTGTCCATTCTTTTTAGATATTGTCCTGGAGTGGTTTGTCTCTCCACGATTTCTTTAACATTTTTTGTGTCTCACATTTCATGTTTAGCAGCATCAGAAGTTCAGTGTATGTGTTATTCGACGTGTCTTGCCTAGTTTTCTTCGAAATGCTCCTTGCTACACTAACAATGCCTCTGTTTTCCATTCTTCGGTCAGATTTCATGACCTACCTCATTAGTGGGTCATCTTGATGGCTGACTACATACTTCCCCAACCCGATTATTGCGTTGTGCCAGGAGGCCTCGATTTGTCTGAGGCCTCTTCCGCCTTCCTTACGTGACACATAAAGTCTATGTACATCAGCTCGGGGGTGGGAAACATGATGCATTGTTAGCAGTTTTCTGGTTTTTCGATCCATGGTGCGAATTTCTTGCTCAGTCCAGTCCACTAGTCCAAAACTGTATTCGGCTAAAGGTACCATCAAAATACCTATTGCAGATATTTTATTCCTGGAATTTAGAGCGGACTGCAGGACCAGTCTCACTCTCCTATAATACTCCCTACGAATTCTCTCTTTCATTGTGTCGTTCGAGATGGTTTCACATTCTTCAATTCCCAGATATTTGTAAGTTTTACCTGGCTCAAGATCTTGAATCACAGTGTGCGTATCAATTTCAATGTTCTCAGATGTCAGTTTCCCTCTTTTTAAATTGATTTTTGCACACTTGTCAAGACCAAAATTCATGCAGATATCATTGCTAAAGTCATTCACGACAGACAGCATTTGGGAGAGAATCGCTTCATTCTTAACAAACACTTTCAGATTATCCATGTAAAACAAATATGATACTGGACTTTCATCACCATGGAGCTTATAACCAAAGTAAGCTTGCGACAACTGTCTAGATAGTGTGATCAAACTAATGCAAAACGGCAGAGGGGATAGTGAATCTCTTTGAAAAATACCCCTGTTAATCTGAATACTTCTGGTTTCTACTGCTTCCTTTCCGCTGTGTATTAGTAACCTGGTACTCTACAACTTCATACTAGCCTTGCAAAATTCAATAAGTCTAGGATGAAATCGATAGATCTCCAGGGTCTTCAAAATCCAATCGTGTGTTACACTATCAAAGGCCATTTGGTAGTCAATCCAAACCATGTTCAAATTACGTTTGCGTTTTTTTAACATAATTCAGAATGACGTTATTCAGTTGCAAGATTTCATCATTATTTTTATTATAATAATCATTATTATTATTTATTTTCTTGGTTTTATTATTACATTTTATTCAATTTCATATAAATATATTTAAAATGTTTAAAAGGGATTCTGGAACTCAAGAAAACGAGCGCAGGTGATCTTCTCCCCCACACATCACATACAGTTTTTCCTGTTTTTTCTTTAAACTGAATAAATAAGTACTTGTATTCCTTGTAGTTATTATTTTTCCTTTTGGTATTGTATATTTACTATCTTAACATCGTTGAAAAAGAAATTTTCAAAGTCCTCAACTGTTTATAATGTACTTGATGAAGTTAACATTGTACTTCACAAATAAAATACTTTGTTACACTTTTTAAATCTCTTAATATACACCCTCTTTTGATCTGGACTCTGGACTAATCGCCTATAATGTAAGATACCGACCATTCAGAAAAAAATAAATAATGAAATTATTCTTGTTCTTTTATTTATTTTTTGTTTTTGTAATTAGTATGCAAATTATTAGTTTCTTCCATATAAAAGAGCTGATGATTTTGTTAAATATAACCTTGGGACAAAATCTCCATCGTCATAATTGGAAAAAAATAATCCGTTCTCTCCAGCACCCATCTTTGTCTTCGCACTAGAAGATAATATTCCGAATCATCGCAGGAATCATCTTCAAATACAATCATTTGCAGTCGTCGAGCAGTAACAACAATTCGGAGGTACACATACATTGAAAACTGAGCTTACTCTAAAGTTTACCCGACAGATTTTTGCGGTGTAAATTTACTCACGAATTTACGTTCATGTAAGCCATTTACACTCGAGTAAAGTGTTGGTGAAACACTGCAAGAAGTTACTCTCAAGTAAACATGATTTATTCCAGAGTAAATTCTTCTCCTTGTTTGGTGAAACCGGCCCTAAGAGTATCAAAATGGAAAGAGGAAATAACTGAGAAAAATGAGTTAATTTCACATATGAGAAAATATACTTGTATCCCCTATTGCGGAGAGGAAAATATTATTGAATGTAAAGTAAATGGTTCTACCATGTGGCAGGATAAGAACATGGTATAGATAGATATTGTGAAGGCTTTCAATAGCTCAATTGTGATGGTTTTTGCGAAGAGAAACATCTGAAATAAAAGTATGATGGCCTTAAGAGAAATTAAGAAAATCTGATTAAAGCTGTTCAATTTTTTTATGACTGACTACTTTCTACAATAAAGAACTAATAAAAATTGTCTAAATAACTGTGAAAAAAACAATAATAACATCATCTATTCAAATAACTAACTAAAAGCAGATACACAAGAAATTACGGAACAAATTCAAACGAAAATCACACGCATTAGAAATCATAAAGTCACAATGTCTGCGTTTTAAAATATATAATTGTTGCAAGAAATGTGAACTAAAAGGCCCACTGAAATCTTTTGTTTTTGCTCTCAACTTGCCTTCAGAAACTATTCCAACTTCGTACGTTACTTTTGTATAATAAAATTAAGAAAAATTCCTATAATGAACGAACGAATGCTTTTATCATACTTGTTGATGTGACAATTAAATATCTCTGACTTGTAGCAACACCACCTAGACATACAAGGCCTGCGCACTGCAGTTTTTCAAAGCCAATATGGCGGCTACAGAAGGCCGACTCGTTCAAGTTGAGGCGATTCAGTTGTGTACGTTGAATAGCACTTATAGCTTTCTAGTTGTAGTTATGTAAGTTAAGACTGTAGTTGATAACAGTGAGAATCATGGTGAATAAGGACTGTGTCCCCAGGTGAGGCAATTGTGATAAAATATGAAGAGTGTAAGTTGCTAAGTTCAGCGTTGACTTTCAAATTTGTGAATTGTATTTGCGAACATGGGAAATTAAGAAGAATTCAGTGTTCTATTGTGATAATGGACTAAAATCAGTTTTCCTTTAAAACATACCCGAATGTCCTGTGGAGCTATGCCTTCTTTGTTGCCTAATTGTCCTGCTTGGTGGTGTTGCTTTTATCCATCAGGAATGGTACCAAGCACTGTAAACATTTGTAGTATTTCCCATAAATTCGGACATTTATTTGAATGTACATACGGTGAAAGGACACGCTACAAGCAACACCACCTAGACATACTTTATAAGGCCTGAGCAGTCATTCAAGATGGCCGCCTGAGAAGGCTATACAAACTGAAATGAGAAGTCAAATTGTGGTTACCAGACGAAAATATATGAAATAAATTACACTGTTAAATAAGAAGAAAAGATATATACTTTCTTCAGCTGAAAGATTGTTCGTAAATATGTGTTATTTTCGAAGCGAAAAAAAAGCTGCATGCTCTTTCTATTAATACTGTGATTATCACTTACAACGCACAGTACATGAAATCCTAACTGTTCTGAATATATCTTCTATTCTGAATATACTTTATTTTCAAAATATTTTGCAAGTCTTGATTTTAAATGTATCTCATCCATCGTGAGAGGTATTAATTTATCACTGTCACTTAATTTATGTGTTTGTTTCTTGTACACTTTAAAAAATTATCAATTCATTTAAAGTTATAAACAAAATGAACACAATCTCACAATTGCATTAGGATAAGGAAATATTATGAACCCTAAACGTTTGAAATATTTATAAGAATATGGTTATATGGTAAATCGCATGTAAGACAATATGAAAAATCATGAGCTTACTGATATGTACTTCTTTTCTCTGTAAAGAGTTTCATGTTTTCCAGCATAAAAACAACAGGTTTGTTAAATTGTGAATTTGTGGTATCGATTTCAAGTAAGAGGTATGAATTTAACGCAAAACCATCATGAGGACTATTATGACTACGTGTATTAAAACATAACATTAACCTAACAGTATCTAAAACATCATTAATTTCATTTGTATTACATACACTATCTGATATTGTAGTGCTTCCATATTTAATACCTTTTTTAACAACAACAAACAACTGAGTTTCAATTCCTCATCCACCACAACTGAATTGATAACTTTAGAAGCACAATTACAGTAGGGGAGATATGCGGGTCCTGGATCAGGAAGTGACGTCAGAGGAGCCCCTCCCCCCCTCTCCCCCTCCCCCGGGTGACGTCACTTCCTGATCCAGAACCCGCAAGTGGCCGAGTGTCAACAACAGGGTCAACGCCCGGGGATGTCAACAACGGGGTCAATGCCCCGGCCGGATGTGGACATCCGGGGTCATTGTTGCCCATGTTGACATCCGGGGTCATTGCCTCCCCGTGCGCGCTCTGGCGGCGAAGGCTGGCGGTAGGATGTGCGCCGGTGTCGCGCTCTGGTGGCGAAGTGCGTAAGCGTGTGCGCTGGCGGCGCGCTCTGGTAGCGGTGGAGGGAAGTGGGGGGAGGGGGTCGTGAGGGTGTGGGGGCGTGGGAGAGGGGTGGACGACGGGCGTGACGAGTGGCGGTCGACGCCTTTACCGCCTGAGCTACGGCGACAGCGTCGAAGGAGTTGCGTGGTTGTGGGTACTGATATTACGCTGCGTCGTCGTCGGGGCCCCTTCCGGATGTATTTGTTGATAGCGCAGCAGCAGGAGGAGGGGGAGGAGGATGATAAGCACAGTGGCGCGCTCTGTGGGCGACGTGGGGAAGGAGGTGGCGGTGGCGCGCTCTGTGAGCGACGTGTTGAAGGACGAGGTGGCGCGCTCTGTGAGCTTATTGAGTTCTGATTCGTAATTGGCACCTAGTTAATCTGCAATCAATTACGCGATCTACCCTTAATGTGAAGTAGCGAGGAATCTGAAAATTCTGTTAAAAACATTCAGGATTGCACTTATTTACAATAATAATCAGTTCTTTTTCAAATAAACAAATTCGAGTTTATTATAATAATTAATAATTCTAAATGAATTTGAAATACTACAATTATTACAATGCAGGGGGCAAAGGGCGGTAGCGTGTGCGCTCTCTCTCTAGCGCACGGCAGCGAAGCAAAAGTAAATTATTATTATTATTATTATTATTATTATTATTATTATTACATTATTCTTCAAATATTTTTTTTACCGTTCAATCATACCTAATTTCAAGTATTGATAAAAATTGTTTACCAAACCATTATTAAATGAAAACCATGATTACATAACTTTCTCTTCTTACGAAGTATTCGTAAGGCAAGAAAGTAAAAACAGAAAACCACATCCACAAACGTAGGTTTGCCTTGTAGAGGTAACAAGAATAAACTAACTTAGAAGACAAAGGACACTAAAAGGAAATCCAGGAAAGCTATGCGATCCAGGGTATTCCCACAAGATAGCGCCTACGGAAAGCTAAATATCTGACGTAGTAACTTAAGTGTCGACAGGGGCTGCTTGCTCTTCCATTTGTCAGGAGTCTGCTGAAGTTGTGTTGAAAACACTGCTACCACAAGACGATCCTTTCGAGAAAAAGGCTGAAAGTAAAAATGAAGAAAGATTATGAAAAAAGATTATTCATGATGCTCTACAGGGAGATAACTGCAAGAAACTGATGCTGTTTTGAAAATGGCTAAGGCTCCAGGCTCAGATGGAAAACATGCTGAAATGGTATGCCTTATCGTTCTCAAGAAGGTGCTTGTATTTGTACAATGAATGTTTGAGAATTGGATACGGTCCGGAGCGATAGAAAGTATCAAAAGTAGCTCTTCTAAACGAAGTAGATACAGTTCCTACTGATCCCAAAGCATGCATATCTATATGCCTATTGCTGGCTTGAGAAAAGTATTTCGCAATTGTCAATAACTGGCTTGAGAAAAGTATTTTCGCAATTGTCAATAACCACAATTTGAGTATCAAGAGGCCCATTCAGTTTGGGTTTAGATCCAGACTGCCAACTAAAGATGTATTTAATGCTCTGGTTCGCATTCTGCGAAGAGAAGGAGAGTTCAGTACACCTTGAGTTAAAAAGTTTTTCTCTATTCATTTATTATGGGTTGTATGTTTTCTATTTCTTAATGTGAACAATCATAGCAAAAATTATTTTAAACATGAAATTTGAAATCTTCATTCAGTTAATTTTACAAATTCAACTACATAATTTAAAACAAACCCGACTGAAATCGAATAATAAACACGAAAAAAGAGGTCAAAACTGAAAAACTGAGAAAACAGACGAAAACAAGAAACTAACAAATAAAAATTTCGATGGCTTGTTAACTAAAGCAAACTGTATTCATATAATAGAAAGCATTATTATCAACAGTATATATCAAAACAAAACATGGCGTTTTAAACTGTTTACATCTCGACAGAATGCCTCAGTTCTCTGGATAAAATATTAAATCAGTAATCAGTAGTATCATCTCGCCCAAAATAAATGAAACCAATTGTTTTAGAACAATTATTATTCAGACAATTAATTTTTAGCCAATTATTTAGATTGCCTATTTTACGTCCTAATCTCAATCACAACACTGCATTCAAATTTATTCTTCGCTCTAATAACTTAAAGCATGCCCTGTGTGGATTTCAGCTGCCCCAAACACATTCAATAAATTGAAAATCTTTCAAAACAAAATCTTAAGAATAACCGTAATGCCCTCTGTTTTGTTGGCAATACGAGTCGAAAACAGCAAAAAAATGTTTTTGACAAAAAGTCGCAAAACTATTGCAAAATACCTTAATTGTTGCTAAATCGTCGTTAAAAAATGACAACAAGCACACCGTTGAAAAGTGTCAATCAATATTACCGTCACTACCACGGCGTAAATAACTAAGAAAAAGATCGCCACGAAAAAACACGGCACTGTCCGCGAGCAGGGCAAACGAACGACTAACGCCGGAAATCTGCGAACGTGATGTTTTAAAGCTTCACACACACACACTATCGGAGCGACAGCATTGCACCACACAGCGTAATCACTATCCGCAGCACATGCAGCACGAATGAGCGGAAGACGTAATACAACACTCGTGCGACAGCGATAAGAACTGCTGACTACTGAAGGTCGTTGCACTGTCAGCAGCACATGCAGCACGAATGAACGGAAGACGTAATATAACACTCGTGCGACAGCGATAAAAACTGCTGACTACTGAAGGTCGTTGCACTGTCAGCAGCACATGCAGCACGAATGAGCGGAAGACGTAATATAACACCCGTGCGACAGCGATAAGAACTGCTGGCTAATGAAAGTCGTTGATATCGCTAACGCAGTCACTGCATATATAAAAGCGTTGTTCTGATCATGAAAATGCGCTAGTGCAAGACTGTTGCTGCTGCTACTTGCTGCTGCTACTACGCTGTTTGTGTCATGGCAACTATTAGGGAAATGCGAGAGGAAGAAGAAGACATCTTTGCGATTCCATCTTCCATTAACAAGAAGAGAAAGACGGAAGAAGAAGACACCTTTTCGATTCCATCTTCCATTAACAAGAAGAGAAAGACAACGTAAGTATTTAACATCTCTTTTTTTATTTTTCCCTTCAATTTTTTCATTTTCTATATATTATTTTTTTAAATTTTAATAGTGTAGACGAGCAGACACGAATGGAGTTACTTGAACGCCGAATGCTGGGCGCTGATGTCGAGCACATTGATTTGACATCAATCGACATGGATGATGATGACGACACGCTGGATGCCTACAAATTAGCGCTAGTGACGTCGCAGTTTGTTGTTGAAGGTGAAACATCAGGATCGTCGTCGTCGTCGCTGGTAAAAATTAGCGAATCGACGGCGCCGCGTCTTGTTCAGGACGAGGCGTGCCCTGTATTCATATACACACCGCCAAAAGAGACGTAAGTAGAACGAATGACGTTTGAGAGAAAGAAACAATTTATTTATTTAAAAATTAATGATTTGTTTTTGGTTTTGATTAGCAACATCTGGCAAGCGATCGTTTAGAGAGCGGAAGGGTCAAAAATCTCAAAACATTGGGAAGATTTTCCCAAAGGAATAGGATTTGAAATAACATCTGCAAAAAGAATTACCAGCGAAAGATATAACACGGATAGTTACGCTGTCGTTTTGAACGACAAATTTAGCACCTTCCTGCCGACAAGGTATATACTCGTGTGTATATATATATATATATATTCACAATATTATTATTTTTTTATTATTTACAATCCTACTTATAATTGTAATTATCAATACATTAATACTATATTTTTTTACTTATAGATTCACTTCTTTCATTGACAACATGGGGTTAGAGGAGTTTCTCCGCTCACGACCGCATGCTATATATTTCGGCAAAAATTCAACCAACAAGGCATATGTAATTTTAATATATCCATATGAACATTTAAAATCAAAACACGTATGGAGTACTATTATGGAATATGGGCGAAAATATTTGAAATTTTAATTAATTGTGTAAAAATCGTATTTCCTAGTGAAGTATGTTTAATATCTACAAATATTATAGGTCTTTCTACAGTGAAACAAAGGTTCTTAGATGTATTATAAGAGGATGTACTTACTGCATGCATAAGAGGATGCATCACTAGGATGTTTCTCACATAATTCACTTCACTTGCCCTGTAATGGTGTAGTTTGATCTTCCAGTGAGACCTATAATATTTGTAGGTATATCATCTCCACCCAGAGTGGAGACGCAAAATGCAAATGTTTTAATATGAAATAAAACAATGGAACATATTAAAAGTTTGGTCTGAGTTTTATTCGTAACCCGTTTCCTCAAAATATCATAAACTGATGCAGGATACATAAATCTCTCTAAACATTCCATTTTGCATGTCATCAAGAGGAACAAGCTTTTTAACTGTCTCCTCAGAATAGCGTGTTTGGAGTGTTTTGATTAGTTACATAGTAATTGCATTTAACAATACTCTTTAAATAACTTTGCAATGTAATATATTACAATAAAATTGGGAGAAAAAAATGTTCACATTTGTAAAAAAATACCTATAAAAAGACCAATTAATCAAAAACACAACTACGAGCTTTCTCGGTCAAAGCGTGTGCATTTCCTTGACTCAAATTCCTTGATGACAGATCCTGACAAATGATCGATTGATGTTATTAATGTAGAGATACAGTAAAATACATTAACAGCTCGAACTGATAATTTGAATATCTTTGTTGGTCCTTACAAAAGCAATTATTTTCTGCTGTTTCCTTCGTACATTTTTCATTAGTAATTTATCGAGATCTTTCCCCAAAGTTTGTGCTCTCTCCGTACTTGATTCTGCATTTTCCACTGTCTCTGAGCATCTCAGCCTCTTGCACTGTTGCGAGTCTCACTCTTCCATAATATGATCTTTGGACTATATTTCTTTCAAGCTGCCTAGTGTTGGAATATGTGGTACGAGGCGATATATTCCTTTCTAAGAGGGAATTAATTTCCAGGTCGTATTTCCTATATTTGCGGTTCAGGTTTACTATAACCAAATTTCCACATTTCCTATAGCCGACCAGAGACTTAAGTTCACTATGAACGAGGGTTCGCTATGTGCGAGTTCTCTATGACCGGAGTCGACTGTATCCTAGAAACAGACTAATTCGACGTTACTTACGATCGTTGGTCCCGTTAGTGCGGTCTATGGGGGTGGCTGTGATCCCCCTCAGCCTCGCCCTCGCCGTCTTACATGCAGGCTTGCCGTTCCCCATCCAGGTATCTCTCCTAACGGGGAGCCGCCCAAACTGAGATGAACTCCTAGCGACCAACTACTCTTAGAGCACATGTGGTGGTGAAAATGTATGTATGGGGAGAGGAGGTGACAAGGATGAAGGAAAGATGGCACGTGGTCCATTTGTTAGGGTACTGCTCCGCCATTCATCTGATATAGATTGCTCTGAGCAGCAATGATGGCTCTAAGCGAATTTATTTGGTATGAGTGAGTGAAATTGTAATGGGGGTACTTTTATCTTGACACGAAATTCGATGCAACAAAGGATTTCATTGTTTGTGCGTTGCTGAATGAATATGTGTGATCTCAATTTCAATTTCAGTCATCCGAATATTCCTATAATGCGAAATACACAATATTTCGAATAATTCTGCCATTTAGAATATTTTTCATTTCTCTTTCTCGCCACACATATGTATAGTAATTCACTGCCCATTACTCGAAATATGCGAATACTTTCCTCATTTTCTGGGCTCGGATTCTGATGACATGTAAGACGTAACTAACTTGTAAATGAATGTTTATCACGACATACAAATGATAGAATCGTATAGTTATTGGATTATTTTTTGTCAATTTTTGCCACTTTTCAATTTATAGATCATTTCTGTTTTGTTATTTTTAGACATTTTTCATAATTTTTGTTATTTTTAGGCATTTTGTTTCCTTTTCGTGTTTTTTGTTAGTAGATGTTTCGTGAATATACAATGACACACTAAAACATTGTTTTTCATCTGTTCTTAACAAAATTAATTATTGCAGGACTATAGCTTCCGAACTATCAAAATTACACGGATCTTCAGCAACTTTTTCGACCTTTAGAAACTGATGGTCGGAGCTAAGGATTTCATTTCCTTCTTAAATAAGGACTTTATATTAGACATAATTTTATATAAATAAATTGTATTTAAAATTGTAAAATTCATTGAAGTAAACATACAAATTTTTTAGAATTTTAAAAAAATTAGATCATTTCCCCTTATTTTTAAGTCATTTTAAAGGTAATTTTCAAAGAATTTTAGGTCACCAGAATCTGAGCCCTGCTCATTGTCATTCGAGGTTCTGCTTAGTCATTCATTTTTATTATATTGTACTCTTAATATTATTTATTATAATTATAATAGAATACAAAGAGGTGTCATAAACTCTCTTCTCCTTCGTCCTCTATATTATTATTATTATTATTATTTAAGTCATGTGATACAATATGTGGCAAAATACACATTTCTCTATTTTCCTCTTAATATAATTCCTTTTATTCATCGGTTATCATGTAATTATTAGTTTGCTTTCTTCTCAAATCATTAGAATTTCGCCGGTATTTGTAAATCGTAGGACAAATCATATTGATTTATTTAATATGAAAAATATTTCTCATTTTGTACCAAGAATACTTCTGATTGAAGCATTGACAGCATTAAAATGTAGTGATTTGATAATTAATTTTAGTTAACAAATATATTGTGCAATCTTAAAGTTATATTTTTTGTCGGGTTTTCTTGTCTCACTGTAGGTTGACTTGCGTTATAATAGGTGCCGGTGCATTGTTATTACGAGTTGTATATTCCATTTATTTTCAGAGTCATAAAGTTAGTATTGTAATTAATATTTAGTTCATCTTATCAGTAAGAAGTAAGCTGCGGATTTTTGCCTATTTGCCGATTTCTATCCTTCAATTTAAAAAACAGTATTTTAGGTTACTTATTCATTTTGAGGCATGAGGTTTATTAAAATAAAGTCTCTAGATACGGAGTAGCGCGACCGCAGCAATTTAATATCTTCTCACCCGAAAGCCCCGCCAGGCGCCATTCAGGGGTTAAGGACAAATTATAACAACCGAAGGCATAACGAAGAGTTTCGGTCATATCATCACTGGTTTTTGGTTAAATGGCGGCTCCCAACTCATTCACAATACCGCACGCTCCATCTGGATATAAAATGGCGGAATCGGCGATATATCGGCCCAGCTTCGGCCACCATATTGCGGTTGGGCATTAGCCCCGACTATAGGAATACTACAGGTATATCAGTATGCTTTTTATTTAACAATATTATAAATGTTTAAATAATTGCTTATAACTATACGATAATTGTTTATTTGTATCATAATAGAAGACTATAAATGCAAATGATTTACTTCTCTGCTAACTCATTTTTCCTGGAAATTTATTTGATAGTTCATAAAAAATTAAACCTTTTTATTTACTTATGAACTAAAATTTTATTAAAAAATATTGGGGGTCCCATCTGGTGCTTAAGTATTAATCTATCCCTGATAACATGCAATTTTTTATGATTAACATAAACTTTTGAGCAATATCACCATGAAAAAATTGCAAATATAATTAATCTATATGGTTCAATAAACCAAGAAATTAGAAAACTTGTACATTTTTGTTCCTTAATTGTTACTTACAATTTTAAAAACATTTAAAATGTTTCATACATGTTAATAATGTATACATCATTATAAATGTCTATCACAATTTTAAATTCTCATCTATTCATCTTTATGTTTTCACTTGTGAAGTAATCTCTTTACTTATAACCATACTTATTTTGCAATGTTATGACCTGAATTCCTACATTGTTTTACTTTGAATAGAATTTTTAAAAGTGAAATTTGCAAAAGGATACAATAAAAAACATGGCTACAAACAACTCAAATAAATCACTCCTTAAATATCATGATCAAAATACAAAATAAGTTGGTAAGTGCAGGTAAGGCAAAGGGAGGTATGAACTAAAATTCATAACAACATATAGTACTTTGAGAATTAGAATATTTGATATTTTATTTTTCAATAAGTCCTGACTGCATGTGCTGTATTTTTTCACATACAAATCTTTCCTTCTTTTCACATAGAAATATCACCTTCCCAGAACGTGAGTAAGAGGTCGCGAAACATCATCCTCCAGCGTTTGTGTCAGCAATTATGCAGAGCGTTACTGAAGACAGGCCTCCGAAGTGTTGTGGGCGCAGCGGTCGGACTCGGCTGGAGCATCTTCTCTTCGCAGAATGCGAACCAGAGCATTAAATACATCTTTAGTTGGCAGTCTGGATCTAAACCCAAACTGAATGGGCCTCTTGATACTCAAATTGTGGTTATTGACAATTGCGAAAATACTTTTCTCAAGCCAGTTATTGACAATTGCGAAATACTTTTCTCAAGCCAGCAATAGGCATATAGATATGCATGCTTTGGGATCAGTAGGAACTGTATCTACTTCGTTTAGAAGAGCTACTTTTGATACTTTCTATCGCTCCGGACCGTATCCAATTCTCAAACATTCATTGTACAAATACAAGCACTTTCTTGAGAACGATAAGGCATACCATTTCAGCATGTTTTCCATCTGAGCCTGGAGCCTTCGCCATTTTCAAAACAGCATCAGTTTCTTGCAGTTATCTCCCTGTAGAGCATCATGAATAATCTTTTTTCATAATCTTTCTTCATTTTTACTTTCAGCCTTTTTCTCGAAAGGATCGTCTTGTGGTAGCAGTGTTTTCAACACAACTTCAGCAGACTCCTGACAAATGGAAGAGCAAGCAGCCCCTGTCGACACTTAAGTTACTACGTCAGATATTTAGCTTTCCGTAGGCGCTATCTTGTGGGAATACCCTGGATCGCATAGCTTTCCTGGATTTCCTTTTAGTGTCCTTTGTCTTCTAAGTTAGTTTATTCTTGTTACCTCTACAAGGCAAACCTACGTTTGTGGATGTGGTTTTCTGTTTTTACTTTCTTGCCTTACGAATACTTCGTAAGAAGAGAAAGTTATGTAATCATGGTTTTCATTTAATAATGGTTTGGTAAACAATTTTTATCAATACTTGAAATTAGGTATGATTGAACGGTAAAAAAAATATTTGAAGAATAATGTAATAATAATAATAATAATAATAATAATAATAATAATAATAATAATAATTTACTTTTGCTTCGCTGCCGTGCGCTAGAGAGAGAGAGCGCACACGCTACCGCCCTTTGCCCCCTGCATTGTAATAATTGTAGTATTTCAAATTCATTTAGAATTATTAATTATTATAATAAACTCGAATTTGTTTATTTGAAAAAGAACTGATTATTATTGTAAATAAGTGCAATCCTGAATGTTTTTAACAGAATTTTCAGATTCCTCGCTACTTCACATTAAGGGTAGATCGCGTAATTGATTGCAGATTAACTAGGTGCCAATTACGAATCAGAACTCAATAAGCTCACAGAGCGCGCCACCTCGTCCTTCAACACGTCGCTCACAGAGCGCGCCACCGCCACCTCCTTCCCCACGTCGCCCACAGAGCGCGCCACTGTGCTTATCATCCTCCTCCCCCTCCTCCTGCTGCTGCGCTATCAACAAATACATCCGGAAGGGGCCCCGACGACGACGCAGCGTAATATCAGTACCCACAACCACGCAACTCCTTCGACGCTGTCGCCGTAGCTCAGGCGGTAAAGGCGTCGACCGCCACTCGTCACGCCCGTCGTCCACCCCTCTCCCACGCCCCCACACCCTCACGACCCCCTCCCCCCACTTCCCTCCACCGCTACCAGAGCGCGCCGCCAGCGCACACGCTTACGCACTTCGCCACCAGAGCGCGACACCGGCGCACATCCTACCGCCAGCCTTCGCCGCCAGAGCGCGCACGGGGAGGCAATGACCCCGGATGTCAACATGGGCAACAATGACCCCGGATGTCCACATCCGGCCGGGGCATTGACCCCGTTGTTGACATCCCCGGGCGTTGACCCTGTTGTTGACACTCGGCCACTGCGGGTTCTGGATCAGGAAGTGACGTCCCCCCTGGGGAGGGGGAGAGGGGGGAGGGGCTCCTCTGACGTCACTTCCTGATCCAGGACCCGCATATCACCCCTACTGTAATTGTGCTTCTAAAGTTATCAATTCAGTTGTGGTGGATGAGGAATTGAAACTCAGTTGTTCGTTGTTGTTAAAAAAGGTATTAAATATGGAAGCACTACAATATCAGATAGTGTATGTAATACAAATGAAATTAATGATGTTTTAGATACTGTTAGGTTAATGTTATGTTTTAATACACGTAGTCATAATAGTCCTCATGATGGTTTTGCGTTAAATTCATACCTCTTACTTGAAATCGATACCACAAATTCACAATTTAACAAACCTGTTGTTTTTATGCTGGAAAACATGAAACTCTTTACAGAGAAAAGAAGTACATATCAGTAAGCTCATGATTTTTCATATTGTCTTACATGCGATTTACCATATAACCATATTCTTATAAATATTTCAAACGTTTAGGGTTCATAATATTTCCTTATCCTAATGCAATTGTGAGATTGTGTTCATTTTGTTTATAACTTTAAATGAATTGATAATTTTTTAAAGTGTACAAGAAACAAACACATAAATTAAGTGACAGTGATAAATTAATACCTCTCACGATGGATGAGATACATTTAAAATCAAGACTTGCAAAATATTTTGAAAATAAAGTATATTCAGAATAGAAGATATATTCAGAACAGTTAGGATTTCATGTACTGTGCGTTGTAAGTGATAATCACAGTATTAATAGAAAGAGCATGCAGCTTTTTTTTCGCTTCGAAAATAACACATATTTACGAACAATCTTTCAGCTGAAGAAAGTATATATCTTTTCTTCTTATTTAACAGTGTAATTTATTTCATATATTTTCGTCTGGTAACCACAATTTGACTTCTCATTTCAGTTTGTATAGCCTTCTCAGGCGGCCATCTTGAATGACTGCTCAGGCCTTATAAAGTATGTCTAGGTGGTGTTGCTTGTAGCGTGTCCTTTCACCGTATGTACATTCAAATAAATGTCCGAATTTATGGGAAATACTACAAATGTTTACAGTGCTTGGTACCATTCCTGATGGATAAAAGCAACACCACCAAGCAGGACAATTAGGCAACAAAGAAGGCATAGCTCCACAGGACATTCGGGTATGTTTTAAAGGAAAACTGATTTTAGTCCATTATCACAATAGAACACTGAATTCTTCTTAATTTCCCATGTTCGCAAATACAATTCACAAATTTGAAAGTCAACGCTGAACTTAGCAACTTACACTCTTCATATTTTATCATAATTGCCTCACCTGGGGACACAGTCCTTATTCACCATGATTCTCACTGTTATCAACAACAGTCTTAATTTACATACCTACAACTAGAAAGCTATAAGTGCTATTCAACGTACACAACTGAATCGCCTCAACTTGAACAAGTCGGCCTTTTGTAGCCGCCATATTGGCTTTGAAAAACTGCAGTGCGCAGGCCTTGTATGTCTAGGTAGTGTTGATAAAAGTAACTAAGTTATTGCGTATTACAATTCGTGTATAATAATTTTACCAGTATATTTTTAGTGATTAGTCGTTTCATTTACTATGCAATTAACTGTTACATGTTTTAAATTCATCTCCTCGCTAATCAGAGAGTTTTATGTAATGATTATATTTGATGGAAATTTTCAGAAGTTTAACCTGTTAGTTAATATTACGGTGCCCGCAGTGTAGGCTATCGAAGTGACGTTACGATTCTACCGATTCGATTCTAAAATCTATTCTTTTCTTCGAAAAGAACGTGATCGTGAAGTCACCCCCCCCACACGCCAATAAATAAAAACCCAATTATATACGAGATTTCAGCTTGCTTTGGTCCCTAGAATTTTCAATATGGCGGCCATTGGGCCCTGCCAACTTCGAAAATGTACATGAAGCTAGACTTTGGCGCTACATTCAAACATACACAATTCGAGAAATGTCATCAGGAACTTCTCTCATTATGTTAATTTTATTTAACTGAATGTTTTGAAACATTGAAATAATTATCATTTGATAATTTTCTCCTGAAATTGATAATGCTGAAATATGAGAAGTTTAATGTTTTACTTCATTGCAAAACGCAAACATAATAAGAAAGCTTTAGAGGAATAAATTAATGAATTACATTCTTTCAAAGATTGTTAATGATTGATAAGAATATATAATGAATGGAAGGAAAATTTTAAAAATTTGATATCAGAGTATTTCATAAATTTCATTTGTTTCCATTTCATAATCACAATAATATATTTCATCTCAACAATTCAACAGTTAAAACTAGGAAAGAAGAGTTAAAACACTATTTATAATTTTTTACCAAGTAAATTTATTTCATAATAATTACAAACATGTGTTTTTACAGTTAAGTTTTTTTGTGAAATCTTCATCCACACTGTCCCTGTTCAGATGTACAATAAATTTGTTTTCACAATCTATCCCATCCTTCTCTCTATATACAACCAGTATTTTCTCTGAATACTCCACTGCATTTTCCAGTTTGTAGTTGACACCTTAAAAAAATTAAATAATGTATTGATTACCCTTTACTAAATTTAAGATATTGAACCTCATTCTCCTTGTGTTAAATGTGTCAATGAATTTAGAAAATTAAGATACCTGTTTTAAATCATGCTTTCAAAGATTTCTGGCCTTTTCCATTCTATAGCAAGATCTTCTAAGGACATTCTTATTGAAGAATTCCTTTGACTGAGATCACACATTTTCAGTTGAATTGAACATGCTGTTATAGGGAGTAAGCCTTGAAACAGTATGCCCTTCAATTCTCAGCAATTTATCACCTACACACTTGTGGGTAATTACTTTTAACACTTGAAACAAATTAATTTTTATAATAACTGCTTAAATCATGTTAATAGAATATATGATGGTCAATATGAAAAACTGAAAATTAAAATGCAAGTATTTTAATATACTGCATTTATCATGTATCCTGACAACAAATATTTTTAAAATATTCCCATATTGCACAGAACGTTAGCAGTATTGGTCTTATTTTACTTATGATACCCACATTACAGATCTGCTCATGGGCTTTCTGGCCAGGCTTCATAAATATTTGTTCTCATACACTCCTTTCTTTGGGTCAGCCATGACTGTAAAATATCAAACATTTTCAATAAATAATATAATTATATAATTACATTAGTACTACATAAAAGTATTGCATAGTGTAATGTATAATATACGTTTACATAATAAATACTGTCTCACATTTAAAATACTAAATATATTTCCATGAGAGTGTGAAAGTATCAAAGTATGTAATCGGTAATTGTATGTTCAAAGCAATGTAAATCTGCATATGATTTATTGAATATGAACTGCTAGAGCAAAGTATCTTTTCATACATTGTTTGAAGCATATCTGACATGTTTGAAACAAATCTTGTTATTATTTTGACTATTGATATTATTATTACTACTGGCTGACAAAAATAATTCTTCTGGATAACTTACATCATCTTTTCCCCTATAAACAATATACTTACTTCGATTTTCCTAACAAAATTCATTTCAGAATTCTGAACAAAGAAGATTAAGATCCTTGGAAAAAGAATGTATCATAATTGCCTCTGATATTCTCCCAAATTTATTTTTCTGAAAGAACTTTCCCTGTAAGAAATTTTCCTGTTATATCTTCTTTGCTAACTATACCCAATACAAAGTACAAAAATATACACTCATACGCTAAACGTTACCATCATGAGTTTTTTATAGATGAATCTTGCAATTGCTTTCTTCCCAACCATCTAAGTCATCTGATTCAATACTGCCTTCACAGTACTGAAAGAATATTGTGAAGTCGATATGAACTGCAGTTTAGAGGTTCACATACATTTGTATTGTTGATTTATTCACATGTGTCTTCATTATTATTCCAAACAACATGAATTAAAATATGTTCAATCTAATTTATAGATATCACACACAATTTATAGATATAACCAAAAATATACAAAATACCTGCATGTGGTAATGCACAAATAATATATTACTTAGTGGGAAAATATAAGATTTGTTATATTTCATAAACATCTTACCTTAAATAGATATGCCACTTCATATATACGTTCGGAATTCGTTTTCATCCTTTCTAGTTCTAATTCGCTTTCAAATTCTCATAAAGAGCAATAACATTGTATCTTGGTGCACTATTTAATATTCATTGTTTAACACGATTTGTATGCGTAATTTTAACACGCTTACCTGGCATTGTTTCCACTGTCTCGTTTAAAAATTCAAAAAAATAAATAAATAATGCGATGTGAAAGTCAAATCAAAATGACAAATTCAATTAAAAAGTTGTAAATATGCTTCTACGCGTTCAAGAGTGCAGTTTTGAACATGTTGGTTGAAAATAAAACAAATGAAAAGATGCCAACCGCAGCTAAACAAATTCTA
Source organism: Acheta domesticus (assembly GCA_031308135.1). NCBI lineage: Eukaryota > Metazoa > Arthropoda > Insecta > Orthoptera > Gryllidae > Acheta > Acheta domesticus. Next base: position 12,710,667 of record JAHLJT010005437.1, read on the forward strand.
ATTCGGCGCGTATGTGCCAATACATGGGGAGTTTCGTTGACGGTTGACTCCTCTGAACTGGACTTGTACTAAACTTAAATGTAACGAAAAGTCCCTAAATTAATGTCGTTAGAATAACGGGTGATATTCATGAAGTTGGTATGATCCACATTCTCTGGGACCATTTGAGCCTGAAAACTCCTATATAGGTATCCCTCGTTGCACACAGGTCGATGTGGCCCTAAGGGGTGGCCCTAAACCAATTATATACTTTGCTTTTTCTTTCTTGGCGCCCGGGGGGGTGTCAATAAAATGGAATATCTCACGGTATTTTGCCTCGTTCACCGTTGTGCCCTCAGGAGTCGCATGTACGATATCTTATACTGCGATTTTTCTAGGAAGAGCTCTCAAGATAACTCAAATCCCATCTTTGCGATGGAATATGTCACGGCATTTCGCGTCTTTTCTCGGTCTTGCCGGTAGAAGTCGCATGATCGCAAGCACTGCTTCATACGGTCGCGATTGTGCGGGATCTAGCGGAACGACTGTGAATGATACGAAATGCCGTGACATAGTCCATCGCGATGGGATCTGAGTTATCTTGAGAGCTCTTCCTACAAAAATCGCAGTACTGCGATTTTTCTAAGAAGAGCTCTTCTTAGGTCTTGCCGGTCTTGCCGGTAGAAGTCGCATGATCGCAAGCACTGCTTCATACGGTCGCGATCGTGCGAAATCTAGCGGAACGACTGTGAATGATACGAAATGCCGTGAAATATTCCATCGCGAAGATGGGATTTGAGTTATCTTGAGAGCTCTTCCTATACTGCGATTTTTCTAGGAAGAGCTCTCAAGATAACTCAAATCCCATCTTCGCGATGGAATATGTCACGGCATTTCGCGTCTTTTCTCGGTCTTGCCGGTAGAAGTCGCATGATCGCAAGCACTGCTTCATACGGTCGCGATCGTGCGAAATCTAGCGGAACGACTGTATCTTGAGAGCTCTTCCTATACTGCGATTTTTCTAGGAAGAGCTCTCAAGATAACTCAAATCCCATCTTCGCGATGGAATATGTCACGGCATTTCGCGTCTTTTCTCGGTCTTGCCGGTAGAAGTCGCATGATCGCAAGCACTGCTTCATACGGTCGCGATCGTGCGAAATCTAGCGGAACGACTGTGAATGACACGAAATGCCGTGACATATTCCATCGCGAAGATGGGATTTGAGTTATCTTGAGAGCTCTTCCTACAAAAATCGCAGTATACAAAAATCGCAGTATAGTGGTGTGTACTGTGGTGCTCTTACTCGGCTTTTGTACTTGCGGAGTCACACTCGCTGTTTCGTCCCAGCTCTGAAGATTATTGACAAGCATTAAATAATTCGCGTTTAGCGCACGTTGTTACAAATGGATGGACAAGATATCCTATTTGAAAGTATATTTAAAGTAGAGAAGGTGAGATAACTGTTTAGGCATTATGGCAACTTTTATGTCTCACATTTAAACAGTTTTAAATATGTCAGATTTAGTCAAATTTTGGGAAATTATTACTTCCGTAGCACACAAGCTTTTGTAGTGGAAACTGTATGTACGACGGAAATCTTTATTACTGTTGTTTTCTTTGGATTTCAGGTTAAAGAAGAACCAGATGAGTTTTTTGAAGAAGCCAATCCCATAGTGAGTTATATTTGCTTGACATCTCTTTGGTGTACCTTGAAAATTGATTTCATATGACATTTCTGTGTTTTACTTTGTGTAACTGCCAATGTGGAAGAAACATGATAGTGAAGGTGAAACCGAAAGATGTGGATTGGGTGAGGTGTGAGGTGCACGTGATTGTGGTGTGTTCAATATAATTTCAGAGATAGTTGTATGCTTGAAAACTAGTTTTATTAAACTTGAGTACAGTAGGGCTATTTTGTTTAATTGTTCTTATAGTTGTAACTGTGACTTAATGCGTTTTTCTGTGTTAAATTTTTTAAGAGTTTAATGTAAACCTAAAGACGTAGTGGCTTGGCTGAAGTTTGTTTCATGTTTATTATGGAGGCATGGGGCCTTGTTTACACCAGGGAATAGTATTGTGAAGCGTAACTGTTGCCTTGAAATATTTTGATTTAAACAGTTGTGAAATTTGCAATTTTCAGAATCGAATTATATTTAGGTGTATATTCATATGTCAATGGCTGATATTACACAGTAAAGTAACTTTCTCAAAGAAGTTTTATATAAGAAATATGATGGCGTAATGGCTCATATTTGATAAAAGATTTATTTTATAAAATTTCTTTGTTAAAATCTACTCTGAAACATCATCGTTTTACTACATTTTTGGAAACATGGTGGCATCACATATATTCGTGGACCATTGCTGCTACTTAATTATTAATATTAGAGTATGAGCAGTTGGAATTGCTGCACAATGTTGTGCATCCAGATTACAGGCTCAAAAGTAGATGTCATGAAGCTTACGAGAGAATTTCTTGTACTCTGGGAAATGGACAATGCCCGATCCAAGTCATTAAAAACAAAATTAATGGGCTAAGGAGTCAGTATCGAGGTAAATACACTTTCAAATGAAATTTCAAAAAATCATTCATTTTCATTACTTTGGAATGTTATAATTGGACATTAATGATAATATTAACCTTACTTATTTTAGATTGCTACTAGTGTAAGAAGTGATGCTGGTGGGTCGGATATCCACAAACCCACAATTTATTGGTTTGCGCTGCTGGATTTTCTCCACAACTTGACACAGGCAGATGAATCCACATGCAGCCTTGACATGGAAAACATACCTAATCAAGAAAATGGAGAAGAGGTAAAATTTATTAAGTATATTTCTCTTGCCAAGGCCACTTTACCTGCTCGATTATAGTATCTTTTGAAGCACTCTCATATTTCATGTCCACATCGGTTTCCTCCATCTCTCTGTTAACTTCGGGCTGCCTTTGCAAGAAGTTCATCTGTTTGGACTTCTAAAAATCTATTTCCCTCCTTACTTTGAGAAGTCATCTCATGCCTTGTGTAGTGCTCATTTTTTTTATCAGTTAACATATTGTGTAATGCACAAGCTGGTAATGTCATTAATTTTACTTTGTCAGGTGACAAATTAATAGAAGTTAAAAAAAACTTTAAATCTTTTTGCCATAATCCCAAAACTGCTCTATTCCATACGTCTGCCCCTGCCAAACCTATAATTGCATATCTGTTCCTCCCTTGTTATAGTTTTCAGGGGGCATGGTTTCATAACAAAGTATGATAATGGGAAGGCATCATCGGCCAATACAACATAAGGAGTTATAATATTAGAACCTGGTAGTTTTTTGCCCTCCGGAATGTTCAATATTGACCTATCCATCAGGCGTTTTTTTAAATTGACTTTTCACGACACCACTGTCAGCAATGTAGCCATTTGTTCCTACATCAATACTAGGAAAACCCAGCAGATGTTTTTCTGCCCTTTATCTCCCTCTTTCCCCTCCCATCACCGTTTCTCACTTTCTCTCCCTCCCCCACCGTGTCATTGTCTGTCTCTCCGGCTCGCTGTCACTCTTCACATTTACTTGCAGATTCTACACGTCTCTGAGCATGCAAGGTTATACCGAGAACCCCTTACCAGCAAAAATGTAATAGTGTTCAGGAAGACTTAATTCTGTAGATTGTGGTGTGAGAAACGTTTCTTTGAGGCCTTTGAACACAAAATTTCAGTTTTTAAGGCCCTAGAACGCCTTGTTTAGGAGTTACTTAATGATATAGATTCAACATGCTGCTGAGTGTGTTGCAGGTTGCATTCGACATGGATATGTAGTGAATATATAGCGCCATGTAGTGGAGTTAAAACAGAATTAACAACATATAAACCTTGGTGAAGAAACTTGTAGAAGTGCCAACTTTTCATGGAGATCGGTTCAATGGTGTTTGAGTTTTGCTGTTATATACATACCAACATCCTGTTTTATATATATAGATATATAAATTTGTATTTCATCAGTGAGTGCAAATAAAATAATGCTATGGAATGATTTGTAATTGTGGAAATGGGATCCTCACAGCTGAGTACGATTCATGTGGATGTGTTTGCCATCCATAATGCCTATAGTATTGAACACATTCCATTTTTTTTCAAATTCCATTGCAATGTTTTCCCTTTCCTGTGCTGTTGTTGGTATCTAACAAAATAAAGCTAGTAGTACAAGTTAATCTTTAAGTATTGACTAAGTGCACTAGGAGGAAATAGTCAGTTGGACCTTTGTATTTCAAAAGTGTGCATATGAAAGTAATAAAATAACTTTAATGAACTTCTGAAAAAATACAATTATTATCAAATCTCCTTGGTTGGAGGGGGAAAAACACACACACACACACACACAACACAACGAACTAGGAACATGAAAAAAATACAGAAAATTTCATGATCTGTTTGCAAGCATACATTTTGTAATATTATTTTATCTTGGCCTCTTTTGTAGATACTTATGGAATATCTTTGGGTAGAGTATACTTTTGATTTAACCTCTAAACATACTTGAGAACAAACACTTTAATAATAAAATTTCAGTAATTCTTTTTTTTTTTCCCCAGGATCAATCCACTGCTCTTCTTGAGGAAGAATCTATTCTTCCTCCCAAAAAGAAGAAAAAAGATGATTGTCAAATAGATAACATTTTAACTCAAACGAGTGTGTTTGTCAGAAATGACAAATGTGTTAAAAAAATCCTATTGATTTATTTAGTGAAATTGTAGTGGTAGAATAGAAGGGTATTAGAGATGGGGGGGGTATTTTAATAAGGAGGGCCAAAAAAAAATTCAGCCTGTCCTCATTGACACATGTGACTTGGCTTTGCCCTACACTTCAACCTGTAGAAGATTTGATGTAGTGAGAAATGCAATGTCATCAGCTGATTTTGTGGGTAGTACTGAATAAAGAATTTGAGAAAACAGATTGCTTTCTTTTCTTACCTTGAGAAACTCTCCTTTCAGTGCATTGTAAATGGCTTGACATGTCTCTGGAATAATTCCAGACAAAGTACACTGCGGAATTTCTATACTGAATGATAAGCTGGTGTAAGTTTCTCCTGTTGCCAGAAATCTGAAGTAAACGAGGAGGTGTTCCTCAACGCTGATAGGGTTTCTTAAATGAGTAGTTTGTCGGCAAATCAGAGGACCCACTTTCGAACCAAGGAAATTGAATGATGTGTTGTCCATCCTCAGATAATTAACGTAAGTCTGTGGGTCTTCAGTTCTCAGGTCATTTATTAACGTACGGTTAGTGCCTCTTTGTTAGCGACGTGCGACCTATGTAGGGCCTCACCCACAAACATTTCCTCTTTTCCTTCCTTACCCTTTTCTTCAGTAATAGACACAATGATGTTATTATGGAGAATAAAGTTACACCAAGCACAGTGATTACTTTGTCATCCATCTCGAATGAGCAAAAGTACATAAAGTGTTTGATGCAGTGTAATGATATTGTCAAAGCTTTTCGTCAAAGTTCAAAAACTTAACACAAAGTTCTTCATAAAAGATATTTGTCAAATATCTTTTAAAGTGCTGTACCAGCCAATAAAGCAGTAAACAATAAACCCTGTGCCACAGCAAAACACGTACAAAGAAAATAGACCTACTAAATAATATAACTTGTATACTGAATAATGTATTGAGTACTATGCTCAAATACAGAGGGGAATTGACTGGAAATCGATGAGAATCTTGATTTAATACAGTTATAATGTGCTAATAGCAATAAGTCCAGGGGTATTTAATGATATATGCTTAAGCTTTGTAAGATTCAATAATGGAAAGTCATGTTTAAGTTACATGTTAGGCATTTTTGAATGACTATATTCCTGATGATATGAAGATTTTATTCTATCATAATATGTATGTGGTCTGGTTAAGGAGCTTTTGTAGGGAAAAAAATTCATTCTTGATTATTTAATTTTTAATTGTACTTGATGAAAATGGCTACTTAGTTTAAACTTTATTAACCAAGAAATGTCAAGATATAAAAGGTTTTGTGCATTACCAGAATGGGAGATGGGTGAACAGGTGCCATGTAGAGTTTACAGCCTAAATTTCAGTGTGTCAGAAAATATTGCTAAATTAATAAATTCATAATGTACAAGTTTACTTATTTAAACAAAAATCTGACTCATTTTTACCTTCTACAATTCAAAAAGAAGCAAAAATCTTTATGCAACACTACTTGTATTTAAAGTAAAGATGATTCTACGTCAACTAAAGGCTGATGTATCTTCATAATATAGCAATTTCTTTAACTATGTTAGATAAAGAAAAAAATACAAATGTATTGTGAATTTTGAAGTTTTTGAGTGAATAGTCCCAATTTTTTTCCCCCTGGAAATGCTGTCAACGAGCACTTTTATGAAGGAGTGCATGCAGTATGTATTTTTCTGAGTTTAGAGTAACAGTATCCTGATATCTTATGGAGATCTTCGTGATGATTACCATTTCAAATATGTTTATGTGGTAGGATTTGTAATTATGTGCACAGTGGTTCCCCAGACTCATGCAAAAAATGAGTTTGAAATTTGAGTTTGTCATTGATCTGAATGTTTGTTTTCAATTTCATGTCTATTGTCCCATTTCTGATTCATTGAGATTGTAGCTTCCTTTGTAGAAGAAAAGGTTTTTTGTTAATAAAATGTGTCCTAATGGAAGAGAATTAAGTAAAAGAAGGATGACATTTCTGGTGTGTGTGCAGGAGCTGGTGCCACCTGCCAAAGATTTTCTGGAGCCCACGGAGGTCTTGGATGAAGAGGTTGAGGAAGAATGCAAGGTGAGGATTACAACTTCCCATTAATGGAGTCCAATTCAAAACTAGCATATGGAGCATTGTTTTGAGGGCGGTCATTATATTGTTGTAATTTGGGACCTTTATTGTTGCTTTTAAATTGTTTGTTTGTGTTTGTGATTCCTTATCTGTAGCATTATTATGAATTTTTTTTTGTTACACAATACTTTTATTACTGGTTTCATGAATTGCTAAAATGCTGTTGTCTTCTTCGTAGGACCTACACAAAGAAATCACCTTGAAGAGTGTGATTAAGAAGAAAGAATATGAAGAAGTAAGCTTTTTTCATGTACTATTCTTATTTTGATTTAATTGTAGATGCTTGAGAGTGTATTTCCTTCTCAGAGGAAAAGTTAATAAAATGTGCTCTAATATCTGGGAATTGAGCTAAAGGAGATAATGGGCTATGTTTGTTTTGTGTGTATAGGTGCTGGAGCCACCTCTTGCGGTGTTTCTTGAAGCCACAAAGGTCATAAAAGAAGAGGTTGAGGAGGATTGTGAGGTATTACAGCTAACTTGTACTGTATTTGTTTTCAAGAAAGTACATTGACTGTTTTATAATTATGAATATTTTAATGATTGTCTGTTGTGAAGTTTTCTGATATTTTGGTATCTTAAATCAATTAGTTAGGAGACCAAACAAATACAGGAATTATCCATTTGAAATAATTTTGAAACAGTTCATCAGCACAGTCTATTTTTGAAGTACAGCGGTTTGTGAACAAATATGTTTACTTCTTCAGGGATGTTAAAATCTGTAGGTAAGGGAAAAATTATTAGAAACAAAATAAAGTATATAAATGATGATTACCTATAAATACAATTTTATTGTTTATATACTTTTGTTACATGTACAAAAAAAATTCATACCTACAGATTGTTAAGCTTCCAAGAAATCAGAAAAAAATACATTGAGTGTGATTTTCTGAGATTGTGTCCATGAAATTATGAAAATCCCAGGCTTTCATTCCTATAAGATTTCTGAATTCTGTATTTTTTAATGGTTAAACTATGCTTCTGGAAATATTTAGCTAGCAAGTCAGTGATGAAGTATTGCCAATAGCACAACTTTTTTGCACCTGGACTGATGAGATACCTTAATCAAAAAATCAATAACCGATATGCTGTATCAACCTCTTATGTTTATTCAAGTCTGGGGCACTGGCCATAGTGGCCCATGTCATTTGCCTACACACAAAACCAGGGTTCCACAATGTGGGACTGCTTTCACATCATCCACAATGCAGATTGGCAGAAGCTGACCTATCTCTTATCTGACTGGCACTGCACCTGCCTTTGCCATAGAAACATTGAATTACCACCCAACTGTCAGTCCTAAAGTTCCATCTCCTACATTGTACAATATTACAGTAGAACTCCAATTATCCGAACTCCGACTATCCGAATCGCCGATTATCCGAATCACAAAAAAATTGTCCAAAAAAAGTCTAAGTGCGCTATTATTCTTCCCCCCGCGAAGCCAGTGTTTGCGCGTCAAGTCTTGACTTGACTTGTCTTAACTTGCCGTTGTGCCTACACTGACTTCCCCCCGCGAAGTCAGTGTAGGCACAACGGCAAGTTAAGACAAGTTCCGGCGCATTGCAGTCACGGCGCACCTGTCATTGTTTGTTTTGATTAGCCAGTGTGCTATTGACCTTGCTCGAGGACGCTACTCTTTCGCTACGGCTTACTTTTGTTTGTGCGTGTACAATACTGTATTGTTTTTATACCATGGCTTCGAAAAGAAAACGTGTTGTGCTATCGTTAGCGGACAAACTGAAAATTATAGAGCAACTCGATAAAGGTGTAACGGGTAAGAAGTTGTCTGAGATTTATGGTGTTGGACAAGCAACAATTTCTGACATTAAAAACAGTAAGTCAACACTTTTAAACTTTGTTTCGGTGCTTCAAAATGAAGATGGAAGTTCCTCCAGGAAAACAATGAAGACAGCAACCAACAAAAATTTGGAAGATGCCGTGTTTAAATAGTTTTTGCAGCAACGTTCTATGGGAAATCCGATTTCAGGTCCAATCCTTTGTGAAAAAGCCAAAATCTTAGCAGAAAAGCTTGGTTATTCATCTTTTAAGGCCAGTAACGGCTGGCTAAGGAATTTTAAATTCAGGCATGGTGTACGCGAGTTAGATTTGGCTGGTGAGAAGCTTTCAGCAGACTCTGCAGCTGCTGAAAATTTTATTGAAAAATTTAAAACTGCATCAGAATCCTATGATCCGGAGTTTGTTTATAATGCCGATGAAACTGGCCTTGTTTGGAAAGCATTACCAAAAACCACTTTGGCTTCTAAAAGGGAATCTAGTGCCCCTGGACATAAGGTCAGTAAAGAACGTGTTACAGTGCTTAACTGTGCCAACTCCACTGGAAATCATAAACTGCCACTTCTTTTGATAGGAAAATCAAGAAATCCAAGAGCATTTAAAAACGTAAAAAAACTTCCACTCTTCTACAAAAGTCAACCCAAGGCCTGGATGACTGCAGCTTTGTTTACCGAATGGTATGATGAAGTGTTTATTCCTGAAGTGAAAAAGCACCAAAAATCGGTGGGAAAAGAAGGCAGTAAGGTGCTTTTAATTGTTGATAACGCACCCACTCATCCTACAGCAGAACTGTTGGAAAGAGAGAATGGGCAGTTTAAAACGACGTTTTTGCCTCCCAATGTTACAAGTTTGCTGCAACCCATGGACCAGTCTGTTATTGAAACAATGAAGCGCCATTACAGAAGGCAACTGCTGAGAAAACTGCTGATCGAAGGTGCTGAAGATGAAGAATTGGTTTTGGCAAATCATAGCAAAATAAATTTAAAGGACTGCTGTTACATGGTAGCGGAAGCTTGGAGTTTGGTTACGGCAGTGACGCTAAGACGTGCGTGGAATAAACTGAAAGGCCTACCGTCTGAGAAGAACAAAAAAAAAGAATCTGAAGAAAATGAGAAACAAGAATATGGAGAGGATGATGATGATGATGAAGATGCGTTGTCACTAGAGGAAATAAGAAAAATGATTGTAAAAATTCCTGGTTGTACAGAAGTAAGTGCTGAAGATGTAGGAGAGTGGATGGCTTGTGACACGTCTGACCCTGGTTTTCAAATTCTCAATGACGATGAAATTGTTGTAAGTGTGAGAGAAGATGTTGAAGTGGAAGTGGAAGAAGAACTTTCTGCTGATGTTGAAGTAGACGCTGGACCATCAGCTAGTGAAGCATTTGCCGGCCTCGAGACTGCTTTGAAGTGGATGGAGCGTCAGCCCGAGTGTGACCACTTGCAACTGCTCACCGTCAAGCGAATGCGTGACCTGGCTGCCCGAAAACGGTTGAAGACCGCAAAACAGCTTACATTAACGGAGATGTTTAAAAAACAATGATTTTTATTTCTAAACTTGTACATAAGTACATTTTATTTATATTTAAAACATGTGAAAATTTTATGTTTCTTTCATTTAATTCAATAAAAAAATAGTGCAATATCAAAACGTAGCTTTTATTCTCTCCAATGGCAATTTTTTAAAAAAAATCCGATTATCCGAATATTTGATTATCCGAATGGGTCCCGGTCCCCATTAATTCGGATTATTGGAGTTCTACTGTATAATGAAACAAGTTTCGTTGTTGTATCTGAACTTCAAAGTGAATTTCAGTGTCGTGTTGCAGGACCCTTTGGCAACATCTTTTGAAAGTTGTCCCATCAAAACTGAAGAGACTGATCAACATACATGCTCTCCTGGTGAGTGGAGAACAAATTACGTTAAGGTGGTGACACTGTGTGGGAATCATGCTTAGGGAGGGAGTTTTTATTTGCCTAAAACAATAAATGTAACAACACTTTCTGCCGAGTTTGTGGAATAAGAAGTGATGTAAAGAATGTGTCTATAGAGAACTTGCTACTTCTTTTCTTGTCAAGGAGAATTAACAAATGTTTTTCTGCTTTGAGTTAACTGTGATGAATTTCTAGGCAAGTTACAATGGCGATTGTTAACTTTAGAAAGGCAAAGAGCAGTTTATTTTTCTCTTTGACTGTTTTTAAAGGATATTTTTAATATTTGGTATTTGACTTGTATAATTTGGAGAGTTAGAGAAAGAAAGAGAGTACATTGTTTAATGTTTAAAACAAAAATGGCCAGCAAAGGCTTCTAATAATCTTCTACCAAGTAATCAATATGATGCAAATAGTAAAACCTTGTTCTAATGTCTTTAACAATTCTTTAACTGATAGTGCAGCTAAACTTTGGAATGAGCTTCCAAATAAATGTGAGATTTTGTAAATCGCTGAGTACTTTAAAAAGAAGTTGACAGTCTTACCTTCCCAGAGATGAGAAGTAACTGAGGGTCAGTCCATGTCAATATGTCCAGAAAACACTGAAAATGTTACCCTCTGTCATGGATATTTATAAAAACCTGTCAGATTGTATCATATCCCTTTAAGCCCTGACTCTCAGAATCATGAGAATTCAGTCTTCTTAAAGTTTTGTTTGGTTTGGTGAGTTTATGATAGCAACGACTAGCACACAACAACCATGAGTGTTTTTTAGAAATGATAGTAGTTGCATGTTACAGTGCTAGATCACGTTTTCAGCGCAATCATAAATCACTGGATCCATTAGTTTTCTAATTCAAATTATGTGTTTTATGTCACCAAACTTGTACTTTTATTAGATTGTTTCTTCCAGTCCATTGCAATTTATAGAATGATTGCTTGGATTGAGTATTATTGGCAGGTTTCTGAATACCATCACATTTATAAAATTGAATTATAAAAATGATGTTACATATTGGGTAATTTCACCCATTATCAGACTAAAAACAATAATAAAATTCTATTACTTTGTGGGCGTTGTTGTTGTGTGTGTGTGTGTCTGTTTTGTTTTTTTTATACCAACTGTTGATACTTCCAGTTCACTCACATTAAGTAATTTTTTGATTAGTTAGAGAATTTTGGTAATTTGAGTTTTATACGTTTAGTTTATGTTAGTAAATTCTGGTTGTTAGCATTGTTTTGGACTGTCCTAATGTTGAATATTGTTTACGTTTATTTTTTTGTATAGTAATTTACATGTCATCTTTGTTATGTTTATCTTTCATATTAGTGATCACATTCTCTTTATTATTTACCCTATTGACTACTTTTATTGCAAATCTGTTTTCTTAAACTTTCTAAATTGTTTTGTTAATCTGAAGAATGTATGGATGCATAAAATCTTAGTATTCTCTACAATGGCATGTACTTTATCAGTGTTAATTTCTGGTTGCTTCACATTATTTTTCATTCTTAGTCTGTTGTTCATTTTTATTTTGTTTATATAATTAACTGGATAATTATTTCAAAATCAGATATCAGACATTTTTTAATTTTCTTAGAGTGTAATAATGGTGAGGATAACTTTATTGCTTGGTCCACCAAATTAACAACTGCTTTTTTCATTGCGGAAGGATATTTACATAAATAATTTAACATAGTGACAACGTAAATTTTTTTTATAACCATACAGTATGGTATATGGTTATCCTTTCTGTGAATTATTACATCCAGAAAATTAATTTTTGCTCTATTTTCAATTTTCGTTTTGAAACAAATTTGGTAAAATTAACTGTTAAATTTCTTTAAAACTTAGTGTATTTGGTTTTTGAGCAATATTTTGAACATATTTAATGTAACATTTGAATTCAATATCTTGAAGACATGCTTTACTAATTTTCGCATAACCACCTCTGTGAATAACATACTTAAAGGACTTACTTAAAGGATGTTTGGATCACATTCGAATGCCAGTTCCACCAGAGCTTGTTGATTTTAGAACGCCATCAACAGTTTTGATATTGAAGTTGCTCCAGGACCCAGTTTCGCAACCCTTACCTCCAATTTAACGCAACTGAATTGAATTATTTTACAATTGTGTTAATCTATAAATGAGAATTGATATTTCATCTGTGTAATTTTTGAAGAAAGTTATACTGCGAGCTCCGAGGTCTGCCGAGTTCGTTTCCCAGATGATGATAATGATAAAGGAAATGAAATGTGCTCGCTTTCAAAGAAAATGTACGACCAAAACACCCACTTGGGAATGTCGAAGTCGCGAATGTTAAAACCTGGAGCATTTCTCTGATCGCGAATGTTCGGAACTCGCGAATAGCGAATTCGCGAATGTCGAGGGATTACTGTATTTACTTTGCTATTTATTATTATTATTATTATTATTATTATTATTATTGTTATTAAAGTATTAACATGCCTATCCAGGGCAAAAGCCTCCCACTCCGGTAGGGTAGCTCACAAATAAGGACTTACGAGGTAAGCTAAAACCTGGTGAAGTAGAATTGTTTTCCCATTAAATCATTTACCATTCTCCATTCTTTTATATATATATATATATATATATATATATATATATATATATATATATATATATATATATATATATATTCTTATATAAAACATCATTAAAAGGAGTTGAAGTAATAAACAATTTTATTACAATACATAGTTAAGACAAATCCTTATTTTCAATCCTTCAATTCCTTCAACCAAAGAAAGAAAAAAATTGAATATGCGGAAGGATGGAAAGCAAAGTTCAGGGAAAAACCTGCAACAGTTTTGTGAATATTTGGCATATGTTTCGTATCCTCAAATACTAAGATCCCTTCCCTTCCCGTCCCCACGAGCGTGTTTGCCTGTGGAATGCTGTGTGACCTTGTGTGGTGGACTGTTGCAAGTACATTCAAAATATCCGTTAAACCCTAGTCGCAAAAATCAAAGTTACTAAAAATATACTTATCTAACATGACAATATGTATATCATTGGATTCGTTTTTTCACGCTCGTCATGATGGACTGAAAAAATATGCATAGTTCCATTTGAAAAAAGTTACCTCAAATATCTCGTAAAATACAAGTGATAAAACAGAAATGAATTCATGTATCAATTAGCCCCATTTCCTCATGCACTTCTGTGGAAACTGCATTGCAATAACTTCAATTGTTCAAAAGTTACAGGAGGTGCTAGAGTTATGAGATTCATCATCATATATATATATATATATATATATATATATATATATATATATATATATATATATATATATATATATAATGCGTGTGTGTGTGTGCGTGCGTGCGTGTGTGGGCGCGCGTGCGTGCGTGCGTGTGTGGACAGAGAGAGAGACCGAGCACATGTTCTTGTGATTTTCCTATAGCGCTATTTTCACACTTAAACAATAATTTTGTTAGACACTGTTTCACACTCACTTATCTTAAAATCTATTATTTACACTTCTATTTACTTATATGTATTTGCAAATGTGTTCTTTCTATAAGATCTTTTGTCAGTTCTTTCCACTTTACCCTGTCTCTAGCTATGCGGTCCCATAAATTACCTGATTCGCTAACAAATTCATCTTGCCACCTCCTTTTTTGTCTTCCTACACGTCTCCATCCTACTCTTGGGTCCCACTGGGTGACTGCGTGTGTCCATCTTTCCGGGTCAAGTTGGCTGATATGTCCTCTTCATTTCCATTTTAATCTTTTTGCCTCTTGTGCTGCATCTTTTAATTTTTGTCATTCTTCTAATATCAACACTCATTATCATATCTCTTAAGAGTGATGTTTAACATTTTCCTCTCCATTTTCCTTTGGCAAATCTCTATCATATTTCGCTCTTTTACATTATGAGACCATGTTTGTGCTCCATAAATGAGGACAGGTAACACCCAGCTCTCAAATATTTGTCTTTTAATTGCTATGTTTTCTTTTTTGTTGTTCAATAGAAATGATAAACTGTAGAATTTCCGCCATGCGTAAGTGATCCGAATAGTAATTTCTTTTTCTTGTCTATGTTGGAAAGATACTCTTTGTCCCAAATACACACATTCTTCAACATAGTCTATTGTATACTGTTATTTATTGTGATGGGTATAGCAGTCCAATTTGTTATAATTTTTGTTTTGGTAGTGTTCATTTGTAAGCCTACATTGTTACACAAGCCTTATCTCATTATGAGTATTTTCCAGTTGTATTGGGGATTTGCGAAGAATATTACATCATCTTCAAATCTTAAATTTTTTAATTTTCTTCCAATGGATGAAATGGCCTTAATGTGATCTTATTAATGCCCTTATATACCTTGGTTTTTCTTTCTTGGCGCACGGGAGGTGTCAATAAAATGCAATATCTCACGGTATTTCGTGTCGTTCTCCGTTGTGCCGCCAGGAATCGCATGATCGCTAGCACTGCTCGATGCAGTCGCGATCATGCGATTCCTAGCGGCACAACTGAGAACGACGGGAAATACCGTGAGATATTGCATGTTATTGACACCCCCGTGCGCCAAGAAAGAAAAACCGAAGTATAATTAGGTGTATCATATCAAACCTTTAGAGTGGGATGTACTCATTAGAAATATAAAGCAAGTTGCAAAGTAAAATCAAATTTGAAGATCTTCGGTGATGTAAGTAAATCATGTTAGTTGACAGAACGTACAGGCCTGCTCCCATTCTTACCAGAACTTTCAAACTAATACTTAACCTCCGTAAATATTAAAAACATTAGTATTTAAACGTTTTATATTTATAATGACCTTAGGAATTCAAAAATACTACATTAGAGTGACCGTTAGTAATTTTGCTCAACTTTAGAATACAAAGGAAAATTTGATGAAATTTTGAATTCTCGGACCTCTTTTACTATTTGCTTGAGAAAAATAATTTATAAAGCAAAATGGTAGGGAATTGTATGACCTTCAAAATTGTACATAACTATTTTGGAACTATGATCAACCATTAAAACGTTATTACGCAAAAAACAAAAGTGCTCGACATTTTTTTTTGTTTTTTTGGCTACCAAAATTTTTCCCGAAGTATTTCGATGTGGAAAACTTACGGATTTCTTACTAGTAATTGTTGCTGCTATTGTAATGCTGTGGGAAAAACTGCCAATTTTCTATAGAAAAACTCTTATTGATGGTCCCTGGTAACGAAAAGGTGGATAAAACTTGCCCTTATTTATAGTAAATTACTTGCTCTAGCACGTCATGTAATCAGAATTCATATTTTGTGGACCCTTGATACGGAAAAATTGAATGTCGGCAAAAATTCTGTCAATCTGTCTAGGAACAAAACTAGTGGCCAAACCGTCGTAAGCAGGACTTTCACCAAAAACCGAATTCCCCAATCGATCTGGCTGATGACGCGGCCCTTTGAATTTGAAACCGTTATTTTGATTTTAAAGAGTGCTTTTCATTAAGCTCTTGGGACATTTTAAAAATTTTCAACAACAAAAGTAGACTCCAAATTGTGTGATTAAAGTTTGCACTCGGATATCGTAAAGGACACTTAAAAGAATGGTAGAGGTTTCATTTTCGTTGAAATCCCTGATCATTCGAAAATTACTAGTGGTGCTACAGAATAGCACCGACTTTCCCGTATTAGTTTTCTGCTTCTTTTGGTCTCGACTAGCTATTCGGACTTGCCACATATTCTTGCCAGCTGCCATCTATGGCCACCCAAAGTACATCTTTTGGACATTTTCCCAATTGGCCGGTTACGTAATAGTAGAACGGCAATATTATTTTAAGAATATTAAAGAAGAGTAAACCTCGTCCTAAACGCCCAAATTTTTGTTTTGAAAAAATTGGAGCCGTTTTTAAGAAACTCGCGTTTAAGCGCTACTGTAAATTCGAAATTTGAAGCTCTTTTTCACAGAAACCTTACGAGTTTTCAAAAAACTTCATTAGAAGTAATTTTACGCACTTTAAACCACAAAAATTTGAATTGTTTATTGACGTTAAATACTTAAATAATAAAAGGAACTATAAACATTAGCACACTATTTACTAATCTTCGTGTCAATTGTTTCAAAGTAAACTTACGCCAGCTTAAACTGGTGCATTGCTTACATGACTTCTATACACATTTATTAGCAATTCAACTTATTTTATTTAAAAGATTTTCATAAAATGGATCCAATATTTATCTAGTCAATATAAATTGCAATGATTTCTGTGCATAATTTTTTATATGCGTTACCTAAATGTAAGATGCAATTTTGTAACATTTAATTACAGTCATTTACATACATTCATTTTCATGGTGTACTGATAAAATTTTAACATATGCGTAGATAGTGACCTCTCGTTCATTTAATATATGTATGTTCCATACCTCGCAACATGGGCAAAAATAATGATTATCAAATATGTTTCGAATAATTTCTAAAAGTCTAATTTGAAAACAAGCTCTACTAAATAAAGCATCTTTATCTTATATCTGCCACAATCTCTTAGTTCACCGACAATGGTACTTTTTAAGTATCCATTGCGGCATTGTTGCGCAGATTTCAATAAAGCTTTGCGGATTGCTTGAAAGAATTTTTATTTTATTTTTTAATTTTTTAAATTTTTTAAAATTTTTTTTTATTCTTGCTTGGCCTGAGGCCCTCAGCAGCCGTGAACGACTGGTACAGTTGTTGATTTTATTTGATACAGCAAGTTTGCGAGATATTTTCTTTTTTTCGTGATTATTACATTTTCAGAAGCATTGTATATTATACGGAAAGGCTAATCTCTTCCAGTCTGCTTAAGGAGGGTCAAAAAATTCTCTGGGTAATTTCCTTTTCAATCATTTACGATGAGGGTTCTGTTTGCCAAGTTTGAAATGGGTAGCTGAAGGTATTCGAGAAATTTTGTTATAGAATTTTGCGGATAGAAGGGAAAAATATACACTGATAGGTGTGATACCGAGTTCTTGATGGATTTGAGAGTTTGGGATGGACCAGGGTGCTTTTGTGATTATTCTTAGGAATTTATTTTGGAATGTTTGGATTTTCTGAATATTTGTTTTGGATGCTGCGGCCCAGACAGGAGATGCATAACTTAATATAGGTCGTATCATTGTTTGGTAAAGATGAATGGATGTGTGTAGTTGGAGTGGGGATGATATTTTGAGTAGGGGATATAACTGATGTGTTCGCTTAGTGGCTAGTGCTATTCTATGCATGATATTGGGTCTCCATGTGAGTCGTCTGTCGAGTAATACACCAAGGTATTTTGCCGTGGCGTTCGCAGAAATCCATGGTATGCTATGGTTTTGATAGGTGAGTGTGAGTGGGTCAATGGTCTTCGAAGAGTGAATATTTTCCCTTGGCTCTTGCTTGAGTTTATCAGAATGTGCCATTTCTGTGCCCAATCGGAAAATACAGTGAGATGGTTTTGCAGATCATCTATTGCTGTTTCTATGTCTCGGTTTGTGGAGTAGATTGCTGTGTCATCTGCAAAAGTGGAAATGGATGTTGATAGTGTGGTGGGTACATCAACTCTGTAGATATTGAATAAGGTTGGAGAGAGTCTCGAACCCTGCGGAACTCCTGCTTTGATGGGGTATGGTGTTGAGAGTGCACCGGGAAGTCGCACTGAAAAAGTGCGTTCACTAAAAAAATCTTCTATCATGCGTGCGAGATATTGGGGAGTGCCAATGCTCCGGAGATTGAATATCAGTCCTGGATGCCATACTGTATCCAAAGCTTTTGCGATGTCAAGGAATACTGCAACTGTATGTTTATGATCATGAAAACCTTCGATAATGTCAATCGCAATATTTGGTGGTATGTTGAAAGCTGAGGTTGAAACCCAAACTGATGAGGTGGTATTATATTTAATGTGGTGAGATGATTATTTAGTCTGGTGAGGATGCATTTTTCAAGTAATTTTCCCATGGAGGATAGCAGACTAACTGGGCGGTAGCTTCCTGGATCATCATTTGGTTTTCGTGGTTTGGGAATGGGGATGATATGTGCGTATTTCCATGTGTGGGGGAAGTATGACATTCTCAGCGCTGCATTAAATATTGCTGTGATGTGTACAATGACTTTTAGAGGAAGACGTTTGAGTAGGTACGCTGAGATTTGGTCGAAACCGTTTGATACTTTGGGGGCTGACAGAGAAATATATTTAATGATTTCTAATGGAGAAATGAATTTTGGACATTCTGGTACTGTGATTGTTGGCCTTAATTTTCTACTGAGATGAAATTGTCATGTTCAGGATTGTTGGTGGGGTGGGGTGTGAATGATGTAGCAAAGTATTTTCCCAACACTTCACATTTTTCAGATGCTGAGGATACTGTACCCGATAAAGTGGTGAGGGGAGGTATTTTGATAGGCTTATTCAGTTATATATTTTAATTATTTATTATATTATTATAATTGTAAATATAAATAATAACATTCTTTATATTTGAGCTAAGATAGCCGGTTCTTTTACATTTTATAAAATTGTATGTATTTAAAATAATGCATTTTTGTAATTTATTCTCTATATTTCAGGACCCTAAATGTTTTTTTTACCAAACAATTGTTTAGCACCGTTTTAAAATTCTCTTTGATTAAACTTCTCTTAGGCGAGCAGACGACTAATTTTGACGCCAATTACTCCACAAATACACATGACCTTATTTGAAGATCTGTTTTTGATGAACATATTTCAATAAAAAAACAATTGTATCTTCATAATTGTAGTTGTAGGAAGAGGCTAAAAGGTTTTCAATTCTTAATTATTTTTTTTGCAAAATCTGGTATTTTAACGAACATGAAACCTGCACCATTCTCTTAAGCTTCCGTTAGTCTATCCAAGGTCCCAGTTTAATAAAAAAAACATTCTGGGGTTTTTAAGAAAAAATGGTTTAAAAAAATAAAAAATTACCTGTTTGACACAAAATTTTGCAACATATGTTCATGTTTTTGAAAAATTGAACATGGCCTTATTTGAAGATCTGTTTTTTATGAAAACATTTCATTAAGAAAAATTGTATCTTCATAATTATAAGTGTAGGAAGACGCCGAAAAATTTTGAATTTTTTCAATTTTCGAAAAATCAGAGTTTTTAACCAACATGAGACCTGCGCCAATTTCTTAAATGACCTTCAGACTATCCAACAACAAAATTTTGTCAAAATTGTTGGCGCAATTTGTTTGAAAATTTTGAAAATGTCCCAGGGGCTTCGTATAAATTCCCCCCACCAAATTAAAATATCGGTTTCAAAGTCAAGGGGCCACGAGATCAGTCAGATCGATCGGGGACTATCAATTTCGGAGAAAATCGGCTGAACGGTTTAGTCGCTAGCGTTGTTCACAAACAAATGAACAGACGTTTTGCTTTCAATTGGTTTTTCGGTATCAAGGACCCACAAAACAGGGATTCTGGCTGCACGACGTGTTAGGGGATTCCCCCCTTAATTTAGCAACTGGATTTATCCACTTAATTATCAGGGACCGGAAATGTATTTTTTCTGCCGAAAATTGTTTTTTTTCGCGCAGCATTACACAACTTTCCCTATAATACATATATACTCCGTATACAGGAAAGTAAAAAAATTCATAACTATTTCGCCGCATTGCTTCCACTACTAAATAAATGAAATTAATAGTTATGAAGATATAGTTTTTCTTAATGCTATATATTCATCAGAAACATCTTCAAATAAAAATATGTTAAACTTTTCGAAAATATGAGTATATTTTGGGGAAAAAGGCAATTTTTAACAAGTAATTTTCTAAAAAACTGTTCCAATATTTTTTCGCGTATGTAGAAAAGAACGGTAAAAAAAGTGGTGCTGGTTCCATTTTCAGCACACACTGTATTTTCGAAAATTGAAAAAAAAAATCGAAATTATAAATTCGAATTTCTGCTATTTGTTTAACAAGCTGTGTTTCCATAATGGCAACACATCGATTTCAAATTACAATCTAATGCTTCTCATTGTGGTAATTCTCATTGAGGAAGTTTATATATTCAACGTAGAACTAACAAGTAGATTTTGTTAAAAAAGATTTGATTCTTGATTACGGTATTCAGATATTGTTGGCTCACTTCGATGTAATCAAGGCAAGCTTGTGTGAAATATTATCTTCCTTTTCCGTTTTCTATGCTGCAAATACTGTAACAGTTAAATACTTGTACCATTTAATGCTAAATGTTAAATGCTTGTACCATTTGTAAGTTAGAAACGACTGCTGCTCCTGGCTATCAGAGTAAACGCAGGTGCGCACCAGCGCTTCGCTTGAATTGGACTTTTTCAAATAATAAATGTGTTTGTAGTAATGGAGAAATTACAATGTTTCAATATTACGTAGCTATTTCCAGTAAAATGCGAGGAAAGTTGTGCTGTTGTAGTGGAAAGTACGCCGTCGCAAGTCGTACCAAACACACTAAATTTTGAGGATATAAATTATGTTTTCTATTTCTGGTAAGAGCTAATATTTGTTAACACATCGAAATAGCCTTAGAGTGCAAAGTTATTATACAAGACAGAAATTTAAAAGAAACTTAACCTGGAATAATGTAATTAGTAATAAAGCACCTTGAGCGCGTCCTTGATATGCCTGTTTCAAGCTGTCTAGTCTTCCAGGTGTATTTTGTTTACGTCTGTCATGAATTCAAACTCGCATTAAGAATGCGTTTTACCGTTAAACACATGGGTATGGTGAGGTAAAGCTTCGATCTATATTATCGATAATATATTTTCGTTTACTTTTATATTTTCTTATACATAACGCGTTTATATAATTTCTTAAGGAGAACGTATAAAATATTATATACTTTGATCGCAATTTGAAATTTCAGAACCTTAACTGTGATGGAAATGTATAGATTAACATTAATTTTTAATGTACAAACATTAACAAACGTAGATTAAGTTAACATTTACAGACTTTATGATAAGCAATATAATTATATAATTTAATAATCAGTAATTTTTTATCAAGAAATGTATACTCTTAGGCTTTGTGAAAAATATATACGTTATTTGAAAATTGGATTATTTGAAGAAGAAAAAACAACAATTTCGACATTAAATACATATATCTTTTGAAATTTCCATTTTCACACGGGAATTCTTTTTTTGCGTTAAAATTTAGTTTGTATTATATTTTGTGTCAGCGAACTCGAAAATCGAAGATACTCTATTTTGGGAATTTAGGTGTGAATAATTGTGCACTTTTGAATTCGGGCGTAAAAACATTGGTATAAAACGCAAATAATATGAGGCTCAATGCAAAAAAAACCTTTCCTTTGAACTATTAGGGAAAACATTTTTTATATATTAGAATGGATTTTCATGTGAGATTTCAGTTCGTTCAAAATACTCAGGCATTTTACTAATTTTGGATATAAATAAAAACAAGGTCAAAGGTCAAGCATATGAACTAAACACGGAGATTCTAGCTTTTTTACATCAGATTGAACAAGTCAAAAATTGTAGACCACTCGGAAGGAGTCATGCTTTCTTTTCGGCTTATTTCACGGGGAATTATTCATTTGCGGAAATTAAATTGAGAAGCTTCTGTGTCTTCTTTGATGCTCATATGTTCCGGAATTCATGGTCTTCCGTGCCTCTTCCTTGAGGAAACGTTGAACCTCATCCTTCACTTCCTCGTTGCTAAAGCATATTCCGGCCAGATGTTGTTTCGACTAAGGAAGCACGTGGTAGTAAGTGGGCTCGAAGGCCGGACAACCCGGTGGGATATGTTCCCTCCACAGTGTTACAGGCGAGCGACGCACCGCGGGATGCATTGCCTAAAACGTGGTTAAAATTCATTATCTCTTTCAAAATGCAAAATAATGTCCATATTGGGGGTTTCGACTTCACCAAATACGAATATGATATCAAAAATAAAAAATTCAAAATGGCCGACTCAATATGGCGGATGACATTTGTAAAAACGTGGAAGAATGCACCAAAAACGAGTATATTGCATTGTGATATAGTGTATATTCCAACTAGCTGCAATGAGCTGCAGCTCACTGATTACGAATATAATATCAAAAATAAAAATTCAAAATGGCGGATTTAATATGGCTGATATTTGAAAAAACGTGGAAGAATGTAAATATTACAAAATATATTTGTCTGATCGCGTACAACTTTTAACCCTAGATTACAAAGACGACGTCTGTCAGACGACGCAACTAGTGCCGAAACAGTACCCCACCTCCTTCCCCTCACTCCCCGTTTTCAAATTCTGTGTAGCTTCATTGTGTGACTATATTGTTGTGCTCATACGGTATATGGTATTTTAATACTCGTCGTCCAATCCACTACTCCTTTGTACTTACGTCAGTGATTTTTTAGTGCTTTATTCGCTAATGTAGTAAATAAATACAAAATCCTTGTGTTGTAGCATTTAAGTTTTGTTCTGAACATTTAACAATAATAATGTCACGATGACGATCGTAACAAATGTCGTGTGACGAGGTTCTTCTGCGGACACTTCTCAAAAGGCATGTGTGAACAGCAAGTGTCTGCTGTGAGAGTGAAGTCATTTAGGTGTATCTATAAAACCCTTTAACACGTAATTTATAACTCCTATAATATCATACATGTTCAATTCATTAAATTTAGTGTTTCATTGTCAAAAAGGGTTTTTCTTCATTTTTACCCAAAGTAGTCTGCCAGACTACGCCTTTGTAATAACGCTTGGTATAGGGCGACTTCGAAATCTAGGGTTAATGTAACATGGGACACAATTAGTGATATTTCCATTAAAATAAAATGAAAGTCAGGAATGCTGACTAAAATATATTGTATGACACACATGGTAAAAGTGGTTTTATTTTTCTCGTAGGATTGCGCTTCTCGGCCTGACGGTCTCTGTCGCAACACCTCTTTCTCGCAAAATAAAATGTAATTTTCACTACTCCTATCATAAATAACTATTTTAGACAGCCGTGAGTAAATTTAGTTACTTCAGGGCATGCGTAGCATGCTGAAAGTTCAATTTTTGGAAACAGTGCTATTTTAAGGTTGAAATTATCTGTGAATGCAACAAAGACTGCTCTGGCTTTTTGCTGTGGTATTGTTTATTCTTTTCTAAGTTAAGCGGTACATGTTGGTAGAGAAAGCGGTATTCCCACATGTTTTTTTAGCATGTTGTCAATTATGTACTATTAATATCGATTTATACATTATCTTTATGAACAAGGGCCGTATTTTATACTTTTAATTAAGTTTAATAAAATTAGAAAAAACAGAATTTTGCACCTACCGTTATAAACATGTCTCATTATCGGATTCGTGCCTATTCGTGCGATTTTATAAAATGAACGTGAAGTCAATATTATAAATATCATCAAGAAATAAGAATGAACGTGAAATATTGTGGGATTTGTAACTTATCTCTACTTTTTCATTCATTTTTTAAATAAATTTTCTAATTTACCGGCACGAACATTCATTTAAAAAAACATGTTTAACATGAAAAAAAAATTAAACCAGGGCTTATAATTCAGTGCATACCTTTTGTTACATGTCCCATTTTAAAATTTCAATGATTATTTTCATAGAACAAAAATATTTGCCTTTAAATCCGCACTAAAATTTCCGTCCGGCTTGGGTGACGCGGTAAACACAATAGAGCCCTATGTTCAACCTGGAATACAGCTTTGACTTGTAAGTTCCGGCCGTTCGTACCCAGGGGATTTCATAGTCCCATCAATAGTGAGGCCAACCTGAGAGTTAAAAATTCTCAACTAGAACCTTTTTTTTTTTTTCGAATTTTGGCCAGGTTTTAGTAATTTCATCCCATTGTGCGACGTGAGGACGAGCATTGTCGTGGGGAATGCCTACGCCCTCGCTCTTCTGCGAATCTGAATCACCCGTCTGCGATTTTTCGGAGTCTCGCAATACCTTTCAACGTTTACTGTGGTCTCACAGGGCATCAAGTTCACCTTCTACTACTACTACTACTACTACTACTACTACTTTCGATCCCCACATAAAGTTGCCATGACTTCACCGTCAAACTGTCTTTGAATTTAAGCGGCTTGGGAGGAGAGGAGTGCCGCCTCTGACGTGGTTGTTGTTGGGTCTCAGGTTTTTCAGTGGAATCTCCAGGTTTCGTCGCCCGAGACAATCGAATCCAAAAAGCTCTTTTCGACTGCCTAGCGGCGACGAAATTCGCGTGGAGATTCAACCCGTTGCCGTTGGCTGTCTTCCGTGAACATCCACGGGACCCATCTTGCGCTTAGCCTCCAATTGCAACCTTCAAAATCCTCGGAATGGTGCTCCGGGAAACCTCGGGAACCAAAAGCAGAGCGTCCAGAGTGATTCGCCGATCTAGTCGCATATATTGGCTAACTTCCGCAACTGTATTGTCATAAATTGATGGTCTGTCGCTTCTTTCTTCCTCTCTAAGCTAAGTTCGACTATCTGCAAACTCCTACACAACTTGTGGACGTTTTTGGCATCTAAATGAAACTCGCCATACACTTCTTTGAATCAGCGGATTAACTTCACAGTAGGCGGTAGCACCAAACGGGAGCTTCATTGCAAATGGCTTCCAAGTGACGACTGCGTCCCAGCGAGGTGCTCGCAGGCTTCTTTGGGAGTGGGGGAGCAATAAACACATCAATGTAATAGCTGCACAGAGCGTTTCCGAAGGACCTCAGCACTTGGGAGGCCTTACTTTTAATTTCCTTGCGTAAGAGTAATTGGTTTATTCCATTTCTTCGTCACAGAATTACCAGTCCATTCCAGTCCTTCGAGGAAATCCTGTTTCTAATGAAGTGAATTGTCTTCAATTACAGAACGCCCTGGAGCATGCTCTTCAGACAAATCGGAGACGCAAGCAAGAAGTGATGTCAGAGAGAGAAGACACGAATGCTCAGTCTGCCAGAAGAGCTTCTCGCGAAGGGAACACGTACATCGCCACATGCGAATTCACACAGGGGAAAAGCCTTTTGAATGTTCTGTGTGCCAGAAGGGTTTCACAGAAAGGGGAACTTTGAGTTACCACATGCGGATTCACACAGGGGCAAAGCCTTTTGAATGTACTGTCTGCCAGAAGGGTTTCTCACGAAAGGAACATTTAAGTATCCACGTGCGTATTCATACAGGAGAAAAGCCTTTTGCATGTTCTGTCTGCGAGAAGGGTTTCTCTCAAAGGCATCATTTAATCAACCATAAGCGGATTCACTCAGGAGAAAAGCCTTTCGAATGTTCTGTCTGCCAGAAGGGTTTCTCTCAAAGGCATCATTTAATAATTCACATGCGGATTCACACAGGAGAAAAGCCTTTTGAATGTTCTGTCTGCCAGAAAGATTTCCCGGAAAAGAGAGGATTAATTCGGCACAAGCGGATTCACACAGGGGAAAAGCAATTTCCATGTTCTGTCTGACGGAAAGATTTCTCTCAAAAAGAAACTTTAAGTAACCACATGCGGATTCACACAGGTGACTGGCCATATGATTGTTAATTCTGCCAGAAAGGTTTCTCGGACAAGGACAAGTTAAATATGGACACGGGAAAAATCTTTTGAATGTTCTCTGTTAGAAGAACTTCCTGGAAATGGAGGATTAATTCGACACATGCGGATTCACACGGGAGAAAAGCGTTTTGAATGATGTCTGCCAGAAGGGTTTCTCACAAAAGGAAAGTGTATGTATCCATATGCGGACTCACACAGGCAAAAGCCTTTTTAAAGTTCTGTCAGGCAGAAGGGTTTCTCTCGAACTGAAGGCTTACCTCACATGTGGATTGACACGGAACAGCCCTGTGAATGTTTTTTTCTGACGAGGGTTTCTCGCAAAGAGGAACTTTAACCACATGCCGATTCGCCGGGAGAAACCCTTTTCATTGTTCTGTTTGCTAGATGTTTTTTTCTTAAAATTAATTTACCACATGCGGATTCACACAAGGGAGAGACGCTGTGAATTTTTTTTCCGCCAGAAGTTCTCTCTCAAAGAGACATTACCCACTTGCGAACATACACAGGGTGAATTTTTCAATGTTCTGCCTGCTTCTCACAGAGCGATCTTCAAATAGGAAAATGAGATCCCTCACATAGAGTATAGGCAATTCGAATGGCCCATCTGCTGTGATAATTTCGCAGCAAGGCAAAGTTTACTTGCGTTCCTGGTTTGGAGAACTAATCTAGTGGGGGCGTTGTCCAGTGAGAGACTTTCACACGAGAGAAGCCCTTTGAAAGTTGTCTGGCAGAAGGGTTTCTCCCTAAAGGGAGGTTTGAGTGTCCACATGCGGCCGCATCCAGGGCAAAGCCCTTTCAGCAGGCAGGAAGCTCCTCCGTCGTGCGAGGGAGTGCGGCTGCTCCGTGAGTTCCTCCGGCGACGGGACGCGCCCTACGTGAGCGCTGGTCGCCGCGGCTGCCGCGGGGAGCGCTGTCTCTGTGGTCCCCGTCGCGTGCAGGCAGCGTGGACGCCAAGACGATTCCCCTGCGCTGTGCGGCTCTGGCAGCTGCCGACGGCGTGTGCACTGTACGTAGTGTTTATACGAGGCCATGTGTGTGAATTGCCCAATTAACAGTGTTCTCTGTTATATGAAGTTACGATGCAAGACCATGTAGATTTAGATTAGTTCATAAGAATCTAGTTTGTAAAGTAGACCGTATGTAGTCAATGTAAATGGAATTGAAAATAAATGAAGGGCTTAGAAAAAAGTGGTACAAGTGACAAAACTTGAAAAATTGATTTTATGTTACATTACTACTCGTAGTTATCCAAAGAACTTTTGAAAAAAGTGGCATAGGTGTATCTTTAATTGGTGCTGACATTTTGGGGCAGGAAGCTTTAACTCTAAAAACAATCAAATCCTTAGAAAACTAGTGGTGCTACAGAATGGCACAGACTTTCCCGTATTAGTTTTCTATTTCCTTGTGTTTTCGCTAGCTATATGGAATTGCTACATACTCTTTCTTGCTAGCTGCCATCTATCACCGCCAAAAGTACATTTTTTTTGTATACCAGTATTATAAACAACCCTTTTACATTAACAAAATCGTTCATAGTATAGCATATTATTGCACGAATCATTAAGTCATCCCTATATCTGCACGAAATATGAGCCATCACTGACGTAATAGTCACGGCCCCTATATATTTTCAGTTATGGAGTTTAAAGAAGGCAGTGGTACCATATAAATAGATTGCAGTGTTCGCAGTAAAATCAAATGCGTTATGAAAAAACTTACTTTTAAAAAATTGTATTGCAGCTGCATTTGCCATGATTGTAAAACAAAAAAGTTTTATGTGTTTAACATGTAAGGGTCTTAAGGAAATGTATATTTTACAGACCTCAACATAATTAAATTCTTCACTGGATACGATAGTAAATATTCCGGGCTTGTCATTTTTGTTCACTATCAAAACAGAACTTTCTTCTTTCACATCGTTGATGCACAAATTGTACAATTCGACACATCTACAAGCACCAAATATGCCAAAAATAGCAACAACCTGAAAATCATACCAGTTATTAATACAATACACCAGTTAATAAATAAAACTTAACTATTATTGCCACTGTCATTATTATACCTTCATTAAAGAAAAGTTTCATCATCAGCTTTTGTGAGAAGTGTGTTTACATCTTGTTGGGAAAATACCATTGCCTTTATAGGTTGATATCCCACATTTACGTGTTTCATAAGTAAACTTACTTTGTGATAAGTTCCAATATCAATATTCTCTTTGATCATTAGCATTTCCTGTAATTTGGAATAAGTGCACCATAGTGTCGACGCTTTACATGCTGTGGACTTAATGTTTAAAGAAGCATGCATTAAATTAACAAACGTCTTTATTCTATCATGTACTTACCAAACTGCTCCGATAGATACGAAAGAAAAGCAGCTTTCCATAATAAATTTGCATATTTTTTATCCATAAATTTCCTTAACTTTAAGTACTCTTTCTCAAAGTTTGCAAGGCTTTTTCGCTATCATAGCTTTTCCTGCTTTTGCAGCTTCTTACACAATTTATCTTAGCAAATCCATTATGTTTGAATCACGACATTCAAACTAATTGCCATTAGTAAACAAATTTGTCGCTTAGACAAATGCATGAAAAAACATGAATTTGAGATCTACTACAACAACGAATTACAACTTAAATAATTTCGCTCCCTTAAATCCTTATAAAACTGTTATACAAAAATTAGTGTATGCAACTCTTTTATAATGTTAATTATTTACACTCGTAAGAAGATATTACAGAACTCACTTCTAACGTCGTTCGTTCGGTAATATCTTCTTATTCGTGTAAAAAAAGGACAACGTTATAAACTAATTGCATAATATGCTATTGACATTTTCTTAATATTTCGGTTTCCTATTGGTAGAACGGAAATATTAATTTTAGAATATTAATGAACACAAAAACCTAGTCATAAATGGCAATTTTCTTTTAAAAATCATGTGCCGTTCAAGAGAAAATGGCGTTTTAGCACTACTAAAAGTGCGAAATTTGAAGCTCATTTTCACAGAAAAGTTTTGAGTTTTCAAAATACTTTATTTGAAATTATTTGAAGCACTTACACTCACAAATATAATAATGTTTACAAATTGCCGGTAATGTGCATATTAAAGATGTGAGAGATCTTTCAAAAAAATTACAATTATGTAATTTTTGAAAAAACAAAAAATAACTCAAAATAAACTGTACGCTATAGTAAAGAGTGTAATTAGCACTATCCGTTACAAAAGTTTGAAGAAACAATTTGCAGCCATATACGAGAAAATGGCGTTTGAGCATTTCTGAAAATGCCGAAATTTGAGATACTTTTCACAGAAAACGGTAGTGTTTTCGAGAAACTTTACTTGACATTATTTAAAGCATGTATACTCGTAAATATAATAATGTGAAAAAATCGCCGATAATGTAAAGCGCCAATATGAAGCACATGTTATAAACTGACGGCGAAATCTGCTTTGAAGACAGAAAACTTGAATGCGGTCGCCAGCCACCAATATGTGGCAAATAAATCTTTTAACACTTTTGATTCCCTGACCCAGACTTGTGAAAAGGAGAAAGGGAAAAGGAATGTGACCACGCACCTTGGGAAATGGGCGAGGTAACAAGAAACCCTTCATTCCACTTTAACCATTTACAAATCTATTCTTCGGCCAATATTAACCTACGCATGTCCTGTTTGGATTTCAGCTGCCCCAACC
Source organism: Acheta domesticus (assembly GCA_031308135.1). Classification (NCBI taxonomy): domain Eukaryota; kingdom Metazoa; phylum Arthropoda; class Insecta; order Orthoptera; family Gryllidae; genus Acheta; species Acheta domesticus. Next base: position 12,740,415 of record JAHLJT010005437.1, read on the forward strand.
ACATTAAACAAGTTACAAATCTTCCAAAACAAAATTTTAAGAATTACAGTAAATGCCCCCTGGTTTGTCAGCAATAAGACCCTTCACAACGATCTTGCAATAGAACCAATTACTTCATTTATTACAAAGCTGGCACATAATTTTTTCAATAATTTAAATCATGTACAAGGAGCAGTCACGTACGAAATAGGAACCGATCAGCCCCCACTTTCCCGCCTAAGAAACAGACTCCCATTCCATATTTTCCTTCAATACCTCTCTGATATTAGATAAGGTAGGAACATTTCTAGCAATTACGTGTCCCTCCCATCGTATTTTCTTTTTAATCCTCTCATTGCTCTAACATAATTCCCTCGCAATAACCTTGGTTGAAGGTACAACAAATGAAATCACTATCAGGGAGGTAACAAACAGTTACCCCCTTCACAATTTTCTGATGCAAAGTTGCTCGGCCAATCAACTGAAGAGCCTCACGGCTGAACGTTGTACTATCTTTAAATGTAAAATAAAAAAAAAAAATAAAAAACAAACAAGAAACCCTCTAGGCTTATCGATTTTTCACTTGCGACAGAGCTTTTTATAGCTCGCTGCAGGTATCGTCTGAAGCTACATGCTAGGGTACTCTTAAGTACAACTAGCAGCGTTAAATATACATAAACAACCTTCCAAATACAATTGACATTATTAATGCAATAAACATGTACATTAGACAATTTAGATAACAATGGCTGAATGTGCAAATAACCAGACATTACTATAATTCTTCTTTAAATTTATCCTGATGCAAGCTGAAATAACACATTAATACAACAATTAAATTTTACACATATATTGAAATATTAGTAAATGTTGCTTCAGAACAATATAGAAAGCAACTATGCAGACTTTAAATTGCCGACATTTAGCATCGATTTTCCATTTTAGTAACTTTGCGAAAATGCGCAATGACAAAACAATTATGACAAGGTTCTGACTTTTAGAAACATTCTTTAAATATTAACAAATAATTACAATGCTACACAGAAATTTGAACGTGGTTCTCTCTCTCTCATTAATACCATTTAAAACATAAATTATGGCAAAGGGCTTGTGTTGCACGCCAAATTTACCAAAAATTAAACGTCTCAAAGCCGAAACTCACGTGGGAGGACCTGGGATCGGCTCACACAAACGCCGCCCCACCACTTCCAGCCCTGTCGGCCTCAGCTCTGCTCGGCCGACAGATGGAAATATACAGAGCTGTCCCGGACCCATACGCGGAAAAAATAGTTTTCGTATGAACTACTGGGATCTCTGGTGGCACACAGTCTACCTCCTCCAGTACGGGCTCTCGAATCTGCCTCAAGAAAATCTGTAAAAGTTTCAACCCCTCAATTCGTTGAACATTCAATTACAGTACAAAAAATGCCGACAAAGGCCAATGTCGATGCCAGGATCCACCTGCGCAACGAACTACATACGATGAACAGAGCTGTAAGAGACGACAATCAATTACATTGCAACACATACATAACATACACATATACCCTTGCCATAATGACTTCGAAAACACCCAACTGTGGGTATGAGAGAGAACCACTCAATGCAAATACTAATACCAAATTAAAAATTACTAACAACCCTAGTAACCGGGCTAGTCCGCCAATTTAGAGGTTACGAAATTTCTACGTAATAACAGCGAAAGCAAGAGATTTCTGGCGACTATCAATTTGTACGAGCGCTCAGCACGTATTTACAGCAAAATCATTGTACTTCAGATCCCTACGCGGGACTAGATTACAAGACGGAAACCAAAGAATACGTAACAGTTGACAAGAGCGCTTCCACCTCTTGTGAGTAACATGAGAAGTTCGAGATGAACAAATGAACATAGCTCGTGTGGCGGATTCGGATCGTGGACACCGCCGAGTGTACATCAAGTGCCTACCTACGAGTGGTTATTTGTGGCGTTGCGTGGTGCCGGTGCGGGTGCACGTTATTATTATTATTATTATTATTATTATTATTATTATTATTATTATTATTATTATTATTTCTCTTTTTTGTTTTGTGACTGTGTTCTAGCAGTTTTCGTGTTATAAGAACTTTAATCCTACTTCTCGCCCCCGATTTTTCGGGCGGCATTTGAGACAGATGAACGTTGCTAATGGCATAAAAGGAAATAGTCTCTCAGTCTCTACCAACTTAGATTTGGGTGAAGGCGAGTCGTCGTCCAATGACAATGTGGCATTATTCAAGGATCTAAGTACTAGCATGACAGGTGCAAAACCCGATGGATATCGACGAGAAATCGTCCCTTCCGGCGAGGAAGCGATCGGCGGAAAGCAGTGAATCCAGAGCACAAAACAAACAGAAGAAGAATTTAGTTCTAGATCAACGTTCCAAGGAAAAAGAAACAAAAGAAACGAATTTCAAGGACGCACGAAGCAATATAATTGAATATGGAATCCAGAACATGGGACCTTTTATAGTTCAAGTGAAATTGAAAGATTTCCTTGAGTCAGACAAGCGCATAGAACCTATGATTATTGGAAATATTCTGATGAAGAAATTCAACTCAATTCAACATATCACCAGGAAAGGCAAAAATTTGGTCGAAGTAAACTTCGCTCACAGGGAAGAGGCCAATAAGTTAATTAAAAAAGCTATTCTAGATATTCTTGTAATATCCCTTACTATAAGACTATTAGGAAAGGTACCATTAGTGATGTGCCATTAGATCTAGACCCAATAGACATTGCCAACGATATAAATAAAGATAACGTTAACAAAATTAAAGTAGTGAATGCGTGGAGAATTGAAAAACGTCAAACAGTAGAAGGCGAAAAAGTGAAATTCCCCACAAGGACGGTGGTTCTGATCTTCGAGGGACAAACCCTTCCAGATATGGTCAGGGCCATGGGCGTACCAAAGAAAGTCAAGGTATACGTACCCCTCCCAAAATTTTGTTATAAATGTAGCCGTCATGGACATTTAAGTTTTACGTGTAAAGGGAAGCAAAGATGCTCAATTTGCGGCGAGTTAGAACATGAAAATGGTTGCAAAGGTAAAACCCCAAGATGTGCAAACTGTCTTGAAAATCATAGATCCATTGATAGATCTTGCCCTTTCTACATTTTCAACACCAAAGTAAACCGTGTTATGGCACTAGAGAATATCTCCTTCAAAGAGGCTAGCCAAAAATTGAAGGAAGTTAGGCCGAAAACTCCAAGAGCCTACGCACGAAATAATTTCGAAACTGAGATTCCAGAAACGACCCCGGAGAATTTTCCAAAACTTTCGGCAGCTACGCAAAACATCCAGGTAGCTTTGCGCGAAGTGCTAGAGAAGGATGAAGTGCCTGAAGTCACTTTCTCGGAAGTAAGGTCGCGGCCAAATGTTCGCCGTACTTACAACAAAACGGTCCTCGCCAAACCAAAGTGGGCGCAAAGTGCAAGTGGGCAGGTCAAGTGTTTTTAGTTCGCTGAGGTCTTCAGTAAAGAAGCAAACAAGTGAGTCAAATAAAGTTTCCAAAAATATTTGTTCTTCCGTTATAAAATCGACACCCAGTATTAATCAAAGTGGCGAGGTGAATTCTTCACGAGGCTCGGTGAGAACTGACCTAACCAGTGAAAATAGAATTCCAGAGTCAACATCGATCTCTACTCTGGGACAGCAACAGCAAGAACAACAAGAGCAACAACAACAAAGATTCGTTCAAGTAGAAGAAACAAAGTCATCGGATGCAATCTACATTGATAATCCAGGGAGTGAGGACTCTACCTTTCAGAGTCCCCAAATTTTTTCTCTGAATGAACATTCTGCTGAAATTGATATTGAATTGGTTAAGATTAATTCTTCTGAAGATTCTATCTAATAATCTTTAAACTTGGTATTGCTCATTTTCTTTTTAACAATTATTCTTTATTCCTATTTATGTTTAGATCTCTTAAAATAATACAATGGAATTGCAGAAGTATCATTCCCAAAATCCCAGAATTTACAAAAAATAGTCTAGGAGCAGATATCATTGTTTTATACGAAAATTGGCTATGCAGTGACAAAACTGTCGATTTCAAAGGCTTTAATTATGCTAGATTTGATAGATTAAATAAGCAAGGGGATGGTTTGGCCATCCTTGTCAGAAAAGGATTAGTTTCCAGTTCGGTAGACTTGAAATTCAATTCCAAATTCTTAGAAGTTGGTGCAGTAGAAGTTTGTCTTGGTGATGTATTTCTATTGGTGGTTGCTTGTTACAGATCACCAACATCTGATTTTAATAACTCTATGTGGGTTTCCTTTATTAATGAAGTTTCCAAACATGAGAACTTTGTCATAGGAGGCGATTTTAACTCCCACCATGTTTCTTGGGGTAGCATGAGAAACTGCCCAAATGGTGAAATTATCTTTGACAATTATGATCCTGAGGCTATGTACCTACTCAATGATGGTTCTCCTACGTATATGTCAAGTTCATATGGAACATCATCTATGATTGACTTGACATTCATTTCTCCCAAACTAGCTTTCTATTCCTCATGGACTATAAATGATGACAATTGGGGAAGTGACCATTTCCCTATTATCATTAACATAGGCCTAGATAGTGAGAAATCATCCACTAAGACTTTTAAATATAACTTAAAGAGGACTGATTGGGGTGTATTTAATAGAGTTTTGATTGATAAGTTTCATGTTTTTAATAGCCTGAAATTTCTGAACTCTAATGTAATTCACAGATATGAAATTCTAAATAAAATTATTCATGAAACTATTATATCCTCCACACCAAATGCAGAGTACAATCACTTCTCTACATCACAACGCCCAAAAAGCAATCCATGTCCATTGTGGAATAAAAACCGTGAGCAAGCCCTCAAAGATAGAAAACAAGCTCTTGCTGTCCTTCGCAAATGTTTCAACAAACAAAAGTTCATAGAATTAAAAAAACGCTGCAAATGCTAGATTAATTCTTCAAGAAGAGAAATCTAAGAGCTTCAAAAAATTCTGCAGTTCACTTAATAGAGAAAGTGACATATCATACATCTGGGACAGAATAAAATGTTTCAAAAATAAATTTTCCAGATTGTCTAACATTTCACATTTTAATTCAGAGAAAACATTCCAAGACATGAAAGTTGGGATCAATAAAATCTGTCCAGACGTACCTAAGGATAACTGCCCATGCCTTTCAATGTGTGAAACTAATGAATTCCTGGATAGTCCATTTTCGTATCTTGAATTAACTTGTGCTTTAGACAATGTAAACACTAAATCATCACCAGGAATGGACAAAATACCTTTTGATGTTTTAAAACGATTACCAGAAAAAATTTTGAGGGTTCTTTTGGACATCTATAATGATGTTATTTTCAAAAATTAGTTTCCAGCAGATTGGAGAAAATACAAATTATTTTCTATTCCAAAAGGAAATTACAAAGGTGTACGCCCTATATCCATGTCATCATGTCTGCTTAAACTTTTAGAGAGAATGGTTAATGATAGATTAGTATGGTGGCTTGAGCATAATCAACTAATTAGCAAATGTCAATTTGGTTTTCGAAAGATGAAATCGTGTATTGATAACTTGTCTATCCTAGTTTCTGAGATTGATCACCAATTTTATAAAAAACTAGATCTACCTACATTGTTTTTAGATATCAAAGGGGCTTTTGATTGTGTTCGTCCTTCAGTATTAATTCAGGACCTGATTGAAATAGGTATTTCAAGACACTTAATTCTTTTTATTTTCAATATAATATCTGAAAGATACCTAGATTTTATAAATTATCCATTTACTCCAAAGAATAATATAGCTCACCAGGGTCTTCCTCAAGGCAGCATTCTGAGCCCTCTTCTTTTTTCTATTTACACCAACAAACTGGAAAATTTATTACCAAGTGATCTATTTATGTTAAAATATGCAGATGATATTGCCTTGTCTGCAGTAATGGACCCAGTGGAAGATGCCATCAATATTCTAGAGGACGCTGTAGAATCATTGAGTCAATATTTAGAAAGGAGAAACCTTCTCCTAGCACCAGAAAAATGTAAGTTTGTTGTATTTAGTAAGAGCTATTTAGAAGCTCATAAATTTTCTACTTATGTCAATGGCGCAATTGTCCATAGCTCTCCTTCAGCAGTTTTCTTGGGCATGACCCTGGATTACTCATTGCAGTGGAAAGAACACATATTTAGTCTCATAAAAAATGTGATATGGGCCTTCGAATTATGGGTTGTCTATGTGGAATGTGGTGGGGAGCAGACCCTTGTTCTCTGTTGTTATTATACAGAACACTGATTCGTTCACGGATTGAATATGGAGGCTTCTTGTTTGTTAATTGTGCAGAAAATGGTTGGGTTAACTTAGAAAGACTTCAGTCCAAGTCACTAAGAATTGCACTAGGCTACAGAAAATCTACACCAATCAATGTAATTCTTGCAGAATCAGGGGAACCTTTACTGAAGACAAGGCTAACTCTTCTATGTATGAATTATTTGACTAAATGTCTTCAATTTAAAAACAATTTTTTGATTGATGTTCTGTTCAAAATAAACTGTGTTTCAAAACTCTTCTTGTATAAGAAAAATAATAAGAAATCTCTGTTAGTGACATGTTTTGAGGAATTATCCATGTCTTGTAATAGCATTAAGAAATTTGATTGTGCCCCGTGTTATGCCTACGATTATTTTGCACAGCTTAGTAAACTGGATGTGAATTTTGATTTTGGTAAGGAGATTGCAATTTCTCCCTGCCCAAATGTCTTATTTATGGATCACTTTTTCAGCCTTCCAGATGTTGTTGAGAGGAAAGGTACTTTTCTATATACTGATGGTTCAAAGAATGATTTGAAGGGGCCAGTTGGTTTTGCTATTTGGAGCACTGATGACAGGCTAAATAGAAAATTTAAAGTTAATAGTACAATTTCCATTTCTACTGCTGAAGCTTTAGCTATCCTTGAAGCAGTAAAATTGATTATTGATTTCAAAATTACTTCATCTATCATCTTTTCTGATTCAAAAAGTGTTTTGGTTTCTTTATCTAATAGCAATAGAACTAAAAATCAATCATATGTTATTTTAGAAATCAAAAAATTATGTGTATATGCAAGACAAAATGACCTCAAAATTTGTGTAATTTGGATTCCAGCCCATGTAGGTATAAATGGAAATGAGAAGGCCGATAGAGAAGCTAAATCAGCCATAATAGATGATATGGATAACCCATTCAGTATTTCTGTATCTGATGCTGTTGCTATAAACAAGGAGGTTTGCACTCAAAAGAACTCTGCAAATATTGAAAATCTTGGCCGCTCTAAAGGCAAAGAGTACTTCTTACATTATTATAGAACATCACCAATACCGTGGTTTCAAAACTTCAAATTAACAGTAAAAGAAATTGTTATCATTAACAGACTGAGATCAAATCACTCATCACTAAAATTCAAAATTGTCAATTCAGGTTTGTGTGAATGTGGTAAGGAGAATGATACCGCTGATCATTTATTATGGCATTGTACATTATTTAACAACATAAGAAATATAATGATGGAAAAACTTAATCATTTTAATATTACCTTAGTCCAAAATGCTGTGGACATTTTAAAAAAATTAGATATACATGTTATCCCAATTGTAAGTGAGTTTTTTGTAAAAACAAAAAAACAAATTTAATTTTTGTTGTAAGATTTTATAAAGTTAGTGTAATACATGCTACAGTGAAATAGTTATAAGTTTTTGAGTATACTTTGAGTTGTAATTTGTTATATGGCTGTATACGTATGTCTGCCAATAAATAAATAAATAATAACAAATTTCATAGGGCCCAAGTGGGTCAGTCGACGCCGGTTACCATGAAAATATACAAGTTAGTTGCTGCCTGTTGCTAAGAAAATATTCATGAAGGGTTTAACAACTCTTTAATATTTATTTAATTTCAATGAACTTCGGGAAAACCTACCCTTTTTCACGAGGTTTATCTGTGTGTAAATGAATGTCTTATAAGTTAAATCTTTTAGTTACATGTTTTAACTTTTACATTCTTTCCCAGTCGCTCAATTTTCGTTTTCATATTCCGTAAAGTTTTCTTCATCTTTATTCTTTTAGCCAACCCCTCTACTTTCTTTTTATGGTGGCAATCAACAATTCATCGCTGTTCCACTCCACATGACAGTACTCCGATCTGGTTTTTAATTTCTTAACACCAGAACACAATTGAATTCGCATTTCATTTCTGCACATTGGCATTTGACGCAAGGTGTCCTTCAAAGATAAAAAATCTGTGAATGATGTTATTCTCCTCTCTATATTAGTGACAACCATATATCCATTTATAAGAATCTAAAATAGAAATTCATTATTTATTTTATACATGTATATAAATTTGTATGAAGTAGCATAGTAGATTTTTTACATATGAAATAAAAACTTACCTTTAGTGTCATATCACCCTTAATTAACACACATTTGCTCATGTCCAAAATTGTAGAGGTTTCTCCTGCTACTAAATAAATAATTACACCCATGTTAACACGAAAGGATTAAGGTTTACTGTGAAGTCTTCAATGTTATAAATATGTGCCGTGTCACAAGATTATTGTGGAACTTGCACAATAACAAAATTGTGTAGTAAAATAATATTAATAATGAACAGTTTATATCTGAAGGATAGTAGGGCCTACAAAATGAATAACAAGTTCAATTCACAAGTTACAAATGTAACATTATAAATTTTCTATTACTGAACAGAATTTGCAGGCAATCAATTTCCATCCATATTTAATAGTATCAGAAGTTCCTATACTTTCAATCAAGATTGCACACATCCTCTGATGATTTGAGAATTTCATAAAATATTAATTGTATGTTTGGTATATTATATGTTACCGGTATATAATATTTATACATAGGCCTATAACATAAAATGTTATATGTATTCATTAGCACTGAATTGTCTCAAACAAAGAAGGCACTATATATCATTACTTACAGAACATGTAGGTGGTGGATTTCCATTGATGATCATAGTTTCAGACTCAGTATTTACACTTTCATCTCTATTAGACTAAGAAAATTTTCTGAAATATTAACATATTTGTTTATTCGGTCCAATACGAGAAGGTAAAACAGATTTAGTTACTAATAAATCTTGAAGGCAAAGGATTTCCATTCATGATAATCATTTCATTTGTATCATCATTAGTTTGAGAATGCTGTAAAATATTAATATTCATTTTTACATTGACCAGTATTGAAAAGGAAAACTAATTTAACAAGTCTATTTTCTCAAATAATGTTTGCATTGAATATTGAAGGAACTGCACCAGTTTTCAATCTCAATGTATTTGCAAGTGCGGTATCTACATTGACGGAAATTATCACATTGAAAAATTGGACAATATCCGATGCTTCAAAATGTTTCTCACAAAAATAAATATATTTTTGAGATGTTGGGAATTTGCGCATGTTTTCAGCAGCGATGGAATGCCATCTCTCTCACACTGTAGGATCCTAAACCAAAGAATGTTTTTTCTGCAGAATTATGTTGTGTTTCCTACATTCCAAAACTGAATTTCAGTAACTTCATTTATTTTTTCCATTTATTTTTTCTTAATAAAACCAATAAAATAAATCAAGTTCACTTCAAAAAATAAAACATTGCATTTATAATAATGTTGCAATATGAAATATGACAACAAATAATTAAATTTCATATACATTTACATAATTCAGTACATATTCATTACAGAATCAGTATGTTTAATTATTACTCATGTATTGAAGATTGAGATTGACAATACTTATTCACATCGTTTTCATGGAGAAAATTACTTAAATTGGGTATTTGAAAATATGCTATTTCTTTATTTATCGCAATTTGGGCTTCACTATTGCAGCAATTTTTAATGCAGCACTGTAGGCTTTGTGATCGAAAACCAATAATTCCTTTCCACTCATTCGCCTCCCACACATTCACGAAATTGGAGCACATTGTTTAAGTAATAATAATAATTATTAATTACATAATAATTCTGATTAATTATATAACTTTATTACAATTATAATATAATAAGTATATTATATAACGATTATATTATATAATAATAATATTACATAATAATAATTATTAATCTTATTGTCAAGAGCCCGCACCGTTAAAAATAAATGAACTATTTTGCTTCCTGCCGACTTCGTGCTTCCCGTGAATTCACTTTGCTTTGCTTTGCTACCATTGGCTGTTTTGAAAGCCTTCGTAGTTCTTTCGATTGCCGCGTGAGGTCGGTAAAGACGACGGCATATATACTCTCTGGACGACGGGGTCTGGTTTTTTTCAAGTAGCTGCCTACGTTTTTGGTACATACCCCCACAACCGGAGTTGAGTCTCCTCCTTGTAGACTTCGTGCGAACAACGAAGCGAAGCGAAGAGATTACTTCATGAGTTTTTCACCAGTTTTTTTTGAGCGCTTCGATCGGAGCCGGGTGCTAGGTTTAACGGTAGTTGCCATGGCATATGTGACGTGTGGGAACTGTCGACCAGTGCTGACGTTGGCTGACGAACCCTGGCGGCATAATGGAGAACGATGCGAAAAACCGTGAGATATTCCATTTTATTGACCACCCCCGTGCGTCACGAAAGATAAACCGAAGTATAGAATAATAAAAGTTTGCCTAGTCACACCCGACGTTTTTTCCCAGCACTAAAGAATACTGCACGCTATTCACGATCATTAATATTTCGCGTTTAGCGATCGTTAACGAATGGATGGACAAGATATCTTGTTTGAAAGTATATTTAAAGCAGAGAAGGTGAGATTACTGTTTAGGTATTGTGGAAACATGCATGCTTCTAATTTTGTAGCTTGCAAATACGTCAGATTTAGGCAAACTGAAGGAATTCGTTACTTCATTAGCACAGATATAAGCTCTTATAGGAATACTGTATGTAGGAATTGTTTATTACAGTCATCTTTTGTCTTTAGGTTGAAGAACCTGACGAGCTTTTTGAAGAAGCCAATCCCATTGTGAGTTCCATTTGTGTGATATATCTTTATTTGAAAATTGATTTGATTTGACATTTGTGTGTTTTACTGTGTGTGTATATGCCTATCTGGAAGAAACATGGTGATGAAGGGGAAGTCAGAGGATATGGATTGGGAAACATCAAGTCTTGGGTGCACATGATTGTGTTGTGTTCAATACAAGTATATTATGAATGTTTTGTGTTTCAAAGCCAGTTTAATCAAACTTCAGTACAGTAGGGCTGGTTTTTTTGGATTGTTCATATGGTTGTAGCTGTGGGTTAATGTGTTTGTCTGTGTTGTGTGTGTGTGTGTGTGTGTGTTTTTTTTTTTTTTTTTTTTTTTTTTTTGAGACATCAAGGTGTAACAGAAGATGCGTTGGTGAGCTCAAGTTTGTTTAATGTCAATTGTAGAGGTTGAAGTTTGGGACGTTATTTTTACCATGAAAAAGTATTGTGAAGTCCAACAGTGCACTAAAAGGATTTTGGCATTAATATGTTTTGGAATTTTGCAATTTCCAGAATCAAAGTGTTTTTAGGGTACATTTTCCCACCTTCAAGGTAAAAAAAAAGCCCGTGTGAAATCCTGTGCTGCAGCTGAACACTATCAAGGAAAATGGCCGCACTAAATATTGTACTTTTTTGTACTCTGTTTAAATACAGTGAAACTTACTGGACATCGATGAGAATCTTTATTTGATACAGTTAAAATGTGCTCTATGGGAACATGTCTAACGGTATTCAGTGAGACAAGCTGAAGCTCAGTAAGATTCATAACTGAATGTCTTGTTTTAGTTACATGTTGGGAATTGTTACAGGTTATTTTATTTAATATCAACAGATTCCATTGTATTTTGTTTGTGATCTACTTAAGGAGAGTTCGAAGTAAGACCATTCCATTAACATTAATACGTAATTTGTTTTTTAAGTGAAGTCTTTGATGTAAATGACTAGACAATTTGGGTTTTGTTAACCATAGCAATGCCAAGGTAGAAAAGCTTTTGTGCATCACAAGAGACGGAGGACTGAGGACTGATACCCTGCAGAGCTCAGAGCTTAAAATTTATTGTTTTAGACAATTTTTCTAAATTAATAAATTGAAAAATCAGTTAATGTTCTAGTTTACTTTACACAAAATTTGATATTTTATTTACATTCTACAGTTGAAAAAAGAAGCAAAAATCTTATTTGAACAATAATTGTATGCAATGTTTCTGATGATTTATGTTAATCAAAGGCTGATATATCTTCATAACATAGGAATGTATTTAACTGCTTTAGACAAAGAATTTTTAAAATACAAATATTTCCAAATTGCATTTGAATTTTCATTTATTGGGTGAATGGTTGTGAATTTTTTCCCCATGTCTTTAAAAGCACTGTTAAACAGCTATAAAGGTTTGCAATAATTGCAGTATGAAGGTCAAGTAGATTTATGTTTCGTGTGGTTTTGCATTTAGAGCAACGGAATCCATGTGTTTGTTGGGAATCTTAGTGAAAATTCCCATTTCAAGTATGTTTGTGGTAGAATTTGTAATTTTGTGGACAGTAGTTTTCCGGATTCGTGCAGATGAGTTTCTTATTGATCTGAGTGTTTCAATTTTCACGTCCATTGACCCCTTTCTGATTCATGGTCGATGTAGCTTCCTTTTTAGAGGAGAAAGTTTTGTGTTAATGAAATGTACCCTAAGGGAAGAGAATTGAGTAAAAGAAGAAGGATGTCATTTGTGTGGTGTATGTAGGAGCTAGTGCCAGCTGAAGAAGGTCTTCTGGAGCCCTCAGAGGTCTTGATTGAAGAGGTTGAGGAAGAATGCAAGGTGGGGCTTACAGCTTACCCTCAATGGAGTTTGTTTTAATGGGCAGATTTTTTTGGCGACTCTCTTTAGATAGATGAAGCACAAGTGGGGACATTGAGTACTGCTTTTGAATTGCTTGTTGTTAGTGTTTGTATTGTGTGTTTGTAACATTATTGTGAATTTTTTCTTTTGTTATTTGATAATTTTATTACTGGTTTCGTGAACTGGTAAAACCCTTTTGTTTTCTTTTTCGTAGGACCCCCAGAAACCAATCACCGTAAGGAGTGTGATTAAGAAGGAGGAAGATGATGAAGTAAGCTTTCTACGTGTACTATTCTCATTTTGATTTAACTTTGAATGCTTGAGAGTGCATTTCTTTCTCAAAGGAAAAGTTAATAAAATGTGTCCTAATATCTGGGAATTGAGCTAAAGGAGATGATGGATGATATTTGTTTTGTGTGTGTAGGAGCTGGAACCACCTCTTGCAGTGTTTATTGAGGCCACAGAGGTCACTAAAGAAGAGGTTGAAGAGGAATGTGAGGTGAGTATTACAGCTAACTCGTTCTGTGCTTGTCACGAAAATACATGGAGTGTTATATAATTATGAATATTTTAATGACTGTCTATTGTGATGTTTTTTGATATTTTGGTATCTTAAGTCAGTCAGTTAGGAGACCAAATGAATACAAGAATTGTCCATTCAAAATCATTTTGTAACAATTGATAAGTGTACTGTATTTTTTATGCACAGCAAGTTGGAACCATGTGTTCATCTAATAGGGTAGATGAAAGTCCTTAGCTAAGAAAAAAAAAGCTGTAGGTAACAAAATAAAGTATATAAATGATAAAATGAGTGAACACCACCATATATAATTTTTTCATTAATATTCTTTATTTTTTTGTTTGTTAAAAAAAAAGTTCTTAGATTTTTAAGCTACCAAAAAGTATGAAACAATATGTTGTGTGGTTTTTTGGGATTGTGTCTATGAAATTAGAAAAATCGTGGGCTTTCATTCTTGTAACATTCCTGAATTCTCTGTTTCTTAGTGGTTAAACTATGCTTCTGGAGATCTTTATTGGTCCTGACAGCTAGCGAGTCAGTCATGAAGTATTGCCAAAAGCATACCTTTTGCTTAGCTGGACTAAGGACATACGTTAATTAAAAAATCAATAACTAAATAGGTCTCTCAAGCTCTTATGTTTATTCAAGTCTGGGGCACTGGGCAAAGTGGCTTATGTCACTTGCCTACACCCAAACCCAGGGTTCCACAATGTGGGACTGCTTTAATATCATCCATAATGCAGATTGGCAGAAGCTGACATTTCTCTTATATGACTGGCACTGCACTTGCCTTTGCCATAGAAACATTGAATTACCACCCAATTGTCAGTCCTAAAGTTCCATCTCCTACATTGTACAATGTTATAATGAAACAAGTTTTGTTGTTGTATCTGAACTTCAGAGTGAAATGCAGAGTTTGTCTGTATCTGACCTTGAAAGTGAACTTCAGTGTTGTGTTGCAGGACCCTTTGGCAACGTCGTTTGAAAGTTGTCCCATCATCAAAACAGAAGAGACTGATCAACGTTCATGCTCTCCTGGTGAGTAGAAAACAAATTATGTTTAGCTGATGACAGTGTAAGGGATTTGTGTGTGGGGAAGGAATTTTTATTTGTTTAAAATCTCTTTGAACAAAAGTAACGACACTTTCTGCTGAGTTTGTGGAGTAAGAATAGGTGTGAAGAAGAGATGTCTATAGAGAACTCGCTACTTTTCTTTTTGTGAGGAAGAATTAACAAATATTTTTCTGCTTTGAGTTACCCACGATAAATTTCTAGGCAAGTTACAATGGTGATTGTTAACTTTAGCAGGAAAAAGAGTGGTGCAGTTTTCTCTAAGACGCTTGTTCAGAGATATTTTTAATATTTAATTGCTGACTTTTATAATCTGGAGAGTCAGCGAAAGAAAGAGGGTACGTTATTAAATGTTTTTTGTTTTTATTTCCTGCAAAGGTTCTAGTAACCTTCTACCAAGTAATCAATTTGATGCAAATACTAAAACCTTGTTCAAATGTCTTTAACAATTCTTTCACTGATTGTGCAGCTAAAGTTTGGAATGAGCTTCTAAGTAAAAGAGACATTTTGTTAATCACTGAGTACTATAAAAAGAAGTTGACTGACTTAGCATCCTGGAGATGAGCAATAACTGGAGCAATGTCCAATCTATGTCAATACGTCCAAGAGACACTGAAAGTGTTACAGTCTGTTATGGATTTTTGTAAAATGCCCATCAGATTGTGCTATAACCCTGACTCCCATGATCATGAGAATTCAGTCTTCTGAAAGTTTTGTTTAGCTAAAATTTCATGTCATGTTAAAATTTTGTTATTTAGAATTAATGTATTAGGATTGGCTACGTACCAACTATCACAATGGTGAAGGTTGAGCATCAAGTGCTACTGGAATTCTAATAAGTTAATAGTTACATCAGTTTAACAATTTTTAATATTTATACATTAAAACTGACTTAGTGTGGAATGTGCATAATGTGGAAATGTGTCTAATATGAACATAAACTGCTGTCCTTGCAAACGTAAATTCAACAGTTATGCCTTGCATAAAGTGCATTCTTGCCTAATACAGAAAAAATACTAGTTCCTTGAGATTCCACAAGTCTGAAGTTTTTCAATGAATTTAGAAAATAGAATGGTGCTTATATTTTTAAATTTTCTGCAGACTTTTGTTTTATCGGACATTACCTTCCATACTTGCCTTCTATTTGAATTCACTGTCATGCACTGATTGCAATTTTTCCAATTCTGAATGTAATTTTTGTAATACGGTGCCCATACAGTGCCCATATTCCAAAATTGGCCTCAAATAGGGTGTATAGGCGTGTCTAATTAGTGGGACGGTTAAGTGAAGGAATGCCTTCCGCAGCGGGTAAGCGGAGATATTAGCCTTCCTGGTGACGGCAGCAACTTGTTTCTCCCACTTGAGATCCTGTGATCGATCACCTCTGGGTCCACCTGTGGTTCGGTTTGCTCAACCATCTTATGCTGGATGTAGCATGGATTTTTAGGGTTTCATTCATTTTTAGGACTTCATGTATTTGTTTTTTGTGCAATAATTTAACCAATTAGTGCCTGAATTTTCTTTTTTTCTAAGTTTTTGTTTTTCAGCTAATTTTCGTACATCAATAAGTTAAATCATACTTGGCAAAAATAAATGTGTAGGATTTTCAAGAAAGGTGTTGTGGATGTAACGTTGTCAGGATGTATGAAGTTCAAAAGCATATTTTAAGTAGAAAGGTCAAAACTAATTTCATATGTAACTCTCAGTTGGTATATAATGAGATAAAAAATTTGGCAAATAAATCAAATTACACAGCTACTAGTGGTTCTACAGAATGGAACAGAATTTCCCTTATTAGTTTTCTATTTCCTTTGGTCTGGACTAGCTATTTGGAATTCCCTCACACTCGTGCCAGTTGCCATCTATCGCCGACCAAAGTACTTTTTTTGACATTTTCTTAATTTTTGGGTTTCCGAGTAGTAGAACGGAAATATTAATTTTAGAATATTAAAGAACAATAAAACCTCGTCCAAAATGTCAATTTTCTTTGATAAATTTGTCACCATTTTTAAATAAATGGCATTTAAGCCCTACTAAAAATGTGAAATTTGTAGCTCTGTTTCACCGAAAATATTTTGAGTTTTTGAAACACTTCATTTGAAGCACATTAACATACAAATAATAGTGTTTACAAATTGCTGGAAATGTGCACATTAACAGTGATAAATGTTATAACAATACTTTTTTTATTTTAAGTTGAAGTACATCGGTTAAGTAGAAAGATCAAAACTAATTTTATTATGCATCTATCATTTGGTATATAATGAGAGGAAACAAGATTCTTCCAGTAAAGTGATATCCATATTATCAGTCTATGCAATCTTCAGAGGTTGCTGTCACAACTACTGATTAATGAACAACTATAAAAGGAACTCATGTTCTATTTAAAAAAAACTTTATTTTAAAAAATTGTACCACTGTTTGCAACTGTGGCAGTAACAGTTCTCTGTAATATTTAAATGAGAAAGTTCTACCCTGTCTACATGGGCATGCTGGATACTAAGAGGTTAAACGTATTCGATGTAATATGTGGATTCAATATCTTGAAAAACATGCCTTTCTAATTTTCACATCACCAGCTCTAGGAATTACATACTTGTAGGACTTTCAATGTGATTTCCTTTTATTTGTCCAATTTTTTGTATGAAATACGAATTCAGTATTACTTAAGATTTATTTAATTGCTATTTTTACTTCATTTGGTGGAATAGGGAGTTTTTGAGCGTGTAATTCTAACACTTCCAGGGCACTAAAATTTAGACGTGTAGTATGCCTTTACATCCAAGGATTATTAATCTCAAATCTGGGTTAATTGGAATTTCACGTAATTTATTAACAAATTTCAAGCTATTAGTAATAGTAAATTGGTACTCGTGGAGTCAGTGCGTTTGTTCAGTGGACTGCTTATGATAAATGATTACATGATCTTCTACATCCCCTGGTTGCTACATGGAGGACCACTGGTGAATTAATACTTACAATGCAGTCCACCAGCCCCGTGTTTCTGAAAATAACTTCAGGTGCTGACATTACTAGAGACCGGATTTTAATGTAATTACATATTATTTGTCTTCCTACTTACCGTTCTCAAAATTGTAATCTTGACGAATCGTTACCCTCCCAACACAAAGTTCTAATTTTTCCGTTTCATATTTTTACATATTTAGTACTATTTTACATAGTTTACATATTTTGCTGTTTTTTACAACATATTTTCTTATTCTATCAATTTTCTTCAATTTTAGAAGTATTTTAAAAAAATCTGATTTTATTCTACATTATTGGTGAAATGTAGGTGTCAAAAGTATAATTGACACTGCATTTTGTGACCTGTAGCTTTAATTTCCGAGAAAATGTGCAGTCCTGGATTACAGTAGATGAAGCTTTGACTACTGACTAGAAAGTTGT
This sequence comes from Acheta domesticus, assembly GCA_031308135.1. Taxonomy (NCBI): domain Eukaryota; kingdom Metazoa; phylum Arthropoda; class Insecta; order Orthoptera; family Gryllidae; genus Acheta; species Acheta domesticus. The sequence continues at coordinate 12,758,248 of JAHLJT010005437.1, forward strand.
GTGATGCAAAGTGTGCATCAACTTGTGCTCTCCAAAATGTTTTTCAAACGTTTGTATTAATTTTAAAATTTATTTAGGACAATTTTTTCTAAATGTAATTTCGTTCTATGTGAGTGTTTTTAATTAGAGAATTTTAATATTACATATTATAACCGATTTTACATATTACATAATCTGACTATTTACATTCCATATTTATGTACATATTTTGACGTTTAATACTACTTAGTTCTCCGGTCTCTAGTCATTACCACAAATAAAATTGAAGGCGTGCAAATGAATACATATGTTATACAAAAAAAGGTAACATACAAAGTTATTACATGACCTCTTGCAAGGATTTAGTTACTAATTGAGCTCGAATGAATGCATCTGTTAATAAAATAAACATAGCGATGTTACCGAAATATTTGTGTGTTGTGAAGATGAAGTGTCCATCACCGGTGTGGTGGATGCACTGGAGGCCACAGCTGTGACTGTGCGAGAGTAATTGAGGCTTGTGATAAAGAAAAGAGACAAAATAATCTACTTGTTCCTCCGACAAGAGCCACAGAAAGAGGAGCGGCATACATTGGTGTGGGAGTTACTAGCATTAAAACAATTCGTAAAAAAATAAAACACGGAATGAAACAAGTGCTGACAGACGACTTATTTCGCCTGGTAAGAAAAGTACAGTGCTTCGTCACAACGCCGTGAAAATCGATTAGTTTGATATGTGCGTAATCAGAAATGCTGTCTTTGATTTTTACGTCCGAGAACAGCAAGTGCCTACAGTATTGAAAACGCTGCCCATAATAAAAGAAAAGATCAATTTTCCTTGGGGAAAAAAGTCACTTTGGAGGTTGATGAAACAGATGGGATTCAGATGGAGGAAGTGTAATTCAAAACGAAAAGTGTTGGTCGAGAGAGCAGACATTGTTGATTGAAGAGCAAGATATCTCATCCAAATGTAGTTAAGGGTAGAAGGCCGTGAAATAGTGTATATTGTCGAAATGTGGATTGACAACAGCTTGGTATTTAAAAAGTGCTGACAGCATGATATAATTGGCGTACCGGCAAATAAAAGTGCATCAGTCAGACTAATTGTTGTTGATGCTGGTGGAAACAATGGTTTCATTAATGAGGCGGAGCTAATTTTCAAAGCTGGTTCTGCATCTGGCGACTACCATGGTCAGATGAACCAAGAAAATGTTCAAAAGTGGGTGAGAGAAAAATTATTAGAAAAACTGCTTTCTGAAGCAGTAATTGTTCTTGACAATGCTCCATATCATAGCGTGTTAGCTAATAAAATCCCAACTACATATGCATTAAAGCGCGATATGATTCAATGGTTGAATGCAAAGGGAATGCATGTTACTGAAAACCTGAGGAAGCCTGAATTATTCCAACTAGTCCGGCAACTAAAACCTCATAACAAAACATACAAAATTGATGAGCTGTTTATCAGTAGGGGTCATTCTTTCATTCGCCTTCCTCCTTACATGTGCGAACAGAATCCCATTGAAATGGCATGGGCAAAAATCAAGAGACTTGTAAAGGAAAGAAATGTAACTGGGAACATGTCGGCAACAAAATTGTTAGAGCTTACAAACCGGACAATCACCTAAGTCACTATTCAAGACTGGAAGGGACACTGCTCTCACGTCATGAAATTAGAAAAGGAATACTAGGAAAGGGATGGTGTAGTGCCAGACATTATAGATAGAGGTCTGCATTCTCCGCGATTTTTACCGACCAGCGCTCGCTCGCCTCTCTTCTCTCGAGACCACGCGCTCGGACTGTCCTTCGCAGCCGGTTGCGGACTCCCGGGAGCCGGCGGCCGACCGAGACTCGGCGGGTCTCGACAACCGGCCGAGACTCGACAACCGGCGGACCCCGTTCAAGCGAACTGCGCCACATAGCAATCGGCCGACACGTCGGAGTAAATATCTAATGGCACGTTTCAGGAAAAGGAAGGAGTATTGAGTGGTTTTTAAAATATATGATCAATAATTTCGTGTTTTCAAAATTTAAAATATAGACGAATTTTAATTTTCAAATAACAGATTTTAATATAAAAAAGAATAAAAAGCTTTAAAAATCGACTCTCCTGACGCACTGGAGAACCTCAAGTGGATCTATTGCAGTTCTGCCTGTGACTTCAAAGAAAAGGCATTCAAAAGTTTTAGAGATAAATTCCGTTCTTTGTAGTGACTAGGCATCGGATTTTTCGGAAATTGCCTATTTTATTCTAATGAACATAAAATCATTAATTTTCCTTTATTTTACATGGTGTAAATACAAATGCTCTGCTAAATTTAGATGCAAGTGCAATGAAATATATTAGTACCTTTCCCTTCCACTTTTGTATTTTTGTTTTCTTTTTCCAAATATTTTTGTTATTGGTGTTGTAATTTTCAGGCATCTGAGACGCAGGTCTTAGTTTCTTAACCCGGCAGTAGGCGCACGGGGTGCCTCAGTCACCCCAGCATTATTTTGAGCTCATTGAACTTTTAGTTTTATTTATAATCTTGCGAGCTTCTCAATACCTTTCGAGGAAATCTTTGTGCACATATCTCGACCCTTCTCTTTCAACTGCTTCCTGTCCTTTCCTAGAAATTTTGTCGCAAAGGCGATGGCGCGCTGCGTGGGAGCCACCGAGTCACTTCGCACAACCTTTGTTATCGCTTCCTGCCACGCTGAGCAATAGTTCACCCAAAGGAAGGGGGTCTCGTGGAGCTTCAATACTACTCCACAAAAGCCAATGATTCACAATTTCAACTTTTACGATTTTTTAATTACAATTAATCGCTTATCTTGTATTGAAACGTACAATAATGGAGTAATTGAAAAACATTGTACTCGTACATATAAAACTTTATATGCATTATTTCGCGAATACATACTTTTGCCGAATTTAAAATAATGTTAAACGTGTGTATATAATAGTAAATAATGAATTTTGAATTAAGTTGTATAGGCTGATGTGCCGTGACCGCTGTTGTTCGGCCGCCGACTAAGTCGACAAATACAGAGGCCATGGCGGCGTACATCAACTATTTCACAATAAATTACTACGCCCAATGACGACAAGACGTTTTGACGCAAGGAAAATAGTATAGTACCCACCTCATTTTTGTTTAGCATATGCTTTTTTCTTATATACTCGTGAAATTACGACCAAATATTCATTGTATTTAATAAATATGCCTTATATTCGGGTTTGTAAGAAACTTGATTGACATTACAATTGGTACGCAACGAATTATCTTCCCTTTTTTCCCTTTTCTATATTTATAGAAAATATAGAAATATAGAAAAAAATAAAAATGTATAAATATATAAAATAAATATAGAAAGTATAAATAGATAATAATATAAATATAGAAAAAAATTAAAAATTTATTTTCAGAGTTTTTGTTTGCCTTAATTTTTTCAAAAAATGTATTGTTTGTCTCTATAAAATTATCTCTAGTCTGTCGATGAATTGTTACTTTTCAACAAATTAATCGTTTAATTGAAATTGTATTTTCTTTCGATTACCATGAATTGAAAATTGCGATCACTACATGCGGCGACTTTATATCCCGTACATGCATTGAGGGGCGAAGCTATTTTGCAGTCCGGCGCTTGGCCGAGCGCTCGGGCGCTCGGCGACTCCCGCGTCTCGGCGGGAGCCGCAAGGCGGCCGGTCGAAATGTCCGTTAAACAGCTATCTCTTCCCCTCCGAGCGAGGTCCCCCTCCCTTCGCCGAGCGTCGTCGCGGAGCCCCAGAGTCTCGAGCGGTTTTCGCCTGATTGCAGAGCTCTAATAGATAGTATTGTAATCAATATGGACTCGGATAACGAGTGTGAAGAATCTGAAAGTAGCGATAGTTCGTCGGTGAACAATGATTAGGGAAGATGAATATCTTTAACTGAATAGTACTCTCGGTGTCTTCCCCCTCCCCCTGGCGCCGCTTCCTTTCTGAATCCCACCCTACCCCTTCTCCTTCGCTCTGCGATTGCCACAGCGAAATTGCATGACGTCACAGAGCCGGAGACATCAGAACTCAACTGCACACACGGTAGTTCACTTGAACAATAGTTCCATTTCATGTGGCTAATAAGATTGAGCCTTTGTGGCATAGGCTCAACAGCAAATATGAACTGAAAGTTTTATACACGTGTTGCAATGTACGTGAGTGTAAAACAATGCAATTCACCAGTTCACACAGTTATTTCAATAGTGCACAGTTCGAAGTGATTGCTGTAGCACTCTGAATAACACAATGCATGAGAATTGTCGTAGGACACTGAATAGTATAAAAACTCTAAGAATGTACATGCGCGTATATGTTAAGCATGGAAAAGGTGTGATGGCTCGCGCGCAACTCTCTGACGAGAACCGAGAGTGTATGATTTAGTTGGCAGTTGATGTTAATGCGAAGCTCCTTATTTTCCTGGAGGCGGAGGAAGTCGACCCCCCACTCTGACAAAAGCAACGAATCAAAAAGAAGCAGCCATTTCCTGCCCTCACCAGCCAATAAGCGTCGAAAGGCGGTCTACCAAAGGAAATGGAGGACAGACGTGAACCGGGACATTTAAAATTACATCATCTAGCAATTTTTCAAAATGGCGGACATAGTTTTATACTAAATAAAATGTGTTTTAAGTAAAATTAATGTACAGGGCAATTTAGAAGCCAGTAATTAATAGGATTTTAAATTCTAAGGCAGTGAAGGAAAGTTTAGTGAAGGAGGTGCAAAATAAAAAGTTCTTCATATACACAAATTTATTTCTAAATCATGTAAATATACAGCACTTAGTCATACACAAAATAAACAACCCAATTAAAATTTTACAAAACCAATCTAAGTAATATACATAGAAATCAACTCAATTTGTTGTAGACCTAACACATGAATATTGAAAATTGCCAAAGTACATCTAGTGACCATAACTTCTTTAATATTGTCTCGTTATCAAAACATGCCAGCCATCAATCCATGGTCGCGAAATTTCACGTAGTCAAAACTAACTTAAGTGTTATAATGCAAATGAAAATTATTAAGTTTTACAAAAGAATATGAAACTCATTTGCATTATAATATCCACAAAAGCAATTTAGTCGAGTCCTCTACTACATATATTATTCTACACACTATGAACATTTGTGTGCATAAAAGTACATTAAATAAGTTTAGTATTTAAGATAATTGATTAAATCAGTTTACAAAAATTACTATATTATTGATATAAAATAAATTAATAATGCACAAATTAAAACATATGAATCATAAATATGTATGTTATAGCTCTGAAATGAACAAATGTTCTAAAAATTCTTAATTAAAAATAAGTATATTCCAATACATGAATATTCCTGTTATTTGGAATAAGGGGATGTACATTGGCCAATGTGACAATCGTATTACTCCCAATAACACAGCTGTGAAACAACCAAATGTAACCAAATTAAATCACTTATCGCACTATATTATATCATATGCACATGAAAATAGAAATCTTAAAAATCTAAGTATGTATAGAAAATTGGATATATTTCCCACTGACAGTGCCATAGTTATAAAAAAGAGCCTAAGGGTCCAAACACGTAGAACGCTGGGACGCCGACGCCGGCATCCGCTGCTGTTAAGCAGCGCTGCTCGACCAGCAAGGGCGGACGCATGTTTTGATCTTGTACTAGACATTTGCATAAGACTTGTTTTAGAGCTTTCTGATTGGACAGTGAGGCGGCGCACAGTGTGTAATTTTGGCCAACTAGCTGGAAAAAATTCAATTTTCGACTGAATTGAAATAGCAAAATTGTTATATTTCTAGTAGTATGTCTGAACTATGTGGAAACGTAAGTTTTCTCTTGAAGGTCACAAGGACCCAATGGTGAATGTCCAAAGACGTCCATCGCCGCTTCGCCAGCGCTCAGCACTGAATGGCCCTTTTCAGTCCGCGAAGTTCTCTTGGTAGGAATACACTACTCGTCTCATTCTGTGATTTGTGGGTTTACTATTAGTAATCTACATGCTTTTACGATTATTTTTATGTGGATAAAATTTAAGTATTTATTTTTGATGGGCCTAAAAACGTTAATGGAAAAGGTGAGCGATTTATATTGAAGGTATTACACGTTCTCTAAATTCAATTAGACTTTGTGTATTATACACCATTATACACCTTTCGCGCCATATACATTTTAAAACTAGTACTTTTGGGTTCTTAATCGTGAAAAGACTAGCTGCTTATACCTGCTTATCTGAATTATATACACATTTTTAGAGAAAGGGTCTTCAAGTTACCCGCAGGTTGTTATTTGATATATGAGTAACAAATTCAATTGATAAGAGATCTGCAGCTGTATTAAATGTTTTCTTATGTGAATTAGGAATTATAGAACCTCACAAAGCATTTTTGAACAAAATTAAGTCTTACGTTAGATGTATTTGTCAAAAAGTTGAAACTGGATTGCAAAACTCCGTAAGAAGTAAAGAGTCGTTCTTGAAATATAATTCGTCCTGGCTACAAGAAACTCTTACCCTTCCTGATTAAATGTTAAAGTCAGTCCCAGGTCCAACACAAATAAATGTAAAAATTAATAGAGCTAGAAGACATTATGAGTCTTTCAGGTACTGTGGGATTAAAGCCAAAACCATACAATTGAACCTTTTGTAGACACTACTAGCTCAGAAAAGTTATCCATAGCTATTGAAATCAAACTAAGGAAGTATGACAAACAGGCGCGGATCCAGACTTCTCTTTTGGGAGGGGTCAGGTTAAGACTCACATGCATTTATCTCGGAAAGGGGGGAGGGGACCGAATGTAATAACAAATTTGACGTATGTTATTCGTATATCAGAATGACTTTATTATACTATAAATATATTAGAAATTCAATATACCAGTAATCACATATCAGATATCAAGCATTCAATATACCAGTAATCACATATCAGATATTGTTACAATCCTCACCATATTCGCTGGGAGTGAGGCGGGGGTAACTTTGGAATTTTAACTGGTAACCTCCAATTTTTGTTGCAGATTAGAATTCTGCCTACAAAAATATGTCAATTTTATTCAGTACATTTGTTTAAAAAAATGAAAATTTATAAATTTATCAACAATAAATTTCAAGTTATTAAAAATAACTTTCATTTGATGCAATATAAAAAATTTGTGAAGAAACGTATATGAGAGAGACATGTAAATGTGTGTAATGAAAAAAAGTATATTTTAATAAATTATTATAAGTAATAAATGCATGCCTATAATAAATAAATAAAGTAAATTATACTTTTACTTTTTCCCACAATTATTTTTCTCGTTTTAAATTTTCCTTTTTTACATTTTTTCTTTTATATTGCTCTTTCATACATTAATAAATTTGCACCATATTTGAATCTCCTTGAATGGCGATTCTTCTATAACAATGTTGAAAACTTCATTATACGTTTGGCGACAACTACACCGAGACATGCAAAATAATAAATAATAATCTAATAAATTTAATTTAATGCAACAGTTAATATTTTTCAATCAACTGATCTGATTCGTTTTGCATTGCATTGGGGCTTTGTTTAATTAAAACCCAAATAAAGTAACATCATTGCAATACTGTTCATCAAGAATGAGTGCTGTCAAAAGATACTTTTGGTACTGGATTCGGGCACAGCGACAGCTAAACTTTCAAATAAGATATTTTAGGCGTCAGACTCTATTCTCGCTCAATAGCCGAACTAAAATTCTCTAGCCGGATTCGGACTCAGCGACAGCAAAATATTCAAATAAGGTCTTTTAGCAGTGGCGAAGCTGAAGGGTAATCTGGGAGCCTTATAATACCCATTTTTTTTCAATAAATTCTGTCGTTGTGTACCATTTTTCAATATTTTTGTTACTGAATCGTTGAAGAAAATTAAATGTGTTCGACTTCTTTTCTCCACCTAAGCACGAGAGAATAAGCAGGACCGCAGAAATATACACTTTGGGGCCGGTAGCTGAGCGAGGAGCCTGCCAGTGGATAGACAATTGCCGGCTGGCTCTGCCGCGCACGCGCAAAAGAGAGCGTACGCTATCTCCCTTCCAATTGCATTCACTGGGCAGAAACCCCAGCTACAGCCTAGAGCCTAGGCTGTAGGCCCTAGGCTCTCGGTAGGCACGGACGTGTACAGCAATGCACACCCACGTCTCAGAGGCAAATTCACCTCATCACCTGACGTTGTGGGAAAATAGAGTAGTTTATGTGCCGTTTGTGTGATTTTTGTTAGTGTTTTCTTTACGAAACAATTAATGAAGCTAAAGATATAGTGTTGCTCACAATGTCCCACTGACTATGCGCCAGTCTCATAACTTCTAAACGATTCACGATATCGAAATGCAGTTTTCGCTCAACAATGCGGAATCACGAGTTAAGTACTACGCCATAGTGATAGAAATAGTGGCGATACGTAGTAATATACCGTGTTAGATATGAAGAGACTATTGAAATCCTCATCAAAGTAGACATGACTATGAATGAACTTTCAGGGCGAGAATTATTTGAAAGATACAAAATTGTATCTTTTAAAATTATTGATACAGAAGTGACTCAGATGGACTACATGTTTCAAGATTTTGACAACTTTCATTTTATTGAATTTCTGGACGAAAAGCAGTTTTCCACCTACAAGCGTCCTTTCGTTCAGAAAAGTTTCATTTCCTAATAAAACAATATCGATTCCTTGACAGTGAGCAGCTTTGAAATGAACTGACAAATGTTTACATTAATAATCTAGAATACATGCCTGCAGTTTTTTTTCTGAAGTATTTGTTAGACAAGTTGGTACAGAAAAAATATCAAGAGACGGTTCGGTTTGTACAACTCAAACCAACTTTCCCTTTATATACAGCATTATGTGAAAGGAATACATTAAAGAGTTAAGACATTCTTGAGAAATTCCATTGGAAATTAACTGTGCAGAAACGATAGCTTTAAAGAACACTTTATCGATGTTTTTGTTGAATAAAAAAATGATGAATGGAGCTAATTTACAAAAAAAAATGTAAGCTAAGATTTTCAGAATACCTAACTGCATGACTCTAGCTTCGCCACTGTATTTTAGGCGTCAGACACTATCCTCGCTCATCAGCCAAACTAAAATTCTTTAACACTAAATCTTTTCGACTAATCTTTACCACTAACCCCTGTTGATAGCCTTAACTTACGTTCTCACAAAACCAGAACCGACATCAGACTTCAATGATCAAATTAGGTTCGCCGTTACAGATTACTTTAAGCATTTTAAGGTTAAATAAACATTGAGTATGATAGGAGTTCCAATACTGAATTGGATTGTATCATCGAAACTGATTCTAACAAACACCTGAAAGCAAGATTGTTGCCAATTTTATATTCATACCATTATTATTACGTAGTTTATCTAGTTCTATTCCCTTTGAATAGCAATTGTGACTTTTAAGATGAGTCCATGTGTTGACATCCATTTTTCGCACAATTCTCTCGTTCAATTAGTGACAAATATTCACATTAAGTTAGCAACACTATTAACGTGCAGTGTATTTGATTCCGACTTTAGATATGTTACTTGTTTAGATATATTTCTTTGTATTAAAAATATTTTAAAAGTGATCTTGTATGATCTTGATGAAGTATGTTTTGATACAAATTAAATTCCAATTTCTATATACATTTATTAGCACTGCTAAATTTTTAGAAATTTCTAGAATTGCTTGAAAATAACTGAAAATGTCTCGGCCAGTCCCGATTCTGTAAGGACACTGGAAAGGTTATCATTTTTTTTTTAGATATGTTGAAGTTTCTCACAAAATTTTGACGGTTCATCATTTGGGGGGGGTCATGACCCCCGTGACCTCCCCTTGGATCCGCGCCTGATGACAAAAAGATATGTGGCAGCTATAGATAAGGAGCTCTGTGAAGCCTCTTCCAATAGGAGAATTACAATTAACAAAGCTCGAAGTTCCATTCTCCAAAAGCCTGCATCATTGTCACTTGCTTTGATGATGGATATCAATATTTCAACCCGCCAGTATGTACACATACGCCAACAAAAAACTGATTTTGAGTGCATTTTGCACATTTCTTATCGTTCAGAAATACGAACATGGCAAGTAAGAGTAGAAGAAAATAAAGCGAAAAGAACTAGAAAAACGTCAAGAGCAAACGCAAATATGAATTTGCTCCACCGGCAGCTTATTAGCTCAGATCCATTCAAGTCGAGCATAAGCGCCAAAACTATAACTGCACCCAAATACGTGAAACATGAACTTTTCGTGTTATTAGAATGAAGGAATAAGGCAAAAAAGAGACTGCATATTTAGAAGAATCACCATCAGAAGAATACGCGGGTAGTGTTTCAAAATAATTTGTAAATATTTGTTGTACATTCCTCTCACTTAATTTTTGTTTTTATATTTTCATTTTCGGCTTTTTATTTTTGGATACTTTCATTTTATTTTTCTTGCATAGTGAGTTTTGTAAAATTCAAATATTATGTCCAATAGAGTTAAACAAATTCAGCGTTTGAAAAACGTATACTGTCATGAGGGCTAATTAAAGTATTCAAATTTCCTAAATATTTTACAAAATATTTTGTAAAAATTTAAGTTTTATGAACACATTTGTTTATTTGGACATTATTTACACAACAGACCTCCAAAAACTACGAGAAATTCATTTCAAAGAGAGTTATTAATTTTTTCCTCCTAGATCGTCAAAATTACGGACTGTGCGGCGCACGAAACGCAAGCAGACATATCTCTCAGACACATACTCTTTGACAGACAGACAGCTGTGGACTGCTGGTGCATTCGGAAAAGGGTACTGACAGAAGTAGTGGTGGGGCACTTGTGAGAATATTTGTGAGGTTTATGAGAGTTGGTTAATATCAGAGTTTGCAGTTGAAAATTCAGCTCCAAAATGTCAATTGTAATTTCGAATGATAACCAAATCATTGCACATTAACAGACTAACATTAACAAGCTAACCTAATCATGACACATAAACGTTTATAAAAAGACAGCAAAATAACATAGACCATCACCCAAATTTTATTAAGTTTAGGCTACAATAATCAGCTATACATATGTAACAATAAATTGTATGAATTTAGCTGCTGGACAGTTGAATAAAATAAGTAATCTTAAAGTTGCACAACGTTTCAGTTCTTGAATTGCAACCTTCATGAGGGAATGATGTAATATTCCAATTTTGGGTTTGTAATGATCAGCAGGGGCTAAACTTGTGCAATATTCAGATTACTTATTTTACACAACTGTTAATAATGATTCACCTGCTTGATGATTATGTTGTATTACTTAATGGCAATGATGAAATTATTTTATAACTATCTGTACACATTCATCTTTAATAACATTGTTTTATTAAATAATTATTTGGAGAAAAAAAACGAATTGTTTAAATTTTTGAATTCATTATCATGTAATGTTTGATTAAGCCAAACTGTTTCCACTTTCCTTTTAGTTAATATTTTTAACGTTTAGCCATGAGATGAAGAGAAGAATTACTATTCACCATATTATTTAAAATATTTTATGATTAACGTTAAATTTGATGTTTCAGGTAAAATCTGAAGGTAAAATCATATTGAAGGTCTTAGGCTCAATCATAAATAATACTCTTAAGTGCCCTACTACGTACTAGGCAGTGAAATTAAATTATGATCAGTACGTTATAATTACAGTGCATTTAAAATTTACTTGTTGGATTGGCTTTTTTAAACTGGGTTGTACAGGACACTTCTATGTCTACAAGGAAATTGCAACATTAATTATAGACAACTTTTTACAACTGAAATTCTTTGGATTCTAGTTAGTTTACATCTTTGTTGTGGACTTGTGAAAGGTTTTAATGTAGTATTGAGGCAGTGAATTTAAAAAAATTGCAATAGTTGTTGAAATATTAAACACTCAACGATGTAATGTCTTATTATCATACTAATAAACAGAACAACCTGGGTGTGAATATTTAGTTTTTTTCTTACCTTTGCACCACAAAATTCCATCTAATGTTTTTGCCTATTTTTTTATGCCCACCAATGCACAGAACCTTATTTATTTATTTACTTTTATATATTTCAAATGATATGAAACATACGTTTCTGTAGATTCACCAGGGATCAATAAAGTGATTGCATTACTGTAGTGGAAAGAGTTATGTGTTGTTGTATCGTAGTTACCATTGTCTAATATCGATCAGGTTTTGGTCGAGTTTCCCTGATCTATGTCTACCATTGTCCCATCTCGATCAGGTTTTTGTCCAGTTTCCCTAATCCATTGAGCAAATGCTGAGATGGCCCCTTGTTTCGCTTCTGGACAGTAATGTAACTTCAGTCTCTCCACCCAAAACATCACTTTGACTCGTCTTACACGATTGTAATAGTATATGTGACTTAATAAATTATTATTATTATTATTAATTATGAAGCTACCCTGTGATTCTTGTCACAAAAAACCCAACTTTCAACTTACGATATTCCATACTGTTCTCCTTCGTTCAAAGGATGTCTGGTCAGCATGAATGTTCCCCTCAGGTGGCATCAATCGATGAACTTTTGAATTTGCATAAATCCAGAAGACATTTTCCTGACTTGTTTAGGAGATTGAATTTATTACAATACAGAATATATATTTTAATAAGAGCAAAGCTATTATCTGTAGCCTTATACCAACCACAATGCATTCACAAGCAGTGTGAAAAGAAAAAGACAAGTGTAATGATAATCTCAATAATATCGGAATGGAAACACACAACTTCTACAATACTTTTTTTTATTTTTAATTGAAGGGCTTAGTGCATGAAAGTGTTAACTCATAATTTTGTGATTTTTACTTTCATTGTCAAAACAGCTTTTCAGGGAGTTTCCTGTCAGTTGTTTTACTAGTTTTAAAAAAATCACAATATGTTTCGAAATATTTGATGTGAAGAAGGTGTCAACTCATTGCATGTAGGAAACGGTATATGCAAGAAGGTGTTATCTCAGAGTTTACAAGCAAGACAGTGTTAACTCAACAGTTGGTACCTTTTGGCAATCGCAAAAAAAATATCACGATATCTCCAAACAAATTAAATTCATCCCTCGAGTTTTCCATTAATTTTTATGTTAATTAGTAGTTTGAATAAAGTTTTGAATGGAAAAGTTTTCTTTTATTTCTACCGAAGAATTCAAGTGAGAGGAGTTGTAATATTGTGAGAAAAATAAGCACATAATATTGTTGCATGATATTTCACATTAGTGCTAATTTCATTAGAATATAAATTTTCTTGTTCATTCAAATGTGTAATACATATTGAAATATTTAAAGGGCTTAGTGCAAGAAGGTCTAAACTTAAAAAATCGCCAAAGGGGGTATTTGATTGGATTGGATAAAAAGTTGGATGGAACTTTTTTTATATTACTAGAAATTACTTATTTTTTATGATCTATTGTGATTTTCATCAAAAGTAGCAAAGCAACTAATAGGAAACTCCTACAGAAGTAGTATTTTTGGTGGCAAAACTAAAAATTGAGTTAACATCTGCATGCACTAAGCTCTTCATTTTTAAAATAAGCGCCATTTTCGGATTACTTTCCATCAGAAAATATTCCCAGAGTTGAGTTAACACCTTCCTGTGTGTTTCTTCATGTCACCTTACTGGCAATAGATGTCAACTCTGTGAGTTGATACCTTCCAAAAAAGATGTGAATATTTTCTAGTTATATTAGAGATATGAGCACAGATGGTACACCAAATAATTTAGACCACGGAAAGAAAGAAAAATATAAAAAATAAATAATTTCCAATAATATTAAAAAAAGTTCCAGGCAAGTTTAAACTTCAAATATCTCTTTTGGGCATTTTCTGAGTTAACACCTTCTTGCACTAAGCCCTTAAATTGAATTTATACATAGAACATTTTATTGTATAAATAGTGCATCTTTTGTAATACACAAACTATTTTAGTCTCATTAAGTACTAGTTAATACATTGTATATCTAATTTGAAAACCAAATAACTCAAAATATACAAATTATACTAAGAAGCTATCTTGTGATTCTTGTCACAAAAAAGCCAACTTTCAACTTAGGATATTGCATACTGTTCTCTTTCATTCAAAGGATGTCTGGTCAGCATGAATGTTCTCCCTCAGGTGGCATCAATTGATGAACCTCTGAACTTGCATAAATCCAGAAGACAACGTCCTGATTGTTTAGGAGATGAAATTTATTACAATACAGAAATAATCTAAATCTTCTGGGTGACATAATTGCAAAACATTATTTACAATAAAAACAGAGGTCATTATTTCAAAGTTGTGAGCATGTTGCAGTCATAGGAATAATTTTGCTGAGAAGAGAAGTAGATATTTATGATCAGCATGAAACTTTTAATGAAACCTTGTTTATATTTATGCATAACTAAATTTGGGAAAATGAAAATGAATCAGCCTTCGTGTCAAGTTTGCATCGTTAAATAGGGTGTTTCTCTACATTTGTAAGATTGATTAGAACTGACTAAGTCTGTTGTTAACGACATTATATTCTCTGTTTAGTTCCTTAATCTAAATTTTCAAGAAGCTGTTATGTTTGTGTGTTTTTTTTAAATTTATAATTGCATTAACGATGGTCATTAGTGACAATTACATTTTACATTTAGTTACAGGAATATAGTGTACACTTTTTAACATATTATTTACAATAGATGCTTATAGTTTTCACTCTTACATCAATGGCAATATTTAGTGGTATAAAACATGGAATTACAATAAGTGGGCAAGAATGAGAAAAATTTTTAGTTACAATTAATACATAATAAACATGGTTTTAAAATCATAAACTTTACATTGGGGATGTATAAAAACAATTGTATATCATTAAAGGTATTTTTAGATTCTTTACAAAATTGTAACTGTAATGTTCCAAGGGTGATATAATGATAACACCGGTGTTGTATTTACGACATTGCACACACTTTGTTAACTATACACAAATACAGCCACCAACGTGATACCTGCTCGGGGTCTCGTACATAACTAGTACCTAACTGCTCTCCGTCATATACCGCGAGTGTCCCGCGCTTTACACCTAGGCGCTGCATGCGCCATCTGTTCGCAACATCAGATACTACAGTAACGTTTATTCATGGGATTCCAAAATTGATTCAAATACGTCCCTCTGCAGAAACTGCTTCTGGAGAATGCTGTAATGAAGGTGCTGGTTAATTACATGATATATATTAAGGGGAGAGGTGGGAAGGGGGACTTTTGTTAAATAGATGGATGTGACTCAATTTATAGTGTCCTGTTCAGTTTCTCGAAATTGCTTTGTGTTTTTTTCCCTTTATATAACATTTGTTTTTAAATTAGCTGCTATGTTTGTTATACATTATTATTCTCAATTTTATTGAATGTAATTTATTTAAATTGAGTAAAGTCATTAATTTTTTTAACCCAAAATGTGAAATGATTACGGGCATATCTGAAACATGTAATCAGTAAAAACCAGATACATGATATTCTGTAAAATTTTCATAGCATTTTTCCTGTATGTAATAGGAAAGAATGCATCTGAAGTAGTAGAAATAATGCATCGTTTCAAATTAAGTTATGTAGAATTATATTAAAATAATAATTAATCTTATTCCTGAAAGAACCATTACCATTTTTGAGATAAAATCATACAAAGAAGCAGCTTGAAGAAGTTTTTAAAAATGTTTTTTGGCTCTCTAAATGATTTTCCAGAAAAATCATTTAACTCTGTTTGTTCGTAAAATTTCCCTTGAAGAATTGAATTCAGTTTGTTGTAAGATCAATTTGGGTGATGGTCTATGTTATTTTGTTATCTTTTTATAAACGTTTATAAGTCATGATTAGGTTAGCTTACTGTCTGTTAATGTGCAATGATTTGGTTAACATTCGAAATTACAATTCACACTTCGCAGTTGAAAATTCAGCTCCAAACTCTGATATTAACCAACTCTCATAAACCTCACAAATATTCTCACAAGTGCCCCACCACTACTTCTGTTAGTGCCCTTTCCGAATGCGCCAGCAGTCCACAGCTGTCTGTCTGTCAAAGAGTATGTGTCTGAAAGATATGTTTGCTTGCGTTTCGTGCGCCGCCTCACTGTCCAATCAGAAAGCTCTAAACAAGTCTTATGCAAATGTCTAGTACAAGATCAAAACATGCAGGGCGGACACGTAGGACGCCAATTCGACAGTGTCGAGATCTAGCGGTTCATCCTGGTACTTCACTTCCATGCGTGTGCGAGGTAGAGAGCGGATCGTTCATTTATCGAAATTGTTTCCTGTGACATCCAAGAAGAAAATGCACAGTTTTTGTGAATAATAGTAAACCGAATTTGGAATAATGGAATTACTGAACGCTGTTTTCTACAATTATATTCAAAATACTTATTAACCTGATATAGACTGATGTTAATTTACTAGAATTATGAAGTGCATGTGTGTTTTACAAAATACTATTATTGATAAATATGGATTTGATAACTTTCCTAATAACGCTATTCAGTTGGATTCACGTAACGTTGCAAGGCAGTCTAAAGAACGATCGTCCAATTCATCAATTATGGGAGATACATTTCTGAAATTCTTGTATAATCATCTAATTGTGTACACTCACATAAACTGATAAATGCTTTTGAAACCGTATTTTCGTTTAGTTTCTGTTGATTTGATTGATTAATGTTTCACTCAATATAACTTTTAACGTTACATAAAGAAATATATTTGAGGTTATGTAGATGTTTACTTGTTCATATACGCAGACATTTCTTTCCAGCACTTTTCAACATTTATTCGCGTGTCTTTTGTCCCTCTTTTACACAGGACGGGCCTCACAAACAACTTCAAAACTAAAAAAGTACTCTATCCCTTTTGAATCTTGTGAACAGACGCTTCAAAGCCACGACTCGACTGAGAACCAGGAAACTACCAGGAGTTCCTGCAGCTGGCGGCGTTGACGGCTGACCGCCGATAACTTTCGGCGAGCGTTCGTTGTGGCCGCCACCATTTGATAAATGGCGCAATCCAGCCGCCGAGTGACGTCATTCGGCGCCGGGCACTCTCGCGCCGGAAACCAGCGTTGTACGTGTGTGTACCCTTACAGAGTCAAGAGGTCAACCAGCGGAGAAAAAAATACTCTTTGGATTACAAATTAACAGCTCCACAAACGATGAAACTTATCCTCCAAAGTGCTATTTTTTTCAGATTCTTATGCATTGCAAATTTTAGATAATTTTCCTGTTCACCAACATAATGTAAAATGTAAAAATCAGAATATTTAACACACTTAACACCTTCAATATACTACCATTGGCACATATCACCTGTATGCAAGAGAAATTAGTCATGGCCATTTTGGAAGATTCCTTATTATTTACATTACTAATTCACATTTAGCATCTTCTTTCAATTACCGATATCATTGGAGTCCGGGAATTTGGATGTATTAAATTACTGTGAACATTTACAGGAAAAAATCCATCTTCACACCCTTTTTTTTCTTCCTTTGCAAAAGCAATTTTGGATATAAAGCATGTTACATGAAACAAGTGCAATCTCCAGCAAAAGGCATTAGGTACAGAAATTTAACTGAATCAATTTAAACTTGATTTACCTCAGAAAACAGTTTTTGGTAGTAGGTTTCACATGTATTTAAGATGGTTTCGCAGGTATTTAAGATAATGTCTTGATGTCCAAAAGAACTGCAAGTTACTATGTATGGCAGATGAAAATCCGAAGATAGATCATTTACCAAGAATTACTTAATATTTGTAACAGATATTGAATAGGTCTTCAGTAATTAAGAAAATATTTTCATTATTGTCTGTTCAGTCATGTGAGCAATTTTTTGATACACATTGATGCCGAACTAAATTGAGGGACATTGCCAGTGATTAGCACGTATAAATGATTCTCATTTCTCAAACATTGGCTAACTTGTACTTGCGCCATGATACTCCCTATTATTCTCGTCATTCTGCCAAATTATGTTCACGTATGAATGATTTATGTAGATAAAAGGCAAGAAAAGGACACTTTCAAACTTACTTTTCAAAAAATATTTATATGCATAATTGTCACAATTATTCTGTTGCAGTCTTAATTAAGAACATTTTTAAAGAAAACGACACCGGCTCTGTGAAATACTGAATTTAAGGCATATTGATCCCTGACTTAATTAATACATACATATTTCCATCTTTTTCACACGACTTGTATCAATTCTTATAACCTTTTTTGTGACTTGTGAAATCGCTTGTGAAAATTATCCCTAACCTCCAACTACAGGCACTGAACTTACCCGTTGACGCTCAAACTCCAACGCATGTGGTTGGTGGAAGTATACATTCCTGTGATACTAACTAGTTTTAAAACTTGTCGAAAAATCATCTACTTCCAGAACAGACAATTATAGATTTGAATGGAACATGAGCAACATTGTACATGGGTCAATCCACTTTTAAATGGTCCAGCACTGGTCGCTCGACCATCTCGAAAAAATCCATATTTTGTACATAAATTTCCTTATGTTTTGGCTGTTAAAAACATGTTTAACTTTTTTTTTGTACCTGGTTTACAAATGGCGGCCAATTTTGTTTCGTGCGCCGTTTTTCACGTTTGCAGACGTATAGTCTTATCTAAATTACTCAGCTCTAGGCTATTCTAGCATTCTAGAATAAAAAGCATTCAATTCAGTATACCCTGGCCTGCAAATTGTAATATTATTCACCTATATTCTGTGTTTTTATTTGGGAAATATTTGCAACCAAATCTATGGAACTTGGATGAACGAAACTAAATTTTCAGAGAGTAATTTTTCAAAGAAACAATAGAATCATAGCCTTAATTTTTTCTGTGCTTTTACACACAACAGTTTAGTTACTTTTTGTAAAATATCATTGGTATATGACGTACCCCTTGGAAATTACATCCTCTTAAAAATAGGAATTTTGGATTTTTACTATTTTGAACTGTAATATCTTTGGGGGACCAGATAAAAATCTGAAAATAGCATACATGCTATACCGACACCATAGCAAACGTCGGTAAGAATTACAACTTTTAGATTTAACTTGAAGTATTTTTTAAAAAAATTGAAAACTTACGAAAAAAAGGCTTTGTTTCCACATTGAGGATACGTTGTTCCAAGTAGTAATCACATTATTTTGAATCCATTTCAAACTAAAATCTACATTGATTTAAAATAATTAATTATACTTTATAATTAATAAACATAAAAGTGGCATATTATATAATTTTCAATATTACGTTTACTTAATAACAAACTTACAACTTGACACCTACGTCTCGAATTGAAAATATGGTCATCTTGATTGTAAAAGCTGAACCGGATAAAACAAAAATTATTTAATGGTTAAAGGGTTAAATTTATAACGAATACAAAACTACGCACAATGTAGAATCATCGCAATCATTCTGGGAATAAGGCGATGGAGACGGTGTGGTTCTGAGAACTGAAGGCGTTGCATTTAATGTTCCGAGAATCGGAAGGCATTGACGAAAGTCCATTCGTAACTGAATGTGGTTAAATAAAATATAAAATGAGAATTTGTACAAATAGCTTAACCCATTAACGCCGAAATTATTTTTTTTCATTTTTCTTAGAGTTTTAAGGAACATGGCTTAAATGCGTAGAATATAGCATAAAGAAATTAATTTCAACATAATCGGAGTCATAATGACTGAAATAATGACTGTTGCCAAAAGGCAACGCTAGGCGCCTACACTACCCACTTTTCGACTCTGAATGAAAACACATAGTATACTGTTTAAACAAACTTTATTCACTGCTTTGATACTGTATATTAATATTTGCGTTTTAATTAAACTTATTAAAAAACTAACGAGAATGGAAAGGGATGAAACAATCAATGCACAATCCAACGTTGCATTTTACACACTCTGTTCTCACAATTGATGTACACCCACGTAAAGCGCATCTTCTCTTTTTCTTCTCCTCAATGTGCCGAGGAAGATGATCAATTCGATCAAATCGTATGGAGTCCGACACTCGGCTGTCTGTAGACGCTGGTGAACAGCTTGACCTGCCCGCTGCTTTGGGCAGCGCACCGTATGTCCGCAAATATACACAGGCCACTTCTCTCTTGAAGTCTAATTAAGGTATTCGCTTCTTTGTTACTTTGTTGTACAGAATCCAACTGTTTTGTATTGCCACATCCAGCATCCATGTAATCAATGGCCAATACCATTTTTTACTCCTGATTCCAACGCGGTAACAACTGAGATTTTGGTCCATTTGATCTGTACCTCCCATGTATGAATTATATTTTGCAATTACTTTCGGCCTTCGAATCATTACGTTTTTCTTTTCACGTTGGGAGAATCTCTTTACTTTACCTTCTTCTTGGGTGCCACAAGAAGAGGAAATCATGGTCACGGCTGCATTGTCCATCCATCGGACATATAACTGCCCATCATTTTTCTCCATTGCAGTCTCAAAATAACCTCGGTCCTTTTTAGAGAATGTCTGCTTACTAGTCAATGGGCACATTTTGGGAATACGGTTTTCTCTTATTGTTCCAATAGCTGAATAACCTTGAAATGTCAAGTACGAGAATAAAGCTGGGCAGGAAAATAAGTTGTCCATGTAGAAAGTATAATTCAATTGCCTCTTTTCAACAGGAAGCTCATCGAGTAAAACTATGAGGGGGCTAGCAGCTTTGCCAAATAACTTTTCGTACTCTGGGTTTCCTTTAGGCCCCTTCCCTTGGTACAGTTCAAAATTTACCAAGTAGCCATCTTTAGTATTGAGGCTCCATATTTTATAACCAAATCTGATTGGTTTGCCTCGAATAAACTGTTTGCAACTGTGTCTCCCAAAGTATTTTACCATACATTCATCATACGACAAATTCTCTTCTGGTACAAAGTTATCAATGCATCGTCTCTTTAACATTTCCATAACAGGTCGAATTTTCCAAGCCTTGTCATTTTTGTTTAGTTTAGTGTTATCTTCACAGTGCAAAAATCTACAAATCTGAAGGAACCTGTCTCTTCGCATAGCCTGAGAGACAGCTACATTCCTCATATCATCTCCACTATCCCAGTAATGCCGTTTTGATGGTAGTGTGTTGTATCCACTAACAAACAGAATACCTATAAAACATCGAATTTCATCTGCAGTTATTTTTGGATCAGGGCAATTCAAGAATGCAGCGTATTTATTTGTTTCCACAACTAGGTGCTCAATAAGTTCATTATCTATGAATTCTTCAAAGATTTCTGTGATGGACATATCTTTATATTTCAAGTAATTCGGCTCTGGAAATAAAGTAGGTTTCTCCAAGTCAAAATCCGCGCCTTCTTCCCATAGAGGAATGAAGACACGTTTTTCCCTTTCCCTCTCTTCCATCCAATTCTTTGTACAGTCACTAGTTGGAACATGCCTACCAACCTCTGATGCTGCTGTGTTCGCTTTAGATGTGGATGGCAACGTCTCGTCCACGTCATAATTGATACCCAGCCTCTCATTGTTGGTCAGTTTTATCTCTGCGCCAGCTCGCAATTGTCGAGATGTAAGCTTGTCGACTAATCTAAATAATAAAAATAATAATAATTATGATAATAATAGTAATAGAAACAACAATAAAGCAGTAAAATATTAAAAATATATTAGTTACAATATAGCCTACCTCTCATCACCTTCTTCCGCAGAATCTTGATCGGTGTCAAAGTTCGGTTCGGGTGGCTCGATAAAAATATCATCAATTTCTGCTTCAATTTCATCATTTTCCAGAATATCGAGCGCTTCAGCAAGAGAGAAGCCTCTTCTGTTACCAAAAGTAAAATATTACGTAATTGATGTAGAATGACAATAAAGCAACTACAAGCGCCTAGCGTTGCTAAAAGTTAACACTAAAGTTGAAACACGTGAAGCATGGCCAAATCTAGTTAGATGTTACGTAAAACTTACTCTACATGCGAATTGAAGTATTTTTAATGTTATTAGGTGGAAAATACATAGAAAGCCGTAAAGATCACCTCAAAGTTTTACTTACTCGAAGCGAATGTCCATTTTTTCAAGTCAATTTGCGATGCTAAAACTTTCAACACGTCTGGACACGGAGTCTATAAAGCAAACAATCAAAATCGACCACGGTCACATGGAGCATGCTTCTCCAATTGATTAAGATGTTCCATAAAGAAAATTGGCGCGCACGTGTTCACTGGCGGGCTTTACAAAAACATGGCCATTTCCGTTGCCAAAAGGCAACGCTCGGCGCTAATGGGTTAATGTAATGAGATGCGCATAAAATAAATCGTTATAACAGCTTGCTTACTGGAACAGTACTCTTTCTCTAAAAATGGTTTTAGCATTGTATTTAGGACTTTACACATATAATCTGAAGTGCCAATATACGAAATAACATTGGATCCGGGATTTATGAACCATGACCAACGCGTATGCATACACCATTAGGGTGCCCCTTATTTTCCTACTTCCAAATTTTGGAACTCTCAGCCTCCAATTTTGTTCGAATGACCTGAAAACATGTCTATACACTATGTTGAAATCGGAGCATTCTAACCCGTGCCATCGTGATCGCAAACTTGCATGATTGACAAGTGCAGATCTACCGCCCACCGCTGAGTCAGGCTGTCGAGACGCCATCAAGCCTCACAGTACATGAAATGGAATCGAGCGTGCCACTGGTGTTTTTAGAAAGAGATAATATTAACTCTTAATGTAAAACACCAAATAATTGGACACAATTTATCATCAAATAAGCATGGGTTTGAAGTTTTGTTTTATAACATATGGGAAGTAAAATAACAGTGCAAATGCTAATGTTGTGGTTTGCGAGTGCATGATATTTTGGGCGAAAACGAGAATTCCGACAAGAGCTAATGGTAATTGTTCTCAGAAACGTATTAACTTCCCTTCAGAATGGAGAATATTTCATAAAAACGTAAGCAAGTGTGAAGCTGATTTTAAGTACGAGTATCAAGAAGAGGAATTTAGAAATTTGAACCATCTATTTGACATTGCACATCCGAATGCTTTACAAAAGATTTGACGTTGGAAGAAGACAGGGTGTTTTTACTTCGACAAAGAGAGCCAGGACGTAAAAGCTATCTTGCAGAAGGAGCCCAAAATCTCGCGGATAAACAAGAAAGGGCGAGACAAAGAATATTACATGAGGAGAAAAGGACAAAGAAACAACAGTGTTCAGTGTCCACATCTGCTGTACTCCATCATTTGAAGATTGAGACAAAGGACTGCCTTGTTCAGATGGCATCTACGTTGGTGAATTCTTAGGAAAGGCTTTTGAGAGGACATCAATATAGAATGCTGCAAGACGTGGCACCAATCATTTCTCCCAAAGTATTGGCTGCTTTAGATAGATGCCAGCTGAGAAGGAGATTCTGAATACATCCTTCAGGCGCCAGCAGAGGCACTAGGACACAATACCTGAAGAGCTCTCTATTAATAAGTTTTTGTTTTTTGAATCGGGCACAAGAATGTATCGCTTGGTTGTAACTGGTTATAGGGGGAGGTGGAAAGTATGACAAGGGAGATTAATTATAGTTTTCTGTATGACTTTTGCCCTAAGACATTATAATAAAAACTCTATGCGAGTTTCCAAACACTTGTCTTGAGTATTTATGGTTATCCAACTTTTAATCTCACGAGCGGCACATAGTAGATGAAGGATTTTAATCAACTTTTGACCTTCGTTTGGTTGAGAGACTCCTAAGGTTGAGTGCATATTGTCTCAAAAGTAGTTATGTGTGAGGAGAATGCTCTTTGTAGCCCAGTGAGAGTTATTGCGCAGGATATTATTATTCTTAGCTGGTGATCTCACAATACTAGTTTCACAGGAAAAGGGGGGAAAAGAATACAGGCAGAGATGAATTTATTAAATAAACTAGATGTTAAGTAGCAGGCTTACATTTTTTTAGAAACATTTACAGGTACGATATTTCATCATTCCCAGATGAGAAACTATTTGAAAGAATTTATCAATTTATCATGAACTTCAGAAGCATTCGTGTGATGCACAAACATAGATGGTGAAGATCTAGCAGGTAATGGATTACTATTACCAGTAGTGCCTACAAATCGTTGCTTCGAATTTAAGAGAGTTAAAGGTCCTATATGTAGCAGGATAACCAAGGGATATGTCTTCATGTAGCAGGTGTATATTTTTGTGCATCTGAGTTTTCCCATTGATAATTCGATTCCACAATCTTTTAGATTTGTTTGTTGAGTTGTTAACTTCGATTTAATTTGCTAAACTTTCTCATCAGTTTTAGCGTATAATGTTTTTGCTTTCTTGTATACGTACGTAGATACCGAGTAATGTACGTAGTGTAGTTGAAGTTACGTAATGGTGGGGAAAATCGATTTCGAAATTTCAACGGAAATACAAGTTTTGATCCCCTGATACCGAAGAAGCGTTATTTCAAAACGTCCGTCCGACTGACTGAACACCACTAGCGCCTACCAAAACGTAAGATATTTTAAACATTACCCCGTTGATCTGGCTTGACATGCAGGTCTGCGATTTTGAAAAATATTCTTTAAAGTTTGGTGGTATTTCATATGAAGCCCCTTGAGCATTTTCAAAATTTTCTCGAAATTGGTTGAAAATTGTTTTTTTTAAAATTTTTTTGAAGGAATATAGTAAAATACACTAATAAAGATGGCATAGGCCAGTTTTTCACTTATATCTGAATTTTCGAAAATGTCAAGTTTGAAATTTTTTTGGCGTATTTCTACCTTAGTCCAGTCAATTTGTGTTGAAAAGGGACATATTGAGGGAAAAAATTCGGTAGTTCTTTCTCAACGAGTCTATGTGCTTTTGAAAGTGCTGAATTCGAATTTGATATTTTCCACATAAAAAATGATTCGCTTCACATAGAAATTTGCCACAAAAAAAAAGAAACTTAAAATTTCACAGTCTTTATTTCTTCGCGTATATCCATCTACATGGCGTTGCTTAACCCTAAGAAAAAACCTGATGAAAACAAAGAGAAGAAATATTTGCGCCGCAGTGCGCTTCTGATAGCGCACTACTCTCGACTACTCTTAGCGCACTACTTTCGATGACGTGGGTAGCGCAACGCGCCAATTCAAACGGAATAAGAGCTGTCATTCAACCTGGAAAATACGTCATCTTTGCTTTTAACTCACTGCGTCTTCGTCTCCTCTACGCCCAAACAACGTTTCACTTCACCAAGATTTTAACTTCGAAAAACTTGGCTAACCTCCGTCCCAAGTCTTCAATCTTCTGCGAGTCTCGACACATCACTAAAATATCATCAACATATACAACGATCATCTCGTTGTCTTGATCTTTGACGTAAACACAAGGATCCCTTTTTGTAGGAGTAGCACCTTCATGATGAACGTTTTGTCTGGGTGTTTGTTCCAAGCTCGACCTGCTTGCTTTAAGGCGTACAGAGCCTTCTTCATATGACATACCGTGTCCCCCTTTGACATTTTTTTCTAACATAGACTTTGCATTTCGAACAGTTTCATAATCATAACTTTTCCCTTCAACGATAAGTTTTAAAACTTTTCACATTTCATTGGGAATCTTCCTAAACACATCTTCTAAAGTACCATTAGGATACGCTTTTGCTACGTCGAATTGTCTAATTTGTTTTCATCTTCTTTCTTAACGCAAGTGCAATCGCAATTCTAATAGAATCTTGACGAGCCACTGGAACAAATGTTTCGTGAAAATCTCTTCCGTATTGTTGAGGATATCCTTTGCCGACGAATCTAGCTTTTCGTCTTTCCAAAATACCATCCGTTCCGTACTTATTACACAACACAAAACGACTACTTAGAATATCTTCAGCATTTGATTTAGGAACTACTGCCCACGTTTTATGGACTTTACTTCACTTGCCATTGCTTTTAACCATTCTTCTGATTGTTCACCAGACACAGCGTGTTTGATAGGTACCTCAGAAAAGCATCTTCAATTCTCTCTTGTTTCAGTCGTGGATTTCCTAGCCATCTAAAGCTAGCAGCGCCCAGAAACGAATCTCAACCAAACCATATCCAAAATTTTAGGCTAATTAAATGCTCTATTCCCCAATTTTAGGCTCCTCTGGATTTCCGAAAATCGTAGGCGCTGCTAGCTTTAGTCTAAAGCTAGCAGCGCCCACCCAGAATCTATCTCAAAACAAATTGTAAAATCTGAAACCCATCCGAGAGAATTTAAGAATAATTTTAGGCTCTTGGAAAAAAATTATCCCCCCCTTCAAATTCCAAAAATCAGGGCTGTACAAAGCGAAACAATTAACATTGGTTCTTACGGGCGAATAAACACCAAAATCAAAAAACCTTAGAAAAAATCTGAAACCCCTCCCAAAAGTTAAGAATAATTTTAGGCTCTTGGAAAAAAAATTATCCCCGCCTTCAAATTCCAAAAATCAGTGCTGTACAAAGCGAAACCATTAACATTGGTTCTTACGGGTGAAATAACAACAAAATCAAAAAACATTAGGAAAAATGTGAAACCCCTCCCAAAAGTTAAGAATAATTTTAGGCTCTTGGAAAAAATTTATCCCCGCCTTCAAATTCCAAAAATCAGGGCTGTACAAAGCGAAACAATTAACATTGGTTCTTACGGGTGAAATAACACCAAAATCAAAAAAACCTTAGGAAAAATCTGAAACCCCTCCCAAAAGTTAAGAATAATTTTAGGCTCTTGGAAAAAAAATTATCCCCGCCTTCAAATTCCAAAAATCAGTGCTGTACAAAGCGAAACCATTAACATTGGTTCTTACGGGTGAAATAACAACAAAATCAAAAAACATTAGGAAAAATGTGAAACCCCTCCCAAAAGTTAAGAATAATTTTAGGCTCTTGGAAAAAATTTATCCCCGCCTTCAAATTCCAAAAATCAGGGCTGTACAAAGCGAAACAATTAACATTGGTTCTTACGGGCGAATAAACACCAAAATCAAAAAACCTTAGGAAAAATCTGAAACCCCTCCCAAAAGTTAAGAATAATTTTAGACTCTTGGAAAAAAATTATCCCCGCCTTCAAATTCCAAAAATCAGGGCTGTACAAAGCGAAACAATTAACATTGGTTCTTACGGGTGAAATAACACCAAAATCAAAAAAACCTTAGGAAAAATCTGAAACCCCTCCCAAAAGTTAAGAATAATTTTAGACTCTTGGAAAAAAATTATCCCCGCCTTCAAATTCCGAAAATCAGGGCTGTAGAAAGCGAAACAATTAACATTGGTTCTTACGGGCGAATAAACACCAAAATCAAAAAACCTTAGGAAAAATCTGAAACCCCTCCCAAAAGTTAAGAATAATTTTAGGCTCTTGGAAAAAAATTATCCCCGCCTTCAAATTCCGAAAATCAGGGCTGTACAAAGCGAAACAATTAACATTGGTTCTTACGGGCGAATAAACACCACTCACTATGAAAGAACTCACTATGAAGAAAAAATTATATTTGAAGGAAAAATCTCTATCTGCAATTTTGTAGTTGGAGGAAGATGTTGAATAAAATTCAAAATTTTGCAATTTTCGAAAATTTAGAGTTAACCGTGAACATCGTACCTATGTCACCTTAATAAGTGCATTTTACTCTGTTCTTACAAGAAATTTAAAGAAAAATTTGGAGCCGTTTTTGAGAAAAGTTTAAAAACGTCCGGGGAGCTTCATGTAAAGTAGCCCAAAACTTTATAGAACCTTTTTCTAAATCTCAAAGCTTTCACTCAAACCAGATCGTGCGGGGAATATCCTTTTTGGAAGAAATCGTACGTATGGTTTAGGTGCTAGCAGTGTTGACGGACGGACGGGGACGGACAGATGGACGTTTTCCTTTCAGTTGGTTTTTGGGAATCAAAGACCAACAAAAAACGTGTCCTGGCTACACCACGTGTTAAGGGATTTTTTTTCTTAATTTAGCAACTGTTTTTATCCACTTTTTCGTCATCACTACCAGGCAACTAATTTTTTGCTGGCGAAAATTCGCCATTTTCCCCGTAGCTTTATATAACTTTGCCTATACTACCTATATTACTATGTATTTAAGTAGCGTTTATTGTCGACAGAACAAGTTTTATACATGGTGGTAGTTTTGAACTACATAGCATGTATATATTGGATGGTTGGAGAGTTCAAGATTGCTTTGACCTTTCTTGCGTTATTTATAAGAGTCTGAGGATTTTCCTCTCTTGTGTAACTGACGCACTACTTTTGTATTATTTACACTATCATTACCTCAACAACCTACATCTAATTACAATTACTTCATAAGCGACTCTGTCGCGTTCTTATTGCTTTTATCTTAGCGAAATTCTCTTATCCTGAAATGACCTAACACTAAGCACAGGTGTCACTGTCACGTCCTTGTTGTGCACTGATTACTATTTACACTATTTACATGTTAACTGCTCCATCACTGCACCATCTTCTTTGACAGGGTGTAGGGGCATCGAGGGGCTCCGGGTGGTGGCGCGGGAGTTTTTAGGTGCGGATTGGCCTCCGCCAGACGAGCGGGCATCGGCCTAGGCCGCCCCTGCTGGTCACCGTTTTTTTAATTTACACACACGGCGGTACTCGGCAGGGACCAGGTTTGGGCGGTGTGCTTGTAATAGCAGGCGCCACTACGTCGGTAAAGCTAGCACCCCCATTTTCTCAAAATTCAAAAATTCTTGCGCATTAATTTTGGGCTAATTTCAGCCCCCTTGCAAAAAATTTGAGCTACCTCCCAACACCCCGAAATTACGATTTCAAATTTTGGCCGGTAAAGCTAGCACCCTCACTTAAAATTCAATTTTTTTTGTACGGTCAAAACAAGTAAATTTTGGGCTCCTCGGGGCCACTTTTCAAAATTTCGAAACACACCCCTAAATACGAAAACAAAAAATCAAAACCACCCCTAATTCTCAAATTTCAAAATTTCTCCCACCATATGTTTGGGATAGTTTTGGCCTCTCCAGTGACACCAGAAACATTATTTTGGTACCCTACAATCTCCGAAATTAAGGTTAAAAATTGTGCGTTGTTAATTTAACACCCACCCGAACTGAAAATTCGAAAATATTTGTGCGGTCGTAAACATGCGAAATTTTTGTTCCTTTTCAAAATTTCGAAACTCACCCCTACGTACGATAACAAATATTTAAAACCATTCCAATTGCAACTCAACTCAAAAAATCTTGGGCCATAATTTTGGGTTCTTTAGTGTCATCAAAAAACGCCCCGAAATCAACTTGGCAAAAACGAGGATGGAGAAGCTAGAATCTCACTATCTCAAAACTAGGAAATCCGGAGAAACTTCACACATATTCTGGGAGAATTATACCGTACACGTGTATTTCCAACATTAAAAAAGAAGTTGAGAGTTTTACCATTTATTCCGACAGGATCAATATCAAGCCTTAAAATAATTACTTTGATTCATTCCTATATAAACATCCAATATGGACTTGTTAAATATTTCATACAAGAAAAATTCTCTTCAAAAAGCAGCGACGAATTAAAAGATAAAATAGTTATTTAACTATACATCTACAATTCTAAAATCACAATCAATAATAGAGAAATCCAAAAATGGGAAAGAATAATGCCTAGTATAAAAGACAAACTACATTTTTTCTCAATCTTTCATTCGTCAAAAAAAAAAAAAAAAAAGAAAACAAACTTAACTGACAAATGTAAATATAGAATTTACTAACAATTGAACACATACCAGCAAATAAGATGCGATCTTGAAATAATTTGGGCATTTTCTGTTTTTCATGAAAAAGAAAAGCAAAGTAAAAAAACTGTCCGAAATACTTACCGATCTCAAATATTTGTTGTTGTTTTTTCAAAACTAAACTACAGGTATTTCGCTTCAAGCAATCCAATGTTCTACAAATAACATGCACATTATGGCAAAAAATTGCGACACGCATATCATTTTGGGGTAGATGCATTCTTATTGAAAAGAATTGAATATTAATCAAAACACCCTATTTTCCTGCAAAATTCAATATTTGTGTTGTTATAAAACCTAAACTACAACGATTTCGTTCCTGGCAATTTAATGTCATACACAACACATAATAGGGAATACGGCTATACTCTCTAATAATTTTGGACTACTCACATTGTTTTAAAAAGATTGGAAAATTAGTGTGAAAACTATTATATAAATTTTGATCATATTTTGGTTTATCATTAAATAAACTCCAAAATACTGTACTAATTCAAAAGAGGAATTTATTTAGAATTGCTCATACATTGGCCATCAATATGTCAACTTCAAATAATTTTGGACTAGATTCGTTCTTATTGAAAATGAAAGGAATATTAATCAAAACTGTCCCAACTTTTTTCCGATATTCAATATTTGCGTTACCTTAACGACAGGTATTTCGCGTTTGATAATGTCATTTTCAAATACATGATGAGGAATACGGCTGTACTCAGAAAAAAATGGAAAATTCTCGTGAAAACTACAATATACTTGACCAATTTCTCATTCCTCACAAAATAAACTCCAAAATACTTTACTAATTCAAAAAGAGAATTTATTTACATTTGCACATACATTGCTTCTCAATTTTCTAATTTCAAATAATTTCGGACTGGACACGTTCTTATTGAAAAATAAAGGAATAATAATCAATAGAATAATATTTGTTTTTGCTATCCAATATTTGCGATCTTATAAAACCTGAACTACAAGGATTTCGTTCCTGGCAATAAAGCTCTATATACAACACATGATAGGCAGAGGCGGGATTCGGGGGGGGCAAGGGGGGGCAACTGCCCCCCCAATGTTGGGACATATTTAAAAAATATATTTAAACATTGCATTCAAGTTTATGTAAAAAAAAATTACTTTTTTTTGTATTTTCAGAAGAATTTTAATAATAATTAAGGGAATAATAATTTTATTAAGCTAAGATAATACCATACTGCTTAAATAAATTGGCAAACTTTAGTTCAATATTATAAAACGCGCGGGATAATGTTCAGCGTTACTGTAAATATCCCGTATTAAAAACAAATCCTTCAATTATATTTTACTTTTAAATGATATTTACTTAGAAATTAAACAGTTTCATGCGTAAAATCATGGTAGGTTTGACAGCTTGTACTTCCTACTCAGTTTCAAACTTACGCGAAAGAGAGAACGAAGTCTCTGTTCTTTCGGAGCCCTCAACGCATCCACAGTACGTGTCCTTTCGGCACTGTAGATCAGTGGGGTCAGTGGCGGGCTTTCTCACGCCCCGACACTCACTCACACACACACACACCACATAAATCAGCCCAGCTTATCGGAATGACCAACCTCACAGGCGCTGAAAGAGGTGTCAGGAAACAGTGGGCGGCTTGCGGTACGATTCATTATAATCGGTACTATTCACACGTAATTCGTTTAATTCACACTTGGGATGAGAAATGTCTTGTAAATGGCGTGGAAAGTTGATTCTTAGGATTTTTCTTATAGACCAAAATAAATACTCTATTATTAATAATAAAATTAAAAATGTCTTAACGACAGCCGTGAGTGACAGGGACAAAAGAGAGCAAAATAAATCAGTAGTTAATTATAATAAGCCTGTTGTCCACCCATATGGTTCTCTTATTTTTAAATTGTTTTTGCGGGCTGTGAAATAAATGTTTGTCCAACATGAATGCGGACCACTGTCCTAGTCCTCAGTCAGAGGGCTTTCGGTATAGGTGACGATGACATCTCTGCGACGTCATAAGAATAAGAGCTCAGTTGAGTTCTTGCAGTACTGGCGAACGCACGAGCTTTTATTATAGTGAAACGAGCCAGATCAAGAAAGTAAGAAAATTTCAGCTCTTGTATCTGACAGGTGAGAAATTAATGTTAGTTCATCGCGTTTAGTTCAAATTAGAATTTAATCAATAGCTAATGAATAATACAAGTGTTATTGTTTACTGAAGGAAATGTGACTTTACCAGACGACAATCTCATAGATACTTTGTTCTCCTTGAAGTTATAGCAAAATAGCAAACTTCGGTGGCCGTTAACTCACGTTATTCTAGTATCCCCTGGGTAATCGAAAGAATAACATCTCTTCGTTAATGACGACAGAGGAGTGTCAAATAATACGTTAATCTGCTTTGCACACTACCCAGGAAAAATGATCACGCTAGGCCACTGATAATAACTTCCCTTCTCTGTTATTATAAATGGGAATCTGTTGTTTTAATCTAATGTCGGTTGTATTATTATAACAAAAAGGTTTTTATAACGAAAAAGTTTTTTGGTTTTTTTTGGACAACAGAGCAACATTTACTACGATAATTTAAAAAAAGGTTTATTATTGCTATGAATCGTTAAAGTTCGTGCATGGTAAAGTTCGGCAAACTGACAGTTTTGTCCACTTTCCAGAATGTCGAATGTTTTTATCTCGTCGATTTAACATTACGTAGCTAATATTTATGTACTTCAATGCACGCAATTTGTATGTCATTAAAACTGTAAATTTTAATTACAATTCAAATACTTCAATCATTTAATTCTAATACTTAACACTGATCATTATTTGTAAAGAAAATTATTTGATCGTCACTTTCCTCAAATAATTTAATTTCAATATTCAATTTTATACTTAACATGTGAAAAATTGTTACATTCATGTAATTATTTTATTCAGAAACAAGAACAAAATAGTGAAAGCAAAATTTTTACATATGTTTTGTCAAAAAATATATTAATGTGTAAAGTTAAAGGGTACCATCACACAAAATTTGACATTAATAATTATGTATCTTTATTCGATTCTAATAACTAGACCGCGGGATTTCATGGAATTGCATGTCTGTTTTTTGTTATTTGTTAATTGTGACGTTATGGTAACTGTGAAGATGAAATGATATGGTGATGATAGGGGGTGAAAGGACGAATAGAAATGCAAATATGCCCAAGGCGGGAGACGAACCCGCGATCCTTCGGTGCGAGGTCGCTAAGAACTACCGGCGTATATTACAGGTTTTTGTCTAGAAGTGGGTCGAAGTCAGTTATTTTTGTGTATTTCTCTTTCGAAAGAAACGTGAATTGGGCCAAGACAATACCAACATAATATTTCCGAAAATATTCTGATAACATTGTTTTCGTTTGAATCGATTTACTTCCTGTAACTTTATTCGCGCACATGAACTTAGTGAATAGGCTGAATAGTACGGCGTCTTGTAACATGGCCATTTGTTCTCTCGCTTAATATATTTTCGTTCATTAAAATGGAATATATTTACTTTTATTAAACGCCTTTTGTACTACACTGTAAATCAGGGTTCATCAAAAAGATGAGTCGAGAGCAAAGGGCCATCGGCATTGCGGACTCGGCAAGAGCCGGACCTCCGTCAAGCTGCAACCCCCACTTGTCAGAAATTCAAAATTAACTAGCCTATAATTTTGAACTAACTATGTACTAATTTTGTACCAAAATAAAAAAAAATTGTACTCAACTATAAACCAATAAAAAACGACATTCAAAAGTGGGGGTG
Source organism: Acheta domesticus (assembly GCA_031308135.1). NCBI lineage: Eukaryota > Metazoa > Arthropoda > Insecta > Orthoptera > Gryllidae > Acheta > Acheta domesticus. Next base: position 12,791,764 of record JAHLJT010005437.1, read on the forward strand.
CTAGCTTGACGTCAACCTACAACCCCCACTTTTCAGAAATTCAAAATCACCTAACCCATTGTTGTCTACTAATTATGTACTAATTTTGTACCACAATTAAAAATTTTGTACTCACCTATAACCAATTAAAAAACGGTTGCAAAAGATACACTTTTTGCACATATTGCCGAATTTTTTAAATCCCCTTGGAGTCACACTTCGAAGTTGAAATGTATACAGCGGTTTGCTACTATAATGACCTTTCAGATGTATTTGTTTCAAAAATTTATCTGGTCCCCCAACGGAGATAATGCAATCGAAAAACAGAAAAAAATTGTGTGGCATGAAACAAAAGTGCCTGCCAAGCCACCCACACTAGTCACAAATTCAAATCCAACTAGCCAATTATTATCTTCTATTTGTCTACTAATTTTGTACCACAATAAATAATTTTGTACTCCGTCCGTCTGTCCGTCTGTGAACACTGCTAGCGCCTAAACCGTGTGAACACTGCTAGCACCTAAACCTACGATTTCTTCCAAAATGGATATTCCCCGGTCGATCTGATTCTAGTCGAAGCTTTGAGATTTTGAAAACGATTCTTCAAAATTTGGAGGTACTTTATATGAAGCCCCCCGGGGATTGTCAAAATTTTCTCAAAAAGGGCTCCAATTTTTTTCTTTAAATTTTTTGTATGAATAGAGTAAAATACCCTTATTAACATGGAATAGGTCCGATTCTCACGAATAACTCTGAATTTTCGAAAATTGTGAAAGTTTGAATTGTTTTCGGCGTCTTTCTCCAACTACAAAATTGAAGACAGAGATTTTTCTTCAAATAAAATTTGTTCTGCATATTGAGTTCTATCATAAAGGTCAAGTAAATGTTTCTCAAATTTTAGTAGTTTTCGTGCAATTAATTTCGTGCCTGCAATATGTGCACTTTTAAAAAATTACAAAAACCAGATTTTCTCAAAAACGCCTCCAATTTTTTTCTTTAAACTTTTGGTAGGGATAGTGGTAAATATACTCTATCAGATGACATAAAAGCCATATTGCTCTATAGGTTGGTTTTTCCAAAAATTACAAAAATGTACATTTTTTCACATGTTTCTCACGTCGATAATATTTACATTAGCGGCGATTTTTCACATTATTATATTTACGAGTACATATGCTTTAAATAATGTCAAGTAAAGTTTCTCGAAAACACAACCGTTTTCTGTGAAAGTAGCTCAAAATTTCGAATTTTCAGAAACGCTCAAACGCCATTTTCTCATATATGACTGCAAATTTTTTCTTGAAAATTTTGTCACGGATAGTGCTAATTACACTCTTTAGTATGGCGTAAAGTTTATTTTGAGTTTTTTTTTGTTTTTTTCAAAAATTACATAATTGTAATTTTTTGAAAGACCTCTCACATCTTTAATATGCACATTACCAGCAATTTGTAAACATTATTATATTTGGGAGTGTAAGTGCTTCAAATAACTTCAAATAAAGTATTTTGAAAACTCAATAATTGTCTGCGAAAATGAGCTTCAACTTTGCAATTTTAGTAGCGCTAAAACGCCATTTTCTCTTAAACGGCACATCTTTTTTAAAAGAAAATTGCTATTTATGACTAGGTTTTTGTATTCTTTAATATTCTAAAATTAATATTTTCGTTCTACCAATAGGAAACGGAAAAAATTAAGAAGATCCAAAAAAAAATGTACTTTTGGCGGTGATAGATGGTAGCTGGCAAGAAAGAGTATGTGGCAAATCCGAAGAGCTAGCGACGACCCAATAAAATAGAAAACGAATACGGGAAAGTCTGTGCCATTCTGTAGCACCACTAGTTCCTTTTCACGGCCCGGCAATTAATTTTTTTCCGCCGAAAATTGGCCATTTTTTCGCGCAGCTTTACATAACTTTCCCTATACTACGTATATCACTCCGTGTATACGTACGTATACGGGAAAGTAAAAATGTATCGTTGAATTAACAGTTCGGACCGTTCAAGTAACAATGCGGAATCTCACCGCTGTGTGCAACTAAGATAATTAATAACATTCAATAATAATTAACAAAATTGAAAGCAATGTGTATAATTGCAGCACAATTAATTAACTTAAAGCATGTAAACGAATATTTTGATATTTATAATAGCGCCCAAATTTGCCCCCCCAATAAAAGATCTGAAATCCCGCCCCTGATGATAGGGAATACGGCTATACTCATGAATCATTTTGAACTTCGCGGTTTCTTCTCCAAGAAAAGAAAAATTCGCGTGAGAACTACAATATACATTTCACCACGTTTTCACTTCTGAAAAAGTAAACCCCAAAATTCTGTACCAATTCAAATAAAGAATTTATTAACAATTGCACATAAATTAGCTAATAATATTCAAATCTCAAATAATTTTGGACTATATTAGTTCGTATTAAAAAAGGGATATTAGTCAAAACCAGTCCATATTTTTTTTCCGATATTCATCATTTCCGTTCTTATAAAACCAGAAGTACTAGGACATGGCTAATGGCAGTGGCGTGTGACATACAACACATATTAAGGAATACGGTTATTTCCACAAATAATTTTGGGCTTCTCTTTCTTTTCCAAAAAGTGGAAAATTCTCGTGAGAAATACAGTATAACTTTTAACTAATTTTTCATTCCTCACAAAATTATTTCTGAAATACTTTAATAATTCAAATGAGGAATTGATTCACAATTGCTCATGCATTACCTATCAATATGCCAATCTCAAATAATTTTGGGCTAGCACCGTTCTTAATGGAAAAAATTGGAATATTCATCAAAACACACACATTTTTTTTTTCGATATTCAACATTTGCGTTCTTATAACACCTCAATTACAACGATTTCGCTCCTGGAAATTGAAGGCCATATACTACACATGATACGGAATACAGATATACTAACAAATGATTTTGGACTTCTCTCTTTCTTTTCCAAAAAAATGGAAAAATTCTCGTGAGAACTAGCATATACCTTTTTACTAATTTTTCATTCCTCACAAAAAATCGCTGAAATACTTTACTAATTTAAATGAGAAATTTATTAACGATTGCTCATACATTACCTATTAATATCACAATTTCAAATAATTTTGGGCTAGAGCCGTTCTTATTGGAAAAAATAAATATTACAAAAAACTTTCCCAATTCTTTTCCAGCATTTAATATTTCCGTTGTTATAAAACCTGAACTACAAGGATTCGGCTCCTTGGAAAGGCGTGTGACATACAACACATAATAAGAAATATGGTTATACCCACAAATAATTTTGGGCTTCTCTCTTTCCTTTCCAAAAATGGAAAATTCCCGTTAGGACTACAACATGCCTTATTCACCAGTAAGAACCAATGTTAATTGTTTCGCTTTGTACAGCCCTGATTTTTGGAATTTGAAGGCGGGGATAATTTTTTTCCAAGAGCCTAAAATTATTCTTAACTTTTGGGAGGGGTTTCAGATTTTTCCTAAGGTTTTTTGATTGGTGTTATTTCACCCGTAAGAACCAATGTTAATGGTTTCGCTTTGTACAGCACTGATTTTCGGAATTTGAAGGCGGGGATAATTTTTTTCCAAGAGCCTAAAATTATTCTTAAATTCTGGGATGGGTTTCAGATTTTACAATTGATTTTGAGATAGATTCTGGGTGGGCGCTGCTAGCTTTAGACTATAGCTAGCAGCGCCCACGATTTTCGCAAATCCAGAGGAGCCTAAAATTGGGGAATAGAGCATTTAATTAGCCTAAAATTTTGGATATGGTTTGGTTGAGATTGGTTTCTGGGCGCTGCTAGCCTTAGATGGCTGGATTTCCTGGCTGTCCAGAGTGTATCTTGCGCGGTCTTCCCCTGCTACTCTTGACAGTATTTTGTGGAGCATGTTGAATATTTTCTTCTTTCGATCCGTGAATTTTAGTTATTTGGTTGATTTTGGCATTACATTGAAGATTATTAATGTTTCTGCCCTCTTTTATCAGGGCATATATTTATTTCAATAAATGATTTCGTCTTGTAATTCAATCCGGACCGGAAGCCGGATCATGGTATTCGCGGCTCGTACGCTCGAATTAGGCAACGAGTTACTATTTCGTCGAATACCCGAACAAAAAAACTGGTTCACGGCTTCCACGACCAGGCATGAAGCGCTCTCTCGCGACTACTTCTTAAGTGCGTTCTCTCGCAACTAACTCTTTAAGTGTCTCCTCTCGCGCCTACTTCACAAGTTTTTTCTCCCGCGGCCGCTGCTTTCGTGTTTACTCGCTCGCGACTACTTCACCAGTGTCTTCTTTTCACTTCAAGATTTTGGGATTCAGTTCCTCTTCGGATCTCCCCCCCTCCTAAGTTCGTCTTGGGCTCGCTGACCTACTTTGGGAAAATTGTCATTGGTCGGAGCTTACTGCGTCGCAGAAATAATTTGACGAATCGTGGTTCGTGATTTCGTGGGGAATTTCCTTAGGTTTCGCTCTCTCCTGTCTATCTTCGTCTACCGAAACGCAGCTGCACCCATCGTAGGGCGACATCTCCTGGGAGCAATTATTGCGTGGCAAAGGGTTGGAACTTACTTGAATTAGCGCGACAGGCGTGGCGGCGAGGAACGCGCTGGCGCGGAGACTCGCCTAGAGGAGGGCGGGGGCGGGACACAAAGGGTGTATTCACTGCGAAGAAGGCCCGTCGCGGTCTTTGATGGCGAATGGTTGTAAATTTCTCCCAAAGCAGGCGAGGGGGAGTCAGAGGGATGGCACCACGGCAGCGAAGAGGCGGGCGGGGTGAGGCGCGGTTGGGCGCACATGCGCGTGCCAGAGAGTACATAAAAACAAGCTTTTGTTAAGGATTTCTTAAGGCGCTTCTACATGCTGCCACAATACGGAGTATTTACTCTTCATAAAATTCCATATTTCTTCCGGATGTCATCAAAATCTTTATTAACATATTCAGTTCCATTATGTTTGAATACTTTTCATTTTAATTCTCCATTGGGTATCCATGAAGACTCTAAAATTATCAAATTCTTCAACAACCTGATTCTTGTAACAGCTGAAACAGTACCCGTGCCTGCAACTTTTGTATTTAAATTGCTAGCAAGATTGTTTACCGTGTGCTGTCTTGTCTAAAATTTTGAACTTATTAATATCCTCCCTCATATGAGAGGTACATCCACTATCTAGGCACCATTTAGTATTACTCACTTTTTTATTTTCTATTTGGAGACAATCTTCTTTCTTCCTATTTGATGAAACATACAAAGATAAGTATTCTTCACCGCTTGCAGTTTGCGGTGTCGACTTTTTACAGTTCTTAGCTTTTTACAGTCCTATTCGCCGCAATTGTAATCACATTTTAGAATCCGTCATGTTTTCTGTATTTTGATGAACTACTTGTTGAAACTTCTTATAACTATTCTTCTTGCACGAGTAGTTTCGCAACCTTTTATTTGTTTAATTTCGGACGGTTGAATTGCTAATACAACATCTGCCTGCGCTTTTAAATTTGCATTCATCCATATATTTTCAGCGTTATCCGCCGTTAACTCGGGTTTTTCAATTTTACCACTCACATAATCCCATGCTTCGGTTTTAATTAATAGGGCACGCATTAGTAGTTTCCATATATAGTAGTTTTTCCTTAACATTTCAAGTATTACACCAGACGAATTCATTATTCACAGTATGATGTACAGTATGATAAACAAATCACTTTTATCTTCACGAAACTTTTTCTAGAACTCTTAACTATTCTAACTTCCTGCGCTGCGTTTTAGTGATCTGGGCAACGTAACCTGTTAGCAAAGTTGAAGTAAATAAGTGTTCGTTCCAATGAAGAAAGTATATTCAGCCGTGAAAATCGGACGTCATTACACAGTTTATCATCCTGCTGAATATGAAAAGTATTATAAAGGTTACACAACAAATGTTTTTAAATCTAGTAATAAAAATACTAAAATTAAGGAAATTAACATTAAAAAATTGAAGCTGATTTCAAAATTAAATACTTTTCTTACACCTTTTAACACATTTTTCACACACATTTTTCTCGCTGTATACTTTCTATACTTGGAACAGATGACATGGTGCTGTTGAGCCGTAACATGCATTTCAGATTGTGATTTGTAATTGTACTTCTCATTCGAGATTTACAAATTTTGAAAGAAGCAAAAAAGTGCACACAGTTGTATGTTGATCCAAATTTACTTAACAAAACGGGCAGCATGCCGATGCAGTTTTGGAAAACCTTTTTGTGGGAAGTTCTTTTCCTAAATGTTCACGTTGTAGTATCGGTATGCGATGAAATTAAATTCGTTTTTATTGTGTTATTTTACCGTCAAAAGATCATAAGAACATCAAAATACATCAAAAACTTACTTCTAATGAGGTATTGTTTTCCAGAGCACTGAAAACTTCCTTTCGTTCTACTACACCATACTTGTCATTTTCATCAGCATGTTTAACTGTATAAAGTCGTTGCAAATTAAACTTCACGTAATTGAGAACTTTTTTGTAAACTAAACATTTGGCATAGATGCCGCAGTCGGTGAAAATATACATTTCTTCCCATTCTGCATTGAATGTAGCATGGGAAGAAAAGTATCTTGTAGATGTATTGTAGATGCTCCGGTCTGTGAAGTGCTCGCGTCGACTTCCATGTTTCCGCGACTGGAGTTACCGGGACACTGTGACAAAGGTTATCGCAGGGCGCGCAACTCTCGGGCTCCAGTGTCCCGCTCTCGGCTGACAACACGGCTCCGCGCTGCCGATTTGCTCTGCTTGAGCAGCCCTGTGCTACGGGAAACTTCGGGAATCAAAATGCAGAGATCATCCAGAGTGATTCTCCGATCTTGTCGCATGGATTGCTAAACGTTCGCAACTGTATTGTCATAAATTGACGGTCTGTCGCTTGTTTCTTCCTCTCTAAGTTAAGTTCGACTATCTGCAAACTGCTTCACAACTTGTGGACGTTTTTGACATCTAAATGAAGTTCGCCATACACTTCTTTGAATCGGCGGAGTAACTTCGCATTAGGCGGTTGCACCAAACGGGAGCTCCAATGCAAACGGCTTCCAAGTGACGACTGCGTCCCAGCGAGGTGCTCGCAGGCTTCTTTGGGAGTGAGGGAGCAATAAACACAGCAATGTAATAGCTGCACAGAGCGTTTCCGAAGGACCTCAGCACTTAGGAGACCTTACTTTTGATTTGTTTGCGTAAGAGTAATTGGTTTATTCCATTTCTTCGTTACAGAATTACCATCCCACTCCTAACTTCGAGAAAGTTCTGTTTGTAATGAAGTGAATTGTCTTCAATTGCAGAACATGGAGCATGCTCTTCAGACAGATCGGAGACGCAAGCAAGAGGTGATGTCAGAGAGAGAAGACATGAATGTTCAGTCTGCCAGAAGAGCTTCTCGCGAAGGCAACGCGTACATCGCCACATGCGAATTCAGACTGGGGAAAAGTCTTTTCAATGTACTGTTTGTCAGAAGGGTGTCTCTCAAAGTTCTGAATTAATCAAACACATGCAGATTCACACAAAGGAAAAGCCTTTTGAATGTTCTGTCTGCCAGAAGAGTTTCTCTCAAAAGCACTCTTTAACTATGCACATGCGGACTCACACAGGGGAAAAGCCTTTTGAATGTGCTGTCTGCCAGAAAAAATTCTCTAAGAAGCATAATTTAGTCGAGCACTTGCGGATTCACACAGGGAAAAAGCCTTTTGAGTGTTCTGTCTGCCAGAAGAGTTTCTCTCAAAGTTCTGAATTAATCAAACACATGCAGATTCACACAAAGGAAAAGCCTTTTGAATGTTCTGTCTGCCAGAAGAGTTTCTCTCAAAGTTCTGAATTAATCAAACACATGCAGATTCACACAAAGGAAAAGCCTTTTGAATGTTCTGTCTGCCAGAAGAGTTTCTCTCAAAAGCACTCTTTAACTACGCACATGCGGACTCACACAGGGGAAAAGCCTTTTGAATGTTCTGTCTGCCAGAAAAAATTCTCTAAGAAGCATAATTTAGTCGAGCACTTGCGGATTCACACAGGGAAAAAGCCTTTTGAATGTTCTGTCTGCCAGAAGGGTTTCACACGGAAGGAAAATTTAAGTATCCACGTGCGTATTCATACAGGGGAAAGGCCTTTTGCATGTTCTGTCTGCAAGATGGGTTTCACACAAAGGCATCATTTAATCAACCATATGCGGATTCACACAGGGGAAAAGCCTTTTCAATGTTCTGTCTGCCAGAAGGGTTTTTCTCGAAGGGGTGTTTTAACCAACCATAAGCGGATTCACACAGAAGAAAAGCCTTTTGAATGTTCTGTCTGCCAGAAAGGTTTCTCCCTAAAGCAACGTTTAATTAGCCACATGGGCATTCACACAGGGGAAAAGCGTTTTCAATGTTCGGTCTGCCAGAAAGGTTTCTCACAAAAGCAAAATTTAAGTATCCACGTGCGTATTCATACAGGGGAAAAGCCTTTTGCGTGTTCTGTCTGCAAGATGGGTTTCACACAAAGGCAACATTTAATCAGCCATAAGCGGATTCACACAGGGGAAAAGCCTTTTCAATGTTCTGTCTGCCAGAAGGGTTTCTCTCACAAAGATTCTTTAATTAATCACATGCGGGTTCACACAGGGGAAAAACCTTTTGAATGCTCAGTCTGTAAGAAGGGTTTCTCCCAGAAGGGAACATTAAGTGAACACATGTTGATTCACTCAGGGAAAAAACCTTTTGAATGCTCAGTCTGCCAGAAGGGTTTTCGTCGAAAAAAACATTTAATTAACCACATGTGGATTCACACAGAAGAAAAGCCTTTTGAATGTTCTGTCTGCCAGAAGGGTTTCACACGAAAGGGACATTTAAGTTACCACATGCTGATTCATACAGGGAAAGAGCCTTTTGAATGTTCGGTCTGTGAGAAGGGCTTCACTGATAAGGGACAATTAATTCGCCACTTCCGTATTCACACAGGAGAGAAGCCTTTTGAATGTTCTGTCTGCCAGAAGGGTTTCTCTCAAAAGCATAATTTAGTCACACACATGCGAATTCACACAGGGGAAAAGCCTTTTGAATGTTCTGTCTGCCAGAAAAAATTCTCTAAGAAGCATAATTTAGTCGAGCACTTGCGGATTCACACAGGGAAAAAGCCTTTTGAATGTTCTGTCTGCCAGAAGGGTTTCTCTCAAAGGTATGATTTAGCAACACACATGCGGATTCACACTGGGGAAAAGCCTTTTGAATGTTGTCTGGCAGAAGGGTTTCTCCCAAAAGGGAGGTTTGAGTGTCCAGATGCGGACGCATCCGGGGAAAAGCCCTTTCAGCAGGCAGGAAGCTCCTCCGTCGTGCGAGGGAGTGCGGCTGCTCCGTGAGTTCCTCCGGCGACGGGACGCGCCCTACGTGAGCGCTGGTCGCCGCGGCTGCCGCGGGGAGCGCTGCCTCTGTGGTCCCCGTCGCGTGCAGGCAGCGTGGACGCCAAGACGATTCCCCTGCGCTGTGCGGCTCTGGCAGCTGCCGACGGCGTGTGCACTGCACGTAGTGTTTATACGAGGCCATGTGTATGAATTGCCCAGTGTAAATAGTGTTCTGTGTTAGATGAAGTTATGATGTAAGACTAAGTGGCTTTAGATTAGTTCGTAAGATTCTAGTTTGTAAGGTAGGCCGTAAGTAGTCAATGTAAATAGATTTTAAAATCAATAGTATAAAATTATGTAAGCTGTATTGTTAAAGTAGGTGTCTTATTTTGTAATAACCTGGGGCACGAATTTTGAAGGCCTAAAACATCGCCAAATATGATAAATAGTTCATAAATGTTCTAAAAGTGACCTAAAAACAAAGAATTACGTACGTCATTTAAATGAAATTGAAATCGAAGAAATCAGCAATTAAAGGCCTAACAAATGAGGAGAAATGGTAAAAAATACTATTTGGTCGAAATCGGCAAAAATGCAAAAAAATTATAAAATGTGTGTGTTCTTTCTGTCACAAAATAAAGTGAATTTTATACGCTAAACGTGACTATAGTAAAATAAAAAAAAGTCATTTCATTAAAGTCTGCTCCCTAGAGTTGAATAAAATGTTCATAATGTGTTTTAAAAATGCCTTAAAACGCAGTTTAGATGAACAATTCATGCTGTAGGATGTATTACTGGTGTAGGATTGAGTTTGTTCAAGTGGATTTAATTTGGAAACTTTTGGTTTGGACTGTTTCGCAGGAAATCTGCCTTTAGTTTTTGCGAAATCGGCCGAACCGTCAATTGCGGTGATAGGCGTTACAGGAACCTCAGATTACTTCGAACAGCTGACATTACAATTTCTGAGTGAAGAATTCGAATAAGCTTCTCAGGAATTCTGTGGAGAACATTCGTTGCATTTCGTAAATATTATTTGACGTAAGTATCGTTAGAATATTACAATCGATGAAATCAGCGAAAATGCTTTAAAAATGACAAAAAAAGGTTAAAAGTGACAAGTCGAAATCGACGGTAAATGCAAAAGCAGTCAATAAAATGCGTAATTTTCTTTTGTCATCACATAAAATTAAGGTTTTCTACAAGGTATTGTAAAGAGATAGGGCTGCCGTAATAAAAGAAGTTAGTTTTCACAAGAAACTACATAATTTTCGAGAAACTTTTTTTGACATTATTTAAAGCACATGTACTCTCTAATATAATGTAAACAAATCGCCGTTAATGTAAATATTATCAACGTGAGAGACAAGTGAAAAAATGACATTTTTGTAATTTTTGAAAAACTAAAAGAATAGAGCAAAATGGCGTTAGTGTCATCTCATAGAGAATATTTAGCACTATCCCTACCAAAAGTTTAAAAAAAATTTGAGAAAATGTAGTTTTTGTAATTTTTTAAATTATAAATATTTCAAATTTTGCGTGCAATTAGTAAATTTCAAATATTACGTGGAATATTGCGGAAAAACTTCTAAAATTTTCAAAAAATACTATATGACAATGAAAACTCACATTTTACAACAAATTTTATTTGAAGGAAAAATCACTATCTTAATTTTGTAGTTCTAGGAAGACGCCAAAAAACATTTCTAACTTATGCATCTATCGAAAATTCAGAGTTAACTGTGAAAATGGGAGCTATGCCACCTTTATAAGTGTATTTTACTCTGTTCTTACAAGACGTTTAAAGAAAAAAATTCGAGCCGTTTTTGAGAAAATGTCGGAGGGGCTAATGTAAATTTCCCCCTTAGTTTGAAGAATGTTTTTCAAAATCGTTGCGCCTCAAGTGGACGAAGATCGACTGGAGATTATTCATTTTGGAAGAAATCGCACGTATGGTGTAGGCGTCAGTGTTCACAGACTGACGGACGTTATGAAAAACGCCATTTTTTTCGGTATCATGGGACCTTAAAACGTTTATTGTGTTAAAATCTCGAAATCTATTTTCCGCAGCATTACGTAACTTTCCCTACTACGTATGTACCTCCGTATAAAGGCCACCGTATTAAGTACCACCCGATATGCCATCTGAAGGAAAGTCGGTTGCAAATTGAAGCAGCGGCCAGACGCCATTAATGAAGCAACATTGCGCGGGAATTTGAAATACAATGTATCCTTTCTAAACATAACTGCTACCTGAAGCACGTCAGTTTTCCCAATAAATGAAATGACTAATGCACATGTGCATAGAAGATAGAAATATCTGTCACGAGCTCTACGTACTAGAAATTTCGGGAAAAGAAAATGTCAGTACTAATTTTACCTGAAAAGAATGTAAGCTGGATGCCATGTCGTGTCGTGCGAAATTTTAAAACATATGTAATGTTTTTATTTAGGTACATGGTTATGTATTTGTAATGCACGCAAACTATTACTTTCTGAACAATTTTTAATTTTAGGTATGAAACCTTAGCTGTAGAACCCTCAGCCTGACATTTAGATTAATACGTCCAATTTTTGCAGCATCAACCCTTTGGAACAGCACCCCTCTTATAAACAATAGTTAAATTGATAATAGACACTATGCAGATTATATAAAAGCCAAATATGCAAATGATGTAAGACAACTAAACAAGAGACTGATTTTACTTGAATTGAAGCATTGAAAACTGTTACATGGATTTACAGCACAGGTGAAACATATTAGAATTCATATGCAGTCATCTTTGTACCAAATATTAATTTTTCAGTTATTGAAAAAATGAACCAGAAAATGATTGTAAGGAAATAGATGCGACCAAGAAAACTTCCTAAAATATGCTTGTGAATGTATTCCTTACATTTTCTTTTATTTAAATTTTAGCATTTACTCTTTAGGATATAGGGATGCATGTACCCCAAGTTGAAGTCATAATACTTTAATTATTACCTTTTCAATTTAGTATTAAAATTCACTCTACCAAATTTAGTAGCAGGTGGGAAAATAAAAAAGGAAAATACATTAATAACAATTTTATTGATGTGATATAAGTGTATACATTATTACATGAAAGTTCGTATATAAAGATTACAAGATTTGGTAGATTTTAAGAACAGGGTTCGGCTCCTATTGACGCGCACGATTCGGTTCCGAACGAGTCACTCGCGGCGCCGCCACAGTGTGCTGTGCACACGGCCACGTGGCCATCGCATTTTCGTGTGGAATCGTGACGCTACGCTACCCGTGTCCAAGTTGAGGACGAGGCTCGGGCCTTCGGCCCTCGCGTTAACATAAAACATCCTTGAGTCTGTCCAACGCATAATTACCAACGCATTTTATGCATTTAACATTATGCATGCAACGCATTTTATGCATTTAACCATTGTAATTCTCCATTACACATTCGCACCACACCGCACAATGCACAATGCAAGCAGTGCTCCCTGAGTGATTCGTTCTCGTGGTCCGCGCGAGTGAACCATGCGCAAGTGAACCGTGCGCCGTGAGCCGAACCCTGTCCTTAAAATCAGCCCAAGATTTACCTGTGAAATGATACGTCACTGCCTTTTGAATACCTCTTCGTATACACGAATGCACCACAAGACAACACCATTTTAGATACAGCGAACACAGCGTAAGCACGAACAAAACGCCCCACAACATTCAACACATCTCAGACGTCCCCTCCATATGTTGCAATTCTAAAGGCCGACTTCCTCCACTTTAATTTGCAGCCGCACACTAGCGCTGTTGCACACTCTAGTGTAGAACAGTAGTACCTCTAAGCTCCGTATATACGTACGTTTACGGGAAAGTAATAATAGGTTGGACGGTGAGGTAAATATATTCTAATAAACATAACATCAGAGGCGCACTTAACGTTATTTCCAACGTTCATGTTCAAATTTCAAATGTTCATGGAGGGGGAAGCATCCATCTTGACCCCACTTTTTGAGCCAATGGCGTTGAAGGGAGATCGGCCAATGGAGATAGCGCATTATGACGACCGGGGCATTTAAAATTATATTACGAAGCAAATTTTCAAAAAGGCAGAAAATTATAATTATATTATTATTATTTAATGTAAAAAATATGCTAGGCAATTTAGAATCTAATAATTATTAGGATTAGGAATTTGAGTCGGTGAAGGGAATTGTTGTCCAGGGAGTGCAAAATAAAATGTTATTGAATGAACAATATTTCTAAATTATGTAAAATACATAGTCGTACACAATATAAACATATTAATTCAATTTCATAAAAAAAATATAAGCAAATAACACAAACAGATTATTTCACATTTCTTTTGACCGAATATTGAAATCATGAATTTAGAAAATTGTCAAAATACAACTAGTGACCATTACCTCTTAAATATTATATCATTATCAAAACGACATGCTAGTTGAATCTAGCTGAAAACGACATGCTAGTTGAACAAAAAAACGAAACCTATGGGCAATAATGAAAGACAAAGGCGATGATACAACAAACGTATAGAAACACTTCCATTAAGATCAATACATCTAGCAATATTCTCCTAGCATAAACCAAAGAGTACGTCAAGAGTACCCACTTTTTCCAAATTTATTTCACATATATAAATAGACGTGCCATCGAAGAAAGGCAAATAATTTTATATTAAAACACACTGTTTAGAACACTGTATTATTTGCTGATGACCAGTCATTAACTCTTCCTCCGAATACGATTTGCAACTCACTTTTTTCAAATTGTATAACATAATAAAAAAATGACAATTTAGAGATATCCTTCTCGAAATCGAAAGTGATGGCTTTTCAGGGAAAGTATCGTCTTCGTTCAAAAGTTATTCTAGATGGCAACACTATTGAACAAGTCTCCACATTCAATTATCCGGGGTATAATGTTTCCTTCTTCAATGACATTGATCAAGAACCAAAGTTATACAAATTTCAACATATTTGTGGAACCATTACAAGGATTTTAAAAAACAAAGTAAGAAGAGAGACAATGTTGTCTTTATAAATGCATGGCTGTTCCAGTCTTGATGTTGTTGTTTTTTTTTGTTTTTTTTTTGTTTATATATATATATATATATATATATATATATATATATATATATTTCCCTTCCACAGTAACCCTGAGGAGGCGGGAATTTATTGAATTCATCGGGTACATTTCTTGATTCACGGTAGTGAAAATTGAGCATTGAACAGGGCAGAGACGCGGCGAATTCAGTATTCAGAAATGAGCTTCCCGAGAACAGCTCGGGTGCAGTCGCTTCCTCTTGGAAGGTCGTCGCCCTCCCCCACCCGGGGGTGGCGGCGGAGGCGATCACAAAGCCAGCACCGTCGCAAGACAGCGGCGGGCCGCGTGGCCCTGATGTTTAAGCTGTATGGCGGACGGACCGCCGTAAGCCTTCACATCTGGCGTTGCGGTGGAGAAGGGCCTGCGAGTATATACAAAAGAATGGCAAGTGCACCCTTCGGGTGGGTGGCCCATCAGGGCTCTGGCCTCCCGCGCGGCTTCTTCCTTTCCCTCGGATGCCAAGCCGACCAACAGGATGACAGCACATCTCGTAAACTTGTTTCAACTCAGCAAGTTTACTTTACCTACACGCGCATAACGACTTTCAGTTCAGTCGCTCTCTGAGTTTTGAGACGCTCTGTGTCTGCCTGTGAAATTACAGGATCAATTAAGTTTTATTTACCGTTTTGACGTAATGTCTTTGGACTCGATTCAGCGAGGTCGTCCACCACAAGTGGAATATACATTGATACAAAAATGTTTATTAAAATACAAGGAATTCGTGTTTCAAGATGATAAAGTAATTTGGAAAAATAATCCTACTTGGAATGAAGTTGCCGGAGAACTAAATCATAAAGTTAAACCGAATTGCTTGTATACTTATGCATGCAAGTGTGGGATATATTCCTCACATAAATAATTAAAAACTTTAACAGTTCCTTAATTTTTCGTTCCCATTATCAATTCTCTATAATTAAAAACTCTATAATTAAAAATGTTAAAGGAATTACTGGAAATATTTAACCTCTTACTGGTGAGATGCATTTTTAATATTTAATGAAATTTCACTATCAAGTTTAATGTTATAAGGACTTATTTTATATGGAATATGGAAAACATGAACTTTTATTCAAATATGTGCAAAAAACCTGCCGCCAAGCGAAGTGTGAACATGTGCCATCGTCTTGCAGCTTTTTAAGTGGCGGCACCGCTATCATGTCAGTCGACAGGGTATTGCGGGGCACTGCAGATCACCGAGACGTACGACCCCCCCCCCATTTATCGGCGAGCGGCGGTGCGGCCGAGGGCGGAGGGGGGGGGGTAAACGCACTGCCGCTTCTCGGAAGCCTTCTCTTTGGAAGGGGCGTGGACCTACGAGCAAGAGGGTCGGCGAACCTAGCTCACCCCTACTCTTTTGAGTTATTTCCGCTGAAAACCGTACGAAACAAAAGTTTCTATTTCATGTCAAACCATGCATCCAACATAATGAGTTTTGCGAGTAAAAATTTATCACAAGAGCCAGAACATATTTTTAAAGTAATTAAATTGTCGATAGAGGATAGAGGAAAAGGTAAATCTCTATCTTCATTTTGCAGTTTTTAAACATTTTTTTGCAATTTTCGAAAAATTGGGCCTATCAACGAAAATGATACTTACGTCATTCCCTTAAACGTTCTTCGCACTATTCAACAACAAAATATAATAAAACAAATTGGAGCTATTGTCTTTTAACTTTGAAAATCTCAAAATGGGCTTCATGTAAAGTACCCTCAAATACTAAAATATGGGTTTCAAATTCCAGAGGCCTTGAGACGAGTAAAAACGATCAGGGAATATCAATTTTGGAGAAAATCGGCTAAACAGTTTAGGCGCTAGCGTTGACCACAGACCGACAGACGATCGGACGGACTGACGGACGTTTTGCCATCAATCGATTTTCAGTATCAAGAAGCAACAAATCATGGATTTTGACTACACCACGAGATAGAGGATTTTTTTTAAAATTTAACAACAGGTTTTATCCACTTTTTCGTTACCAGACCTCTGCTATAAGAGTTTTTTCATGCAAAAATTCCGTTTTCCGGTTCACGATTACATAACTCTCTTTTACGAAGTATTCGTAGGGCGAGAAAGTAAAAAAATTGGCACACAGTTTATTTGGCCAATAAATATAAAAAATGCTTTTATGGTGCAGAAGCCAAACGAGGTAGCATTTTATGTATGGATTAAAGTTAAGTGAAAAAAACTGATGTGAAATGAAGTCAGAAGAATATTAGAAATAATTTAGAAATTACAAATTTGACAAAGTATTAAAAAATAGTCCAAGTATCTCCAGAAATGGACTGCTCAGTATTATTTAACCATTTCAGATCTGATCTTTCCTGTGGAAGTTTGCAATATATAACACAATGAAAAACAATACTCACAAAAATTTCAAAAACTTTATTATGAATCTTTACAATACACATTTACAAAATGATGTGATACAAGTAAATACAAAACACTAATCAGAAACAACATTAAATCAGTCCAAATTTTTGTGAATCTTGTTCAAACATGGCACAACAACAAATATATTAGTTCTCAAGAGACAGTTATTAATGATTTTTAACAAGTGTAGGTGGAAATCTCCAAAAGGCACCACGTGGACTGTACCACATGGTATTTGCCACATAAGAAAAAAGAGAAACTTTTCTTAAGTTAAGCAAACAATAATTGGCCATTTCCATCAAGGCTTTCATGGTGATGTGCATGACTGAATGAGTTTCCCTTGTCAACTTTCTACACGTTTCCAAGTTCTTCCATCTATCTAACTACAGTAACATTTCCTCAAGGAACTGAACAATATAACTTGTTTTGTAATGGGTTCGTGAAAAGGATACTCAAGCTTTTACCCTTCCAGGGACTCTTTACAGTAACAATATCCCACCACCTACAAATTATTTCTAAAAAACTGGCAGTGTCCCAGCTCGTAGCAAATTAAACTTACACTGAATGTAAGCAAGGAAGCTAGAATTCTGCTCCATCACAGGATCCACTGGTAGCACACTCGTCACCCTCCTCAATGTACTGGGATGTGGCAACATCAAATGTTCTGAACTCCTTACAATTCTGTACGCATGTAGAAGGAAATACATGTACATATTTTTTAAGAAATAACAAATTATAATTGAAAAATATTAAACAAAACAAGAACTATACTAACTTTTTGTTCTCTATTTTTATAATTTTAGTTATTTGTATACATTTGGCCTGAAGATGAATGTACATCACACATTCGAAACGTCGCCGTAATAAAAATTGTTAATTTTATGACTGTCCGAAATCTTTTTGGATCTTCTTGAATTTTGAAGAGATAATTGTTATGAAAATGCTGTAAGTAACATTTCAAGAATTTATCATATACTGTTAATGAGTTAATTGTAGAATAATGTAAATAATTTGTAAAATCATAAACAATCAATATTGAAAAAAGTAAAAAGAAAAGTGAACTTTTAAGTGTCAATTAGAAAAAACATTCAAAATTGCCCGAGAGTTAAAATGAATAATCAAAGAATATAATTGAATATTTTGTAATACTAAATTACTTCAAAGTTTTCAGAATTCACATGCAAAAAGCTTAACCCGGAAGCTGTTCCTAGCAAATTTCCTAGTAATCTGTTTATTATTTTTTCTCTAGAATAACATCACCTCCTGCTTTAAAATACAATACCTCATACTGTGGTACATTAAAAAAATAACACCTCCGACAAATATTATAATACGTCTTAAAAGACTTTAATACATTTACATTACGGTTTCTACGATTATAACAAAAATGCTGCACTGTGGAAACCATACTCTCGGGTGGAAGCCACTAAATCGCGAGAGGCCATCATGAATGCCCAAATCGATCGTGCGCACCGTACGGATAAGCGAGTAACTAGCCTCAAACTGGCTTCAAAAATTTTGTCCAAAAGGCGGCTAGTTGACACACCTATATATCTTACACCGTGTCCCCGTCTAACTTATTGTATTTTTGCTAGAATTGTAATAATGACACTCGTTTATTTGATGATATACTGTTACACAAATTTATCGCAGTCCCTTACTCTAATTCCGCCAATGTATGGAATAACGAATCATTTTTGCATAACATGCGCAAAGCAGATGAAAAGTAAGTACATTGAGACGCTTGTTAAGCTGGAAGATGTACAGTATTTATTATGGAAGATTTATAAGTGTTGGCACATAGGCATCGAAAAGGATTCATATTTGGCGCCGTGGCGGGAGATTGGTTTTTAATAACAATCTTTGGCCCTTTATTACTAGCTCAGAATTTTCATTTTGAACGTACCGCGTCGCTGGTGGCGAAAAGCGCGGAAATATACGATTTCATTGTTAGTCATAATAGCATTCGACCCAAGAGGCTTTTTCGTAATAGTTTCATCTCTCGTCGCAAGAGAGCAGCACCGGCCGGACTCCACTCCCAAGCACTAGTGCAGAGAAAATTACTTAGACACACCAGATTTCCGTTGTTTTTTTTAAAACCAGTGACAGCATTGAAACACAAATTCAAACGGCAAAACAAGTTTTTCAAAGTAGTCGCTCCGCCCAGTCAACGAGCTTCAGGGCACAAAATTAAGTTCATTATGCTACGCGTTCAGAATTCTTTCAAATTCCGTCACCCTACATACTGCTCATTATGTATATTTTGCGAATGTTCATATCCGCTTAAGATATGGAAAATATTCTGGGGAAACACATCTTGTAGCTCCCAGACTTTCAGATTACAAAAAGGAATTGTACGAATAATAAGCAAACCCAACCCACTTGATTCTTGCAAGTCTCTCTATTAATCTAGGGATTTTACCATTACCTTGTCTCTTGATTTAAGAATCAAATAGTTTTTGTCAAAAATGACTTACTTAAGGGCGAACTTAATATATTTTCAGCAAACGCCCATGTCTATTAGTATAGCCATAGCTCTCTAGTATGAATTAAAAGCCTCGGCCCTCTGACCTCCTCCTCCGTGTTACAGCTAAAAGTTCCGGTACTGACCGCTGGCGCGCTGCTCGCCGACCATTCCTCGATCTACTGCTGCACGCAAATATACGGAGATCCGCATTACAAATAGAACGTTTCGACTTACAGGCTTTGAATTCAAGTATTTAGGCATCTCCATCACTTCTTTAGTAACAGCAGCAATGTTTTTCACGACCTCTAATAAAAAAATGTTCAAAAATTTTGTCAATGGTCGTTATTAAATGTACTGCGGTCTCGTCACATGCAAGGAAACTGTTTCTTTGCAAAGCTGGCTTAATATATTTTTGAATGTTTCTTTTCTCAACCATAGCCCGCTAGTATGCTTTAAAGCCTCGGCACTCCGGCCCCGTCCTTGTTATATGTAAAAGTTCCGCTACTGACCGCTGGAGCGCTGCTCGCCGACCATTCCTCGATCTGCTGCTACACGAAAATATACGGAGATCCGCATTACAAACAGAACTTTTCGACTGACAGGCTTTGAATTCAAGTATTTAGGCATCTCCATTACTTCTTTAGTAAAAGTAGCAATGTTCTTCAAGACCTCTGATAAAAAAATGTTTAAAATTATGTCAATGATCGTTATTAAATCTGCGCACTCGTCACATGCAAGGAAACTGTTTCTTTGCAAAGCTGGCTTAATATATTTTTGAAGGTTTCTTTTCACAACAAACCTTGGAAGTGGAGGTACAGCTTTCACAATAAATTGTTCTACCACATATAACCATCAGGGTCTTTTAAAGATGAGACTGATTTATTTATTTATTTAATATCCACCATGCAAATTATCTTCATATAGTAAATAAATATTAACATACATTCTTAATGTTTCTGAACGTTATAAAAATATGCAACCCATGGTGGAAATAACTTCGGCTACCTAACAATTCAGTTTATTCTCAAAATTCTCAAATTTTGAAAATATACTCACAAATAGCACAAACAATTTCTGTTTATGTTCAATAAAAACATACTGACTCCAAGTACTGGAAATGATCGTTTGAGTCAGCTTTAGATATTTCTCGTATAGTAAACTTTTCAATCAAAAAGTGACACATTTTCTCACAAACGTCATTGGATATCACGAGAAGTCTGATTGTTGATTTTTATTTATGATGTTTGATTTATTGTTCTGTCATTGTTGTGGAATTTGGAAGCGGACTACGCAAAGAATTAGAAATAATGTCTACATTGTACTTTAGTTGCTCTTATTGAAAATATCTAATAGTTTTTTCTGGTATCTCCATGAGAGCGCCAATATGAATTTCGCTAGTCGGAAATAATTTTTTGATTCTATCTCTTGGTGAGAACGTTTTTACCAGGGCAATAGTGATTTGGAGTACTTTTTTTGAGTGAACTTTTGTGAGTATTATTTACAACAACGTCAACATTTATAACAGCGTCCGTAGTCCGTTTTAGAACTAGTTTCTTCCGGTTATTTAGATATTTTTTCACGAACAATTATATCTTGAATTTTTACTTTTTTGAGCGTGTAATATAGATTAAAAAATAAATACAGCTTGAAATATAAAAATAGATAGTATAAAACTGATAAAATAATAGTTTTCTATTCATTTCGTTTTCATCCAATGTCTTTAAAAACCTTAAAGACATTATGTGCATTATAGTTCTCTTTAAACACCTAAATATCAGAAATAATTAAGAATAAATATTGCATTTTATATGTCAAGAAGAATCACTACTGGCTCACTAACCAAGTAGATTTCACGCATGCTATGTTAATTTCAAGCATTCACTCAACAATTTCTTTTAAGCAAACTGCACAGTGAAATATAATTTCAGTATTGTTTAATATTACCATCAACACGAGTTTGCAATGCCTCATATCACAGTCAGTGACCAAAATCGTCCGAAATGCGGGCATTTCCCTATGCATTAAAACGGCCCGAAGGTCTCGCGAATGGTCGGCGACCAGCGCTCCAGCGGCCACAATGTGAACTTCGTCCGTTCGCAGGCTTCCATAAGGATCGGCGAAGTGCCGCGGCTTTTAGGCATACTAGCGGGCTATGTCCCAACAAACCTTGGAAGTTGTGGTATAGCTTACACAATAAATTGCTCTAGCACATATATCATTCAGAGTTATTTAAAGATAAGACTGATTTATTTACTTATTTAATAACCACCCATGCTAATTATCTTCATATAGTAAATAAACACTAAGATACATTCTTAATGTTTCTGAACATTAATAAAATATGTAACCCTTACTTCGGTTACCTAACAATTCAGTTTATTTTCAAAATTCGATACAAATTTTGAAAAAGCAGTCATAAATAGTACAAACAATTTCTGTTTACGTTCAATAAAAAAAATACTGATTCTAAGTACTGGGAATGATCGTCTGAGACTGCTTTGAATATTTCTCGTATTGTAACACTTTTCAATAAAAAAAAGTGGCATTTTTTCACGTCATTGAAGATCAAGAGATGTCCGATTGTTGATTTTTATTTGTGATTGTGGGAAGTTGCCGGGCTTGCAGGCCGTGGTCCAACGGAGACTTCTCCAAACGTTTCGCCTACAACTGTGGTAGGCATCTTCAGTGGTGATGCTGGCGGGGGCGAAGAACTCTGTCCGGCAGCACGTCGTCGACTGATGCACTCAGGCGTCGAGGAGCCGTATTTATACGCGCGGTTCGCGCCGAGGTTCGCGCGCTCGCGACTGATTGGGCCGCGTCACCGGTGATCGCGCGTGATTGGCTGGGCGCGTCGGCGGTGTTAATGGGCTGCTGCGCCACGTCAGCGGTACTGGTTGGCTGCCGAGATTTTGCGTAACGAAGAGCCGGGTACCATGCTTTATTTAACTTTTCACCTTCTTCTTTCCTGTTAAAATTATTTTTATGTTTGTAAATCTCGATGGCTTCCATTTGGAGTCTGCTATAGTAATGCGTGGTAGTGGAGAGAATATCAGTAGCTTCAAAGCGTATGTCGTGGCCGCGTCCTGACAGCGCGTGATCGGCAACTGCTGATTTTTCTGTTTGTCCTAAACGGCAGTTCCTTTTGTGCTCTGTTATTCGTGTATTGAAACTTCTCCCCGTAGTGCCTATGTACACGGACCCGCAAGAACAAGGAATTCTATACACTGTTAAATCTTATGTGGCAAAAAATAATTTTAAAAAATTCATGTGTAGAATTTTCAAGAAAGGTGCCATGGATAACGTCAGGATGTATGATTTGAATGGCTATTTTACTCTTTTCAAATGTATATTTTAATGAAGAAAAAATCAAATAACATTATATTAAAAAAGTATTTTAAGTTGAAAAGCATCTTTAAGTAGAAAGAATAAAAGTCTACTGTTGCCGCAGAAATTACATAATTTGAAGTCCTGAAACTCAGAAAAGAATAAACCAATGTCTATGAAATAGATATGAAACGAAAAAAAACTTTAATTTTTATTGATGTGAAAATAATTATCGAGATACTATTAATAATTTTTTTGCAGTATTGCAATTCTTCTGACGTTCAAGAAATTGTTCTGTAGAAACTGTGTGGCGCATTATTTTTAAATATTTATTGTGTGTACTAGTATGCATATTCTTTCCAAACATTTTTCTTGAATTTTTTCTAGAATTTTACCTCTATTGTTTTTAATGTTATTGAAAAAGAATGGAGTATTTCAGATTTTTTTCTTTTAATTTCATTTGAAGTACTAGTAGCATTGCTGTGTCTGTAAAAAGAATAATTTTATTAACAAGAGAAACTAGTACGGGAAAACAAGTTCGTATTAAACATAATTTCTATGACCATATCTCAAATTCGAGTATATGTAATTTCTGCCCAGATAGTTTGAACCTAAACGTTTAGCTAAATACATTTTAGTAAAGTGCACTTCTCATAAATTAAATATGACTTCAATTTGCGTCAAAATTTGAGTAACATTTGTTTCAAAACATGGTAATTTGTACCAAAATTTTAATACTCTTCTTAAGAACTATGTAGCTTTGTATAATGTGAATTTATTTATGCAGATTAAATGTTCCAAAACCTTTCAAATGGGCCAGCACCTTGCACCTACTTCTTGTAGTGTCAAAGCTAGAGAAAGGAAAGAAACTATGCCACACTTAGTGCAAACTGTGGCAACATTGAAGCCTGCAATAAATCCATTTTTAATAGAAATGTGTGATTCTTTATTAGGGGCCTTTTGAAAAAGCAAATCCAACGTTTAAAGGATTTCTAGAGAAATATACAAGACAGTGCATCCCCAGACCCATACTCATGAAAAAAATAGTCTTCCTCATCTTCAGAAATTAGAATCAGTAGGGTTTCCTCTGGTGGAGTCATTAAAAAATTGTTGAAGACATTAAAGTGTCTGGAAGAAATATTTGCAAAAATTGGTGAGACTGCTACTGAAATTACATAGTGTTAAATTTAAATTGTTACTTGAAATTTCTCCAAAATTATTAAAAAACATTATTTGTGGTGACAAATCAGAAAATACAGAATTGGACCTTACGTTTGCTTCGATTTTGTCTTTGAACTATGCTTTAATTATGTCTTGTGACGTAAAAAGATCATTTTCTGCATTCAGAAACTTTTCTTTTTCTCTTTCTTTGAGCAAAAAGATTAATTTGACATAAAACAGTTTAGAAAAATTGTTAATTTTTCACTTTTTACAAAAGTCAATTAAAAATTGAAATAAAATAAAATTTGATTGTGCATGTTTTGTCTATTTTTATCCTGTGTCGTGCATATTGGCTATTTTGTAGTGTATGTTTGCTTGCATATTTTAGCATTTGATGGTGCATGGAAATGCTGTATCTAATAGTGAGATACAAATTTGTCAAATAAATCAAATTACAAAGAAACCAGCAGTGCTACCGAATGGCCCACACTGAAGACTCTTTCAAAAAAATTACATTTATATAATTTTTTGCAAACACCGAAACTCCTCAAAATTAACTTAACGTCATATTCAAGAGTGCAATTAGCACTATCCGTTCGAAAAGTTTGAAGAAAAAATTTGGAGCCATTTATGAGAAAATGGCTTTTGAGTGTTTCTGAAATTGCGGAATTTTGAGTTAGTTTTTAGGGAAAATGGTTGAGTTCTCGAGGAACTTTAGTTGACATTATTTAAAGCATATGTACTAATCAATATAATAATATGAACAAATTGCTGCTAATGTAAATATTAACGACGTGAGAGACCAGTCAAAAATGACTCTTTTTTAATTTTTGAAAAAACAAAAAATAGAGCAATATGGTGTTCATGTTATCTTAGTAGAAATAGCACTATCCACACCAAAAGTCTAAAGAATTTGGAGCCGTTTTTGAGAAAATCTTGGTTTTTGTAATTTTTTAAAATTGCAAATATTGCACGACAACTGCTAAAATTTTCAAAAAAATGTTCATGACCTTAAAGAAAGAACTCACTTTGGAGAACATATTTTATTGAGAGGAAAAATCTCTATCTTCAATTTTGTAAAAAGTTTATTTCTCTTCTTCTATGAATGTCATTGGTAATAATTAAAATAAACAGACAGTTCCTTAAATTTTTGACATTAAATTTTTTATTTTCCTAAGAGTATCAAATTGTATGCAACGTAGTTTTATGCAACGACGTAACGTTTCGGCTGTAGCCAACAGCCATCCTTAGACATCTTTATTAGGGGCAAATATACCCTTCGAAAAAGAAGCAAATCCAACTTTTAAAGGATTTCTGGAGAAATACACAAGATGGTGCATCCCTAGGGCCATGCACATGAAGAAATAATAGACTGTGACTGTGAAAAAATGACTGTGAATTATGAGTAGCACACTAACGCTCGCTCTTATAATGAAAAGTTTGTAAATAATTGTATATATTTTATTGTTTAACATTTTTGCTCTTGTTTATGTTTAAAACCATTTTGTTATTAATATGTTAAAAAGGTAAGCTTCTGTCAACTAACATAAGTACTATTTATAAAAAAATAAAAATAATGATATTACAGATGTAACCAATAACTTACAATCATATTTGTTACTAATTTATAACTGGTCAACTCTTTAAATGTTCATATTTTCATGTTTAAGCCAGATGTCTGATGATGGCTGTTGAGCTACTGCCAACACTTTACGTCGTTGCATAAACTTAGTCGTATACAATTTGTTACTCGTAGGAAATAAAAAATTGAGTGTCAAAAATTTAAGGAACTATGTGTTTATTTTAATTAACTTCAATTTTGTAGTTGTAGGAAGACTCTGAACAACATTCTCCAAATCACAATGGGAACCAACATGTTCTTAAATTAGCTTGTGGGTGGCTGCTACAAGGTGTCAGGTGTTCAAGGTTGAGTTTCTGCCATAACAACAATTCTGCTTAACCTTCTTCCACCGTGCCGTAACATATTTTTGTAGGTTTCTTTTCATTTCTTATGATTAAAAAAATTGGGAGCGTTGTATAAAGTCTCTGTAATAAAGTAAGAAAAATAATTATTATTCCAACAGACACGTTCATCATGGTCTAATTCTTACGGCATGCAATAAAAACTCAATAATATTGTGATATTAATATTTTACCCCTCCAATTTTCGTTATTTTGGCTTTGACAATGCTCTAAGGGAGTTTTATTTATCTTCGAGAATTTTTTCCACTCTTACACTTTGAGACGAATTTTAACCACTCGTTAAAACCCACATTTTTTGCTTAACTGGAGAGTTGTTTCTCGTCTTACATGACACTGATGATAATGCCAC
Source organism: Acheta domesticus (assembly GCA_031308135.1). Taxonomy (NCBI): domain Eukaryota; kingdom Metazoa; phylum Arthropoda; class Insecta; order Orthoptera; family Gryllidae; genus Acheta; species Acheta domesticus. The sequence continues at coordinate 12,817,846 of JAHLJT010005437.1, forward strand.
GCACAATATACAATACTAGGAAACCCGGCAGAAGTTGTTCTGCCCTTCTCTCTCTTTCCCCTCCCATCCCCCTTTCTCACGGTCTCTCCTTCCCTCGCCCTGTCCCTGTCTCTCTACCGCTCTCTGTCCCTCTCATTCACAACTTGCAGATTCTACACATCTCTGAGCAGGTAAGGTGATATCGGGAAGCCCCGGACCAGCAAAAATGTAATAAAATATTCTAGAAAAGCTCATTCTGTAGAATACAAAGTGAGAAACATTTCAGTGAGGGCTTTGGCCTCAAAATTTACGTTTTTAAGGCCATAGAACGCCTCATTTAGGAGTTATTTAACGATATAGATTAAAAAATGCTGTCGTGTTGCGGGTTGGATTTGACGCGACTATTACTTTCCCGTATACGAACGTATACACGGAGTGATATACGCAGTATAGGGAAAGTTATGTAATGCTGCGCGAAAAATGGTCAATTTTCGCGGGAAAAAAATTAATTGCCGGGCCGTGAAAACGAATAAGTGAATAAACCAGTTGCTAAATTAAGAACAATAAATCCCCTAACACGTGGTGCAACCAGAAACCCTGTTTTGTAGGTCCTCGATACCGAAAACCCAATTGAAAGGAAAACGTCCGTCTGTGAACACTGCTAGCGCCTAAACCATACGTACGATTTCTTCCAAAATGGATATTCCCCGGTCGATCTGATTCTAGTCGAAGCATTGAGATTTTGAAAAAGATTCTTCAAAATTTGGGGGTACTTTATATGAAGCCCCCCGGGGATTTTCAAAATTTCCTCAAAAACGGCTCAAAATTTTTCTTTAAATTTCTTGTATGAATAGAGTAAAATACACTTATTTTCATGGCATAGGTCCAATTTTCACCGATGACTCTGTATTTGCGAAAATTGTGAAAGTTGGAATTTTTTTCGTCGTCTTTCTCCAACTACAAAATTGAAGATAGAGATTTTTTCTTCAAATAAAATTTGTTCTGCATATTGAGTTCTTTAATAAAGGTCATGCAAATGTTTTTCAAAATTTTGGTAGTTTTCGTGCAATATTGCGTGCAATATGTGCAATTTTAAAAAATTACAAAAACAAGATTTTCTCAAAAACGGCTCCAAATTTTTTCTTTAAACTTTTGGTAGGGATAGTGATAAGTTTACTGTATCAGATGACATAAAAGCCATATTGGTCTATCAGTTGTTTTTTTCAAAAATTACAAAAATGTAATTGTTTTTACTTGTCTCTCACGTCGTTAATATTTACATTATCGTCGATTTTTTTACATTATTATATTTACGAGTATATATGCTTTAAATAATGTCAAGTAAAGTTTCTCGAAAACACTGTTTTCTGTGAAAAGTAGCTCAAATTTCTGCATTTTCAGAAATGCTCAAACGCCATTTTCTCATGTGTGGCTGCAATTTTTTTCTTGAAACTTTTGTAACGGATAGTGCTAATTACACTCATTAGTATAGCGTGAAGTTTATTTGGAGTTTTTTTTGTTTTTTTTCAAAAATTATATAAATGTAAATTTTTTGAAAGATCTCTCACATCTTTAATATGCACATTATCCGCAATTTGTAAAGATTATTATATTTGTGAGTGTAAGTGCTTCAAATAACTTCAAATAAAGTATTTTGAAAACTCAAAAATTTTCTGTGAAAATGAGCTTCAAATTTCGCATTTTTAGTCGTGCTAAAACGCCATTTTCTCTTAAAGGCACATAATTTTTAAAAGAAAATTGCCATTTACGGCTACGTTTTTGGGTTCTTTAATATTCTAAAATTAATGTTTCTGTTCTACCAATAGGAAACCGAAAAATTAAGAAAATGATCAAAAAAATGTACTTTTGGCGATGATAGATGGTAGCTGGCAAGAAAGAGTATGTGGCAATTCCGAATAGCTAGCGAAGACCCAAGGAAATAGAAAACTAATACGGGAAAGTCTGTGCCATTCTGTAGCACCACTAGTTTAGTTTTGTTCTACAGCGCCATGTAGTGGAGTTACGACAGAAATAACAGCACATAAACCTTGGTGAAAAAACACGTAGAAGTACCAACTTTCATGCAGATCGGTGCAACGGTGTCGGAGTTTATCTCTTATATGTAGTATATACCAACATCCAGTTTTGTATGTATAGATAAGTTCCTCTCGGAAACAAATCGTGCACTGGAAACGCAATGTAATAGCTTTTAGAAATACGAAATGCGGGATCGAGCTCGCTCGCGTAAGCTCTCAACGCAACTTTTTGCCGCTAGATGTTGAAGTTGGCACACCTTAATTTTGTAAGCACACATGCCAATCTCCAGCGAAATATAAGTCCCTAGCTGCAATACTTCCATTACATGGATTCAAGTTGAGGTTGGCTCCTACCTTCTCCAACTTAAATTCTACTCAAAAGTCCCCAAGCCAATGTAAGTATGGCGGTGGTTCACGAGAGGTTGGTATTGCCATGGTATTCCGGGTCGTATCTTACGTGAAACACGTCTTACGACCCAGCATTTCTTGTGTGGTGGAGGTGTCTTTTATTTTCGTTTTACTCGTTATATTTGGCGTTTGTATAACTAGCAAAAACCTACGTAACCCGAGGGACAGTTGATTAGTATAGGCAAATATTAATAAGAAATAGAGGTAAAAAGGTAAAGAACTATAAATACATAACTACTAGTGCATCAGAATAGCACCGACTTTCTCTGATTAGTTTTCTATTTTCTTTTATGTTGGTTAGTTTATCGGACTTGCCACATTGGTCAGCTGCGATCTATCTCCGCACAAAATACATTTTTTCGAAAATTTCTCAATTCTTCGGTTACTTAATAGTACCGAGGTCATACGAACCTGAAAAATCTGGAAATGTCAGGGAAAAATTAATTTCTGGAAAAATCAGGGAATTTATGTAATTACCTGGAATTTTTTTTCTGTGAATAAAAAGTTGATGATTGTTAAATTTTTCATATTTTGTGCAAAATGTTTATATCTAGAAAGACATAAATATGGATTTTTAATTGTTTTTAATAATTTTGTTATAAATATTTCATATTAAATATATGTATTTAAAGTGACGCCATCTATTAGATTTGGATACACAAATATATCTTTATCTAAAACTATGAAACTGACAAGTAAATAATACTTTGTATAACTCGACCAAGCGAAGAATGAATGCTGCGATTGCGGCGCGTCGTGGAACTAACAGTGTAAATACGGGTCTGTACAGTCAGTTTAGCTAACAAAAGTCGCCAGGAGCTTGAAGCGCGTTCAGAGACTGCTTCTATGGAACCACCATGGCCTCCTTCATAGAGGTTGTGAATAAGCTGATAAAATATAACTTCAGAGACACATCATGCAAGATTTGCACTGATTTTTATTTTTGTTCCTTTAAGTTGCTTTTTTTCTTTTCACCGTTGTAGTACAAGACTATAATAAAAAGTTCTATTTATATTGAATTTTTAATACTTATTCATTGAATTTAAACATTTTGTACTCTTCATTTATCTTTTTTTTCATAGGCTTTAGACGGTTTGTTAGATATGTAATAAAGTATCAAAACATTAACTTTATTGTCAGAAGTATCTATAATATTCTTCATTATGGTGGTAAAAAGAATGTTATTTGGTATATACTCTGAGAAACTAATGAAGTTAAAATAAACGATTTATATGAATGTTATTCCTCATCGAAAGAATTAGTTTCAACATTTTGAATCGTTTTGCAGAGAAAAGTATACTTTTGTTTCTTCCAATATGAGGTGCAAACATGTCCAAATATAGTTAAAATATTAATTGGGGAGATACTAGATTTGCAACGAAATAAATCGCACTTTCTTTCGCAATAGTTTGGCACGGTCCCATTTTAATTTTGAATGGAGTGTCCTTATATCTCCGTCTCTGTCGTTTCGGTTGTAAACACAGACGGTGGCGCGCTCATGTAAACATCATTCTCAACTTGGTCGAGCTATAGCTTATTTTGATAATATTCACAATAGAAACAGTCGTATCATTATTTTAACCGCACTTATTCAAATTTATAATTACAAAACTTCTAGTTATAAAAATTGCTTATGAATGACAAAAAATTGAAACTACATAAGTGCATTCGTATTAGGGTTACGAGATGGGAATGGGTGAAAAGCAGGACGTATTAAAAAATTGAATTTTATACTTTTGGAATTCGAAACAAAGATTTTTGCTGTAACACTCTTCCTGTATTTATAAATAAATACAAAATACATAACTACATACCTAGATTGTTACATATCTGCTGAACTAATTTTTTTCAGAAGGCATTTGTGAGTTTTCAGATAGTCGTAAAATTCTTTTAAATGAAAGTTCACTGACACCAGCCATTTCACTGAATTAATATTTAATCTATTTCTCTCTTTATTCCATTGCGAACTAGCTAAAGAAAAAAATCTTTCTGTATTTGCGTTGTGGGCGGGTATAGCAAAATACACTTCAGCCAATTTCAGAAGTTCGGAGCAACATGTTCCGTTCAATCACTATTCAGATAATCTGCCTACCTTTTATGTAGTGGAGTGCTCATGATTTCAGGGTCCTGTTTCTGTTGAGAGACATATTTCAGAAAACGTATAAATTGATCAAATATTTTAACATGATCAATCACAACAGCTTTACTAATGACGTACCTAATTGTCTGTTCCAATTTAGTTCAGAAGTGAGGGTCATCCGTATGAACGGTGTCAAATTTCTCAAAAAATTAGTAACAGTTCATAGTCAAAATAGTGCTTGACAAGACGATCGGTTTGCGTAACGCGAAAATACGGACAGTTTGCTGATTTTGGAAAATAAATACGGACGCCAGGAGAGTCGCTAAATATACGGACATGTCCTGCTAAATAAGGACGTCTAGTAACCCTATTTTTAATCGGTAAAAAATAGCGTTTGAAACCATTGGCATTTTCCTACACTACGAATGATTTGTATTGAAAAGGGACGGACAATTCAGTCTATATAAATATATCCTTTTTCAATAGAAAATATTCTTAAGCAGATGGCGAAAGTCTAGATTCCCAAATTGGTGTCTTTCTAAATAACTATCACATATTTATTTAAACAATTACCAGAGCGCCATTCCTTGGTTATGGAGGAATGTATTTAGTAACAAATATTTAGGGTTCAGCTGAAATTATGATATTGTAATTTCTTTTTTTTTATTTCTCCACTTCAAAAACTAGAAACCATTACAAAATTACATATCAATGTTATTTATGACAATTTTTGTTAAAACCACGCCGAGTATTTGAGAAAATGGCACTCTGGTCGTAAATTGTGTGCAATGTTGTTTATTTCAGAGTATTTTGAAAAACCTGTAATGACTGTAATTGTGCGTTCGAAACGGCCTTAATATTGAAACACGGCACATAAATAATGCACCATTTGTAACGCCGTAGACACAATAAAATCATTGAACACTATGCACATCTCTGCTCTTTTCTTTCTAATGAGATAAAAAATGACAGATGTATTTGAGTATAGTGTTTAGTGATTGCTGATTGTATAGTGTCCACGTCCAAAAACACCGAATCCGTGACCCGGGGATAACTTAATTATATTTGGATTTAAACATAACTGCACTTGACGTATATCAGCTGTTGCGACGTTATCCAATCGGGAGTGTCACTAGTGATTTGTAAGCTCGGGATTGGATGACACCGTAATAGCTGACGACCTGCCAAGTGCAGACCAGGATTTTAATAAAGGTACCCTTTACCAGGATGAAGACATCCTCGTACGTTTAAATACCAGGATTTTACTTTTGCCGTAATTGATGATGTACGATTTAAGATTAAAATTTTTTATTCATTAATGTAAAACTAACACCAATATTACAAATAACTTCCTCATATTGGTGAAAACTGCCCTAGAAACATCAATGGTGACATAAGATGGTATTTTTCTTATACATGGTGTAGTAGAAGAGGAAAGATCTTGTTAGTCTTCCATGAAGTTCTTTGAATGAATCAATATCGGGACAAACATTTTAAATTTTTTTTTTAAATTCTGGCCCTCAAGAAAATGTGCGCAGATAAATCTCTTTCCTCACACGTCATATACATTTTTCACTGTTTTTGACAAATAAATAAAGTTTAACGAACTTCCTGTGCGCGATAAAAACCTAACAGTTACAATATGAACAATTTCAGAATTTAAATCCATAGTTAGCGATACCAGGAATTTTAATGAAAGTTCCAGGATGTTAGAACGTTGGTACATTTACTCATCTGGCAATGCTGAACAGAATAGCTGTCCTTTCACTGCCGGCGCCTCCCTGCCCACGATTGCAAAAACTGCTACAAGGGACTTTTGAAATATGCAGACACATTTTCAATTCTCTGCAGCAGTCTTATTGTAAAAGTTATTCGATTTTTTTTTGTAGAGAGGAGAAATTACTTATTTAAAGCAGAATTTAGTGGAAAATTTTGAAAAAATATTTGTAACTAACCCTGTAACCGACATTGATTTCCAACTAGAAGTGGAAGAAAACTTATCAGCTTCGCGTTATTCCGTTAACTAAATTTATAGCTCCGTCCGAGACGCATCAAGTCATTAAGGCATTAAAACCGAGCAAATCAGTAGGTCATGACTTAATAATAAAATGATGAGAGAATTACCTCGTAATGCAATTGCAGCATTAACAGCTCTCTTCAATGAATGTTTAAGATTAGGATATTATCCAAAGACCTGGGAAACTGCTATTATAACTCTAATATGCAAGCCGAACAAAAATCCACAAGATCCTTGTAGCTATAGACCAATAAGCTTGCTACCGACCTTTGCCAACTTATTTCAGGAACTTATAAAATCTCGTCTATTCAAATTTTTCACCGAAAACAATGCCCTATCCAATACGCAGATCGGATTTCGTCCAGACCATTCCACTATACTGCGATTTTTGTAGGAAGAGCTCTCAAGGCCACTCAAATCCCATCTTCGCGATGGAATATGTCACGGCATTTCGTGTCATTCACAGTCGTTCCGCTAGATTTCGCACGATCGCGACCGTATGAAGCAGTGCTTGCGATCATGCGACTTCTACCGGCAAGACCGAGAAAAGACGCCAAATGCCGTGACATATTCCATCGCGAAGATGGGATTTGAGTGGCCTTGAGAGCTCTTCCTACAAAAATCGCAGTATAGCCATCAATTGTTAAGAGGAACAGAATACATCGCGGAACCGCATGCACACAGCTGCAATTTTTCTCGACATTGCACATGCCTTTGATAAAGTATGGCATCTGGGACTACTTTACAAACTACAAACATTGGGAACTCCAGATTATCTCCAAAATATCATTAAAAGTTCTTTAGCAGAGAGATTTCAAAGTTAGTATTAACAACAGTAAATCAAGAGCACACATCATTAAAGCCGGCGTGCCTCAAGGCTCTCCACTATCCCCCTTATTGTTTAATGTATATACAGCTGACTACCCAGAAATGACCTACTCAGAAATAGCACTTTATGCGGATGACACAGTATTATTTAATGCAAATTCTAATATTACCAACGCTTGCAAATATCTCCAGTCGGACTTTAACGAATTTGTCAAATGGAGAATTGCCGTAAATCGTACCAAAACACAGCCTAAAATATTCACATTAAGAAAATTTAATCAACCACGACAAATTAAAATTAATAATATTGTAATTCCATGGCTGCCTAATGAAAGTAAAGTATTAGGGTGTATTACTGGATCAAAAATTGACATGGAAAAACCGCATTCAAGAGATCTCAAACAAAACTTATGCAAAAATTAACACGCTTTATCCCGTAATAAGTAACAAGTCTTAGCTCAGTCTGGAATGCGCATTCTGTAATAAGTCCATCAATTATTTATGCCTGTCAAATTTGGAGTATATCAGTATAGCAAACACACATCTAAAGAAACTTCAAATTATCCAAAACAAGTACATAAGAAAAACCGTATAAGCCCCGAGGTTTATTCCAAATACGTAAATAGACAGGGAGCTAAATAGTCCTCCTATCAGTGAATATTCAACTGATGAGCAACAGATTTTTAACCCTTCTTCCATCTTGTACTAGTGCACAGATATTTAATTTAGGCAAAAATGCTTCTATTCCAAACCACATTATCTCCCGATACCCCGAAGATTCTCTTAAACCACCGTAATTTAGAATTAATCCCCCCCCTTGACCAGTTCTGCTGCCAAAACGCTAAAGAATTTATGAGATTAACTTAAACGCTAATAAAACTTAAAACAATCCCATCTGAATTACTGCTTTGCAGACTTTGTTTTTCGAGGTAGCCGTGTGGCCTTCCTCAGCCAAAAGGCCAAAAATTATGATGTATTATAAGATTGTATGTTAAAACCCCTGAAAGGCATATTATGCCGAACAGGAAGAAAAATAAATTTTAAAAAAGTAGAATAATACTGTGCGTTTTGAAGAAAGAAGAATAAGCGCAATATGTTTTAAATTTAAAAAAATGAAATTTGCTTGAATTGCAAATTTGAATGAATAATTCCTTAAAGATTCATTGTTTTATACCATTGTATCATTGCAGTCTTCTTGACCATTCTGTTACATTTTTGCTGGTTCGACGCTTCTCGTTTCTCCCCCACCTGTTCAGAGCCTGTAGAATCTGCAACTGTATGTGAAATTACTAATTACTTGGTATCCCATGCGATTGAATTACACGAGTGTACCTCTTTGCGCGATAAAGAAGTTAAATAAAAATAGTTCGTATTGACCAAGGTGTATTATGTTGCTATCAATTACAAGGTGACGTAAAGAACAAGTGACTGAGGATAAGAGGGTCATGAAGAAAAATATGCATTACAGGCTTAATATAGAAATGGAAAAATAAGGAAGGTGGGATATAGCATGCGAGAGTTCTTGCATCGGTGAGCTCATTATTTATTACGGAAATAATTTATAAACAAAACTGGAAAAAAATTGTGACTGGAAAGCCTGGAAAAGTCAGAGAATTTGAGAATCTAGAAAGCGTATAAACCGTGTAAAAGAACTGAAATATTATTTTAAGAATATTAAACAACAGGAAAACCTTCTCCTAAATCACAATTTCCATTAAACAATTTGGTGCCTTTTTTAAAAATTCACGATTTAAACGTTACTAAGAATGCGAAATTGATCTTTTTCACAGAAAATGTTTGAGTTTTCGGAAAACTTTATTTAAAGCATTTAACTTACTCATGCGATGGCGTTTACAAATTGCTGTAAATGTGCTTAACGCCGTGAGAGATATTTAAATAAATTACATTTGTGTAATTTTTGAAAAAAACAAAATAACAAACCAAAATGAATTTTGTCTTAATAAACAGTTCAATTAGCACTCCCAGTTGGAAAACTTAGAAGGAAAGATATGAAGCCGTTTTGGAGTAAAGGGCGGTTGAGTTGACTCTTGCGGTTCCTTTGCGCAGTTCCAAGACGGAGGTCCGCGCTCGGCTCAGAGCAGATCAGAGGAGCGCCCTCTACTTTCCTTTGTGAAGTGACTGTTGTGGTGAGACCGTGTTTGAATTTAAGCGGCTTGGAAGGAGAGGAATGCCGCCTCTGACGAAGTGGTTGTTGGGTCTCAGATTTTTAGTGGAACCTCCAGGTTTCGTCGCCCGAGACAATCGAATCCAAAAAACTCTTTTCGACTGCCTAGCGGCGACGAAATTCGCGTGGAGATTCAACTCGTTGCCGTTGGCGGTCTTAAACATAGCAATGTAATAGCTGCACAAACAGTTTCCGAAAGACCTGAGCACTTGGGAGGCCTTACTTTTGATTTGCTTACGTAAGAGTAATTGGTATATTGCATTTGCTCGTCACAGAATTACCAACCCACTTCTTATTTGGAGAAATTATGGTTCTAATGAAGTGAATTGTCTTAAATTGCAGAACATCCCGTAGTACGAGCTTTAAACGAATCGCAGACACAAGCAAGAATTGATCTCAGAGAGAGAAGACATGAATGCTCAGTCTGCCAGAAGAGCTTCTCTCGAAAGAGAGACTTACATCGCCACATGCCAATTCACACAGCGAAAAAGCCTTTTGAATGTTATCTCTGCAAGAAGGGTTTCTCTGGCAGTGAACATTTAACTAGGCACATGCGAACTCACACAGGGGAAAAGCCGTTTGAATGTTCTGTTTGCCAGAAGGGTTTCTCACAAAGCAAACATTTAATTAAACACATGCGCATTCACACAGGGGAAAAGCCTTTTGAATGTACTGTCTGTCAGAAGGGTTTCTCACAAAGGTATAATTTAGTAACACACATGCGGATTCACACAGGGGAAAAGCCTTTTGAATGTTCTGTCTGCCAGAAGGGTTTCTCTCACAAGCATGATTTAGTCACCCACCTGCGGATTCACACAGGGGAAAAGCCTTTTGAATGTTCTGTCTGCCAGAATGGCTTCTCTCATAAGGGAAGTTTAAGTATCCATATGCGAACTCACACAGGGGAAAAGCCTTTTGAATGTTCTGTCTGCCAGAAGGGTTTCTCTCAAAAGGGAAGTTTAAGTATCCACATGCGAATTCACACAGGGGAAAAGCCTTTTGAATGTTCTGTCTGCCAGAAGGGTTTCTCTCATAAAGGAAATTTAAGTATCCACATGCGAACTCACACAGGGGAAATGCGTTTTGAATGTTCTGTCTGTCAGAAGGGTTTCTCTCATAAGGGAAGTTTAAGTATCCACATGCGAACTCACACAGGGGAAAAGCCTTTTGAATGTTCTGTCTGCCAGAAGGGTTTCTCTCAAAAGGGAAGTTTAAATATCCACATGCGGATTCACACGAGAGAAGCCTTTTGAATGTTCTGTCTGCGAGAAGGGTTTCCCTCATAGGGGAAGTTTAAGTATTCACATGCGAACTCACACAGGGGAAATGCGTTTTGAATGTTCTGTCTGTCAGAAGGGTTTCTCTCATAAGGGAAGTTTAAGTATCCACATGCGAACTCACACAGGGGAAAAGCCTTTTGAATGTTCTGTCTGCCAGAAGGGTTTCTCACAAAGCGGAAATTTAATTAAACACATGCGGATTCACAGGAGGGAAGCCCTTTGAATGTTGTCTGGCAGAAGGGTTTCTTCCAAAAGGGAGATTTGAGTGTCCACATGCGGACGCATCCAGGGAAAGCCCTTTCAGCAGGCAGGAAGCTCCTCCGTCGTGCGAGGGAGTGCGGCTGCTCCGTGAGTTCCTCCGGCGACGGAACGCGCCCTACGTGAGCGCTGGTCGCCGCGGCTGCCGCGGGGAGCGCTGCCTCTGTGGTCCCCGTCGCGTGCAGGCAGCGTGGACGCCAAGACGATTCCCCTGCGCTGTGCGGCTCTGGCAGCTGCCGACGGCGTGTGCACTGCACGTAGTGTTTATACAAGGCCATGTGTGTGAATTGCCCAATTAACAGTGTTCTCTGTTATATGAAGTTACGATGCAAGACCATGTAGATTTAGATTAGTTCATAAGAATCTAGTTTGTAAAGTAGGCCTTAAGTAGTCAATGTAAATAGAATTTAAAATAAATATGATAAAATTATTTAAGCTGTGTCGTTAAAGTAGGTGTTTGTTATTTTGTAATAACGTGGGGCACGGATTTTGATGACCTAAAATATCGCCAAGTATGATCAATAAAATGTGCATGAATGGTTTAAAAATGACCTGAAAACAAAGAATTACCTACGCCATTCAAATGACATTAAAATCGAAGAAATCAGCAAATAAATGTATAAAAAAATGACGGGAAAAGGTAAATATACTATTGTTCGAAATCGACAAAAATGTAAAAGAATGTATAAAATGTGTGTTTTCTTTCTGTCACAACATAAAATGAATTTCTACACTAAACGTGAATTTTCTAAAATGAGAAAAAAGTCATTTCATTAATATCTACCCCCTAGAGTTCAATAAAATGTTCATAGTGTGTTTTAAAAATGCCTTAAACGCAATTTAGATGAACAACTCATGCTGTAGTGTGTATTACTGGTGTAATCGAGAATTGATTTTATTCAGGTGGATTTAGTTCGGAAACTTTTGGTTTGGACTGTTGCGCAAAAAATCTGTCTTTAGTTATTGCGAAATCGGCCGAACCGTCAATTGCGGTGATAGGCGTTACAGGAACCTCAGATTACTTCAAACAGCTGACATTACAATTTCTGAGTGAAGAATTCGAATAAGCTTCTCAGGAATTCTGTGGAGAACATTCGCTTTGTACTGATGATATTTCAGTACAATTGAGTCGTATTTATTTATCTTCTTTAACAATGATAAAGGTAGTTATTACATGAAAACAGAAAATGTGTTTATTAGTTGCAGAAGTTACCTGTACACAAGGAAGTCGTGCTGTGCTGAGCTGTGTAGGACGAAAGGAGAATAAGCAAGAATTTATGTTCTAAACATTGCAATAAAAGAAATACTACTAAGTAGAAGTATTTGAGTTTTATTGAAGATCAAGATTAGACGTAAGCACTTAACATTTCATAAATATCATGTGACGTATCATTAAAATTTACAATCGATGAAATTAGCGAAAAGTGCTTTAAAAATGACAGAAAAAGGTTAAAAGTGACAAGTCGAAATCGACGGTAAATGCAAGTCGAAGTCAATAAAATGCGTAATTTTCTTTTGTCATCACAAATTTAATGTCTGCTCAAAGGTATTGCAAAGATATTGGGCTGCCGTAATAAAAGAAGTCATGGCAAAACTAAGTGCCGGAGAGCTGACAGAAGAACAAGAAGAAAAGACATTATTCTAATGTGATAACAATATTTCAGTAAAATCCGCCCCTGGTAATAACTGCCCTTTTATTCTTTTTTTAAATGCTCTAAAAACATTTTAATATGTTTTTAATTTTTGTCTCGGGCGTAATGAAGAGATAAAACGAATTCGGTCGTGTTTCCATGAACTTAACATTAAATGTGTACATTTGAAGAGCAGATTTTATTGCGAAGAAACCTCTTCTATAAAGTGTAATTCGACATCCCTGCGCGGTCCTGCATTGAGACTGAGTAGCGTTGTCCGCCAGCTGGCCGGCGGAGTTGCAGTGCGCCCGCTGTTTAACTAGTGACTGTCCTAGCCCGCAACAGGCTTCGATGTGCCACTGAAATAGAATAAGCTAATTAGTGGTGCTAGAGAATGGCACAGACTTTTCCCGTGTTAGTTTTCTGTTTCGTGTGGACTTCCCAATACGCTTGACAACTACCAATTATCGTCGCCTAAACTACATTTTTTTGACATTTGAATGTTTCCCTATGCTAACAGTAACACAAAAATATTATTTTAAAAAAATTAAAAAAACTTAAACCTTGACCTAAATGGGAATTTTCATTGTAAATTTTGGAGCTATTCTCAAGAAAATGGCGTTTAAGCTAGGATTACGAGACATCCGTATTTAGCAGGACACGCCCGTATATTTAGCGATTGTCCAGGCGTCCGTATTTATTTTCCAAAATCAGCAAACTGTCCGCATTTTCGCGTTACGCAAACCGATCGTCTTTTCAAGCACTATTTTGACTATGAACTTACTAATTTCTTGAGGAATTTGACACCGTTCATACGGATGACCCTCACTTGTGAACTAAATTAGAATGAAGTAGGACAGACAATTAGGTACGTCATTAATAAAGCTGTTGTGATTGATAACGTTAAAATATTTGATCAATTTATAAGTTTTCAGAAATATGTCTCTCAACAGAAACAGACCCTGAATTCATGAGCACTCCACTACATAAAAAGTAGGCAGATTATCTGAATAGTGATGTGAACGGAACATGTTGCTCCGAACTTCTGAAATTGGCAGAAGTGTATTTTGCTATACCCGCCCACAACGCAAATACAGAAAGAATTTTTTCTTTAGCTGGTTCGCAATGGAATAAAGAGAGAAATAGATTAAATATTAATTCAGTGAAATGTCTGGTGTCAGTGAACTTTCATTTAAAAGAATTTTCGTGTAAAGAATTTTACGACTATCTGAAAACTAACAAATGCCTTCTTTAAAAAAAATAGTTCAGATAAATATGTAACAATCTAGGTATGTAGTTATGCATTTTGTATTTATTTATAAATACAGAACGAGTGTTACAGCAAATATCTTTGTTTCGAATTCCAAAAGTGTAAAATTCAATTTTTGATATGTCCTGCTTTTTAAACTCATTTATCCTGCTTTTCACCCATTCCCATTTGGAAACCCTACTTTAAGCTCTACTGTAAATAAGAGATTTGAAGCTCTTTTTCACAGAAAATTTTTGATTTTTCGAAAAACTCCAGTGGTTGTCATTTGAAAAACTTACACTCACAAATTCAATAGTGTTTACAAATTGCTGGAAATGTGCATTTTAACGGTATGAGAGAACTTTCAAATTACATTTGTGACATTTTTAAAAAATGCAAAAAATGCCCCAAAATGAACTTTACGCCATATTAAAGAGTGCAATTAGCTCTATCTATTCGAAAAGTTTGAAAAAAATTGAAGCCATATTTGAGAAAATAGCGTTTGAGCGTTTCTACAAATACGAAATTTTGAGCTAGTTTCACAGAAAAACTATTCAATTTTCGAGAAACTTTATTTGGCATTATTTAAAGCACATTTATTCATTAATATAATAATGTGAACAAAATGCCGCTAATGTAATTATTAACGACGTGAGAAATAAGTCAAAAAATATTACATTTTAGTGAGTTTTGAAAAAGCAAAATAATATGGCGTTGATGTCATCTCATAGAGCACATTTGGCACTATCCCTACAACAAGTTTAAAGAAAAAAATTGGAGCCGGTTTTGAGAAAATCTATTTTTGTAATTTTTTAGATTACAAATATTTCAAATATTGCGTGCAATATTCCGCAAAAACTACTAAAATTTTCAAAAAAAAACTGACCTTGATATGATCTTAATGAAAACTCACTTTTTTAAACAAATTTTATTTGAAGTAAAAATCTCTATCTTAATTATGTAGTTCTAGGATGACGTCGAAAAACATTTCTAACTTTTGCAATTTTCGAAAATTCAAAGTTAACACTGAAAATGGGACCTATGCCACCTTTATAAGTGTATTTTACTCTGTTCTTACAAGACGTTTCAAGAAAAAATGTGGAGCCGTTTTTGAGAAAATTTTGAAACTGTCGGAGGGGCTTCATGTAAATAACCCCTAATTTTGAAGAATGTTTTTCAAAATCGTTGCGCCGCAAGTGGACGCAGATCGACTGGAGAATATTCATTTTGGGAGAAATCGCACGTATGGTTTAGGCGCTAGTGTTTTCACGGACGGACCCCAAAACGTGTATTTGTGTTAAAATCTCGAAATCTATTTTCCGCAGCATTACATAACTTTCCCTACTATGTATATATCTCCATATCATGGACCCGCCTCCTGTATGCCATCTGAAGGAAAGTCGGTTGCAAATTGAAGTAGCGGCTTTTAGGCCCCCAACAGACCACACCGAGGAATGTATTTCCAGAAATGTGGAAAATCGAAACAAGGTTCTCTTATGGACCTCCACACACTTGAAAGTGTTTCTCGTTCGCCTCTGCGGAGGCGAAAGAGGTCCTCGCTCGAGTCGGTCGGCGAGCGAGTTTTCTCGGACACATTTCTGTTCCGTCTTTTTTTTAGGTTCTCTTTACTCTGTGGGATTACCAGACGTTTAAACATTTGGATTGGCGCGATCGTGGTGCGAAGCTGGAAGCAGGTGAGAAGTGAGATATTGGAGTGTTTTGTAGTGTGAAATTTCCCGCATTTGTACGAAACAAGTAATGAACAATACAAAAATATAAAGTTGAAGGATGAAACGTGGAGGACCCTATCCGAAGAGTTAAATGGAAGTAAGCTAACACATTTGGAATTATAATGAGGATTTATGTACTTACAAACAGCTTATTGTTAATTTAAATAGCAACGCCATCTTTAGTTTACACAGCAGCTTAACAATAATTTTAACAACAATAATATAAGATGATTCTTTAACAATTCAAAATATGTTTTCTATAACTAATTTTCGTATTTTTAACAATTCAATATAATATGTATTGATCTTTGTACTTTTCATCAGATTATTTTCTTTTATATTTGGAAGAAATGACATTGCATATCAAATCACATATTCGCAGCTTTCAATTTTTGTTTATTTTTTGGGTATTTTTTCATTCTACTTACACTTCATTGTTGACTACTGCAGAGTTTTTTCCCTTTTTTCACTGGTTGATGTACATTTGAACATAAAAAGGTACATGCAATTGTAGAATTTGATTCGACAATAATTTTTTGTAAGTTGAGAATATGTAATTTGATCATGTTCATCACGTGGCAAATAAATTAATGCAGAGGTGTATGCACATTGCAATACCACGGGATCATTTTTAATGATTAAATCAATCAACAAAATCGTTTCAAAATGATCTTGTGATGTTGCAATGGGTATTTTCAGATGCCAAAGAAGAATGGAAAAAGTTGCGAGACTGTCACCGAGATGCCCTTAGAAGGAAAGTTGTACGTTCGGGGCAAGAGGGACAAGAAGAAAATGGAGATATGAAGAGCAAATGGCCTTCCTTTTGCCTTCAATGGCAAATAGAGAAAGGCCTCGCAACATGCAAAAGGAGGCAAAAATGTACCAGTTACAAGTACAAGACATTGAAGAAGTAATGCCTTGTTCCTTCCAGTGCTGGAACTGAAATCAAGGAAATTTCAAGCACTCCAAAATTGGGGGGGAAAAAGTTGACCCAATTTTGGAGTACTTGGAAAAAGGAAGGAGAGACAGAGAAGCCAGACGGCAAAGTAGGATGAAGGCAAATGAAGAAAAAGACGAGATGGATTATATTTTTTTGTCAATGTTACACTCCACCAAAAATTACCCAATACATACCAGAGGCACGATAAAAATATTTTGTTTGCTGCGGTCCAAAAAGGCAGAGGCTCAGGTGGAGTTGGAAGAGAATACATCAAATAATTGCGTGTATTTTGCTAGAGTAAATGAATAAATAAATAAATGCTTACTAGGAAATGCAGAATTACTTTGTCATTAATGTCTCATTAAAATGTTTATTCCATGATCCTATAATTTTGTGAACCCAGCAATAAATTTAGTGTTGATAAAATAATGCATGGTAAGTATATTATTAATTTTTAAATTATTGTAAATGTTGCAAAGATTTACACTGCATTTAAATATCAAGGAATTTACAAGGAAACCTTTTATACTTTTTTGTTTTGTTTAGGTGGACTTGAAGTTACAGATAAAAGTAAGGTATTGTTCCACAGAATAGAATTACCAACTTAAAGATAACACCTTTTTAATGTAAGTTAAAGTTGTACGAAATTGATCAGTAATAACTATGAATTAAATAGGTTTATTGTATCAAGAATCGCATTTGTTTAAAATAGCTCAGAGGGGTAGAGATGAACACCAAAGTCATGCATTCTAGAGCTAGCACTTTCAGCTTTTGAATTATAGAATTAATTGAAGTATATAAGAAGAGGTTATCAGTCTATGTTTTGATAAAAATCTAAAATCTACTTTTCAGTTTTAAGAATTATTTTGTTAAAAATATTAATACAAGAAAATTCAAAGGCTTTAGTCAAAGATAAAACAAAAGAAACATTTAGAAATGACCTTTCCTAATTGCACTCATTTGCCATGGAATACTCCCTTGCGATGAAGAAAAAACTTTCATGTATTTTTCTCTAATTTCAAATGGTTTTTTTGTAGCATTATAACTACAATGTTTGAATGGAATGAACTGGTCATTAGGTTCACTGAAATCATCTTCTGTAAAATTAATCAAGTCTTGTTCGACACTGTGAGTGTTCTTTTGAGTTCTGAGGTAATTATGTAAAACTACTGTTGCTTTCACAAATTTGTCCTCTGTTTTCATATCACATTCAAATGGTTTCAGAAACACCCTCCATCTTGCTGCTAAAATACCAAATGCACTTTCTACTAATCTCCTGGCTAAAATTTTCTTTTTTGCAACTGAGTCTTAGGAAATGGTCTCATTAAATTCTCCAGCAGAGGAAATGCCTCATCTCTTACAAATACATATGGGAGACTGCCGTTACTACCTTCTAATATGCATGGTTCTGGAAGATCAAGTTTATTACTTCGCAAGGTCTTTCCAAACACGCTTTCATTAAAAACATGTCCATCACTAAATTTACCACAGGAGTCAATGTCTACAACAGAAAACTTATAGTTCAGCATCAACAACTGCAAATAGAATTATGGAAAATTGTTTTTTATAATGAAAGAAATCGTGTTCCACTTTTCATGGGCTTTCTTATAACCAGATGTTTCCC
>JAHLJT010005437.1:12837090-12862531 GCA_031308135.1 Acheta domesticus
TTCATTTTAAGGTGAGGTTTTTTGAGGGTGGTCTTGGGGTTGATGAAATTAATTTGGGACTTTGAATGCTGCTTTGAATTACTTGTTGTTAGCGTTTGGATTGCTTATCTGTAACATTATTGTGAATTTTTTCTTTTGTTATTCAATAATTTTATTACTGGTTCATGAATTGCTAAAACGCTGTTGTTTCATTTTTTTCGTAGGACCTACAGAAACCAATCACCTCAAGAAGTGTAATTAAGGAGGAAGACAATGAAGTAAGCATTCTACATGTACTATTCTGATTTTGATTTAATTTGAATGCTTGAGAGTGCATTTCCTTCTGAGAGGAAAGTTAATAGAATGTGTCCTAATATCTGGGAATTCAGCTAAAGGAGATGATGGATGATATATATATATATATGTTGTGTGGTAGGAGCTGGAGCCACCTGTGGCAGTGTTTCTTGAGCCCACAGAGGTCACGAAAGAAGAGGTTGAGGAGGAACACGAGGTATTACACCTAACTTGTTCTGTATTTGTTTTCAAGAAAGTACATTGAGTTTTATATAATTACGAATATTTTAATGATTCTCTATTGTGAAGTTTTCTGATGTTTTGGTGTCTTAAGTCGATCAATTAGGAGACTAAATGAATACAAGAATTGTCCATTAAAAATCATTTTGAAATAGTTGATCGGTGTACTTTATTTTTTAAGCACAGCAGGTTGTAAATATGTGTTCACGTCATCGGGTAGATCGAAGTCTGGAAGTAAGAACAAAAACTGGCAGGTAACAAAAGTAAGTATGTAAATGATAAAATGAGTGAAAAGCTGTAAATAGAATTTTTTCATTTATATACGTTATTTTGTTATTTGTTAAACCATTGCTCTTACCTAGGGATTGTTAAGCTACCAAAAAATATGAAACAATACGTTGTGTATGGTTTTTTGAGATGGTGTCTGTCAAATAAGAAAAATCCAAGGATTTCATTGCTGTACGTTTCCTGCTATGCTTATGGAGATCTTTCTTTGGTAGTGGCAGCTAGCGAGTCAGTGATGAAGTATTGCCAACAGCACACCTCTTGCATTGCTGGACTGTGGAGACACCGTAATCAAAAATCAATATCTGATTAGGGGCATTAAGCTTTTATGTTATTCAAGTCTCGGGTACTGCGCATAGTGGCCCACATCATTTGCTTCAAGGCCAGGGTAACACATGTGTGACTGCTTTCATCCCATCTGCAACGCAGATTGGCAACAGCAGACATATCTTTTATCTGACTGGCCCTGTACCTGCCTTTGCCATGGAAACCTTGAGTTACCACCCAACTGTCAGTCCCAAAGTTTGATCTCTGACATTGTACAATATAATGAAACAAGTTTGGTTGTTGTATCTGACCTTCAAAGTGAACTTCAGTGTCGTGTTGCAGGACCCTTTGGCAACGTCATTTGAAAGTTGTTCCATCATCAAAACTGAAGAGACTGATCAACGTTCATGCTCTCCTGGTGAGTAGAAAACAAATTATATTTGTGATGACTGTGTAAGGAAATCATGCCTTGGGAAGGAGTTTTTGTTTGCCTAAAGTCACTGTGAATAAATGTATCAACACTTTCTGTTGAGTTAGCGGAGTAAGAATAGATGTGAAGAAGGGATGTCTATAGAGAACTTGTTACTTCTTTTCTTGTCAGGAAGAATTATCAAATGTTTTTCTGCTTTGAGTTAACTATCATGAATTTCTTGGCAAGTTACAATGGTGATTGTTAACTTTAGAAGTTAGCAAACAGCAGTGCATTTGTCTCTGACTGTTTTGACTCTGACGGGATATTCTTAATCTTTGATAGCTTTTATGTTCTGGAGAGTCAGAGAACGAAAGAAGGTAACATGAACTAAAACCAGGGTTTTACAAATGTAAATTCTATAGTACAGAGGTGAATCTAAGATGAACGAGACTTTCCATACTGCTTGTATAATTTCGAGTGGTTCGGGCAGCCGACGCTAAAGGGCATTGTTGGGGTTGTGTGGACTCTGCAGATCAGTTGGTGACCTGTTCTGACTTGTTTGGCAGTAGCAGTGACCATGTCTGAGCAATATGTGCACTCTTCTACTGCGCAACGCATTATTGTTAAATTTCTTACTCGTGAAGGCATAAAAGTGTAGCATAAGAGTTCAAGGAAGGATGCGAATGTGTTGAAACCAAAGAACATGATTGCTGTCTTCGGACCAGCATTATGGGGGAGAACATTGGCTCAATTCTTGAACTTCTTGAAGAGGGATCGACGTTGCACAGTTTCAGACATTGCAGCAGAGGTTGGAATAAGTAATGGGAACTGTCGAGAATTCATCACCAAAGACCTAGGGTTCTGTAAAGTTTCTTCAGCTTCACAATACGCTGGGCCCCATACTGCAACTCTGACTTGCGCCAAATTAGAGGAAATGAGATGGACTCTACTTGAACAAACTCCCTATAGCCCTGACCTATCATCCTGCGATTTTCACCTGTTTGGGCCGCTTAAAAAAAGCACTGGGAGGGAACTGATTCCAAGACAACATGGTAGTGGAGGCTTTCATACACCAATGGCTCATGCACAGTCCAGTTCCTTTTATGATATTGGGATTGAAAATCTTCCAATTTGCTGGTCAAAATGCATTTCCAATGCAGAAGATTGTGTGGAAAAATAATATGTACTTAGCTGCTACGTTACACCAAACAATTAAAAAAAATAGTCCTGTTTATATTTGATTCACCCTTGTTTTACAATATATAATGCATATTCTTGTCTAATTTCGAAAATAATTACTGGTCCTTGCGATTCCGCAAGTCTGATTTTTTCAATGAATTTAGAGAGTATCATGGCACTAGTATATTTCATACTAGTATATTTTCTGCCCACTTTTCCACAAGGTATCCTTTTGTTATATCAGATGTTTCATTGCCTTCTATACTTACCTTCTATTGGAATTCACTGTCATGCACTGATTGCGATTTTTCCAATTCTGAAAGTAATTTTTGTAATATAATACCCATACAACATTGCCATATTCCAACTTGGCCATAAATAGGTCGTGTAGGCCTGTCTAATTAGTGGGACAGTTACGTGAAAGAATGCCTACGAATCAGGTAAGCGGAGGCATTAGTCTTTCTGGCGACGGCAGCAACTTGTTTCTTCCAGTTGAGATCTTGTGATTCATCATCCCTAGGTTCGGTTTGCTTAAGCATCTTATGCTGAATGTAGGATGGATATTTAGGGTTTCATTCATTTTTAGGACTTTTGTATTCGATTTTTGTGCAATAATTTCAACGTATATAATGTAATATGTGGATTCAGTATCTTCAAGAACATGCTTTTCTTATTTTGGCATATCTAGCCCTCTGAATAACATACTTATAGATCTTCCAAAGTGATTTCCTTCTATTTGTCTGAAATCTTTTTTATGAAACACAAATTCAGTATTACTTAATGTGGATTTTTTGCTATTTTTACTTCATTTAGGAATAGGGACATGTAATTTTAACGCTTCTTCCAAGGCTACTAAAATTTAGTTGTGAGGTATGGAAGGACACATTGCCTTGGCATCCAAGGATTATTAATCTCAATTCAGGTGTAATTGGAGTATCACATAATTTATTATCAAATTTGAAGCCATTAGCAATAGTAAATTGGTACTCTTTCCTTAAAAATGGTTTCAGCATTTAATTAGGACTTTACACATTAAATAATTTGAAGTCCCAACATACGAAATATTTGATATGGGATTTATGAACCATGACCAACCCATATGCATATGCCATTAGGATGCCCTTATTTTCCAACTTCGAAATTTTTGAACTCTCGCCCTACAGTTTTGTTTGAATGGCCTTAAAACACGTCTATACAAACTGTTGAAATCAGAGCATTCTAACCTGTGCCATTGTGATCGTGAACTCGCACGATGGACAAATCCAGATTCCCCCCCCCATCGCTGAGTCAGCTGTCCAATCACCACCAAGCCTAACAATACATGAAATGTAATTGGGCACCCCACAGGTGTTTACTGGATACACCATTATGTAATGCTGTATCCAGTGCTGAGGAATGTGTGTTTTTAAAAGGAGAAAATATTAAATCTTAATATAAAACACCAAATAATTGAAAGTAATTTACCATCAAAAAAAAAAGTGTTTGAAGTTTTATTTTATAACACAGGGAATTAAAATATCTGTTAGTGCAAGTGCTAAACTTGTGGTTCGTGAGTGTATGATATTTTGGGAGATAGCGAGAATTCTGACTAGAGCTAATGAGCATTACTCGCAGACACTTATTAACTTGTCTACAGAGGGGAGAACATTTCATAAAAACACAAGCAAATGTGAAGCAATTTTTAAGCATCGTAAAGAATTTAGAAATTTTGAGCAATCTATTTAATATTGCACATCCGAATACTTTACAAATGATTATGTTGGAAGAAGATAGGATGTTCTTACGTGGGCAGAGTGAACAAGGATGTAAAAGCTATCTTGCGGGAGTAGACAAAAATCTCATAGATAATAGAAAGGACGAGATAAAGAACATTAACAGAAGAGAAAAGGAAAGAAAAACTACATGTGTCGCATCCACATCTTCTGCTGTACTTTCTTCACATCTGGAGATTCAGATGGTCTACTTTCACATTCAGACGACATCAACATTGGTAAATTTTTAGGAAAGGCTTTTGAGAGTACATTAACACAGAGTGCTGCAAGATGGCACCAAAACT
The DNA here is from genome assembly GCA_031308135.1 of Acheta domesticus. Taxonomy (NCBI): domain Eukaryota; kingdom Metazoa; phylum Arthropoda; class Insecta; order Orthoptera; family Gryllidae; genus Acheta; species Acheta domesticus. The sequence continues at coordinate 12,841,803 of JAHLJT010005437.1, forward strand.
TTCATTTCTCCTAAACATGGCTGCTTTAGATAGATACTAGCCGATTTAGAGATTCTGTATATATTGGTCAGGCGACAGCAGAGGCACTTTTCCACAATAAACTGAAGAGCTCTCTATTAATAAATTTTCTGTTATTCGAGTTGGACACGAGAAGAGAACGTTAAGAATCAATTAAATTGCTTTGAAGAGTAATATATCTGAAGCTCTTACTGTTGATACGGATGGTAAATTGTTGCCTGCATTATATATGAGGACCCAAAAGAAGAAAGAATGAATTTTGTTCTTTCATTAGGGAAAATTCAGCAAGTCATTATGTTTCTGAAATGGAGGAATTCTTATAGTAAGAGCTGTTTAGAAAGCGTCAACGCACTGGGTATCGAAGGCAATGTACCAACTCTTTCCTGAGACACAATTGTCTCAAGCCACTAGACATTTTAATGGGGCATGTTTCTTTCTTGAAAATTTGGACAGAGACTTGTTCTTTCCTTGCAGTCATAATTTATACAAGCATATTTAACAATGTGTGTAAAAATAAGTGAATAATATAATGTCAAATTGTTAGAATGTGAAATAAGTGTTGTAGCAAGCACTCCTGACATAACATTTTAAGCATGTTAGGAAAGCTGCGAAAGTGTTAATGCCATTAAATTTCAAAGAGACAAAGTGAATGTGGAAGTTTTTTTTTAATAAGTCTAAAATTAAAGAAATGTTGGACTTTTATGAAAGTAACAAACTAAAGATACATCCTCTGGGGCAATGCATTGAGCTTGATGTATGGCGAGAGCTATTTAATGTTCAATAATGTTTTTCTCTTAAGATCAGAATCTGAACTAGCTAGTGTAATACGAAATTCCTTAAAAATATCTTTGTTGATTGTAACTGTTTATGTCAAATCGTGGTTTTAGTGTGTTGCAGATGTGAAAGCTCATTATCGATATATCTGCTTTTTAAAAGTTCTAATATCACATAAAAGGATAGATTCTAAATTTTTAAAAAAGCTTAAAAAAATTTAGACATTGTATATGGTATTTTACAGAAGAATTGTCTGTCGTATCACGCTTTGAAGATTAAATAGAATTGCAAATCAAAATGAAAATGGTAGCAAATTTAGCCAGAGAAAATCAACATATGGAAAGTGATGTATTCCTTTTTCTGGAGAATTGAATGGAGAATAATCTAGTACATGCAATGAATCCTGATGACTATTCTTTAATTACACAGGTCTACAAAAGAAAACTTTTCGGAATTTGATTTGATAATTTTATCTGATCTTCATGATTTTTGGTGGGTCGAAACCAAAAAGGTTGTTAGTTTTTCTCTGTCACGTAGAGATTTTTTTCAATCTCTAAAGATAATAGTTATATTGGCATAAGGAAACGGAATTGTCTTACAGTTTTTATTTATTTACAAGTTTTTAGCAATACCAAATGCACTGTTTCTTACTGATATAAGTTTTCCAGAGTAAAAAATGATTAATATTTAATTGTAATTTTTGTGGAAACACGTTCTTTTCTCTTGGAAATGTCTGTGTGTGCACTTCCGGGAATATGACTCTTCAGGTGTTTGATGATGTAGCATCCAGCAACAATCCGCCATCATGTGCAAGTTCCACTTCCCTGATACCTACGTTTCATCTTCTCGATGTCCTAAATGGAACCTTTCCCCTTGATCATCAATGACGTTCCTCAAGTTTTCCGGAAAATAGTCCACATGCAAATGAACCTTCAAACTCATTTGGCTACCTAGTATTTGAAAATCATGCGTTCCACGATACATCTGTAGTTAGGATCATTTACGTGACCAAGGAACTTGTCAGCAACCTATTTAAAAGAATTCCAGGCTTCCTCCTCCTTCTCATCCATGGTCTGAGCAAAATGTGGACCTGAGAAAAGTTTTCTGTTGTCTGGGCATACAAAGATTCCTTCTTTTATCGTAGCATCACTTAAAACAGGAAACATGAAGCATAAGTACTTGAAACATTAACTTTCTTTATTGTGATGAAATCTGTTATATTTCTTTGGTACTTCTTGATTGTGTACTCACCACTGAATACAGAAGTAGTATGGACTGGTAACACAACGCCAGTGAGACATTTTTTCAAAATGCACTTTCAAACTTCAGGAAACCTTTTTAATCACTGTGAATCAACGAGATAAGTGAAATTGCAAAAATATTTTATCAAAAAATTTGGAGCCAGTTTTTTGAAAACTTTGAAAATATGTCCCACGGCTTCATGCATAGTACCCTCCTAAAGTTAAAATATCGGTTTTAAATTCTAAGAGCCTCGATATTAGCCAAATGAGTTGGGGAATATCTATTTGAAGAAAATCGTGTGAAAGGTTTAGACGGTAGCGTTGACAACGGACGGACGGACGACGGACGGACGGACGGGACGGACGGACGACGGACGGACGGACGGACGGACGGAACGTTTTGCCATCAGTCGATTTTGCAGTATCAAGAAGCAACAGAACATGGATTTTGGATAGAGCACGAGTTAGAGGATTTTGTTTCTAAATTTAGCAATAGAACTTAACCACATTTCGTTACCAGTTCCCAGCCATAGAGTTTTTCTGGTGAAAAATGGATGTTTTCCTGCGCACGATTACATAACTTTCTCTTCTGACGAAGTAGGGCGAGAAAGTAAAAAAGTACCCACAAGAAAAAATAAAAACCATAGTGTATAAAGAGTGAAAATTAATTAAATTGTAATGTAAAGTTATATATTAAATATGTATTAGTAGTTTTCCACTGACTTCACACAACAAAACCAATCATCCTATAACATTCAAATATAATGCTTAATCGGTATGTTGAGATGAACTTTTAGTTGTGAGTACTTAGGCTCAATGGAAAATATTTAGAGGGTTAGCCCAAACAATTTTTTATCCAATGTAAGTGCCACACTAATAGGCCATATAAGGTGGAAAAGGGTAAGCGTTATGCTCTTTTTTAACTGATATGAATTATCTTTCTATCATTTTAATATCTTCTGCATTACCTTCAAACATTTTGTCGTTAATCCTGATGTCACTCATTGTTCGAATAAGATTTTTTCTTTAACTTTTTTATTTGTCGCCTACGAATACTTTGTAAGAAGAAAAGGGTATGTTGTCGTGCGGCAGAAAACTTAATTTTTGCCAGAAAACTCATTGTCGGGTTCTGGTAACGAAGAAGTGGATAAAACATGTTGCTAGATTTAGGGAGGAAATGTTCTAACTCGTGGTGTAGCCAGAATCTGGGTTTTCATGGCTCTTGATACCGAAAAATTGATTGACTGCAAACGTTCGTCCGTGCTCAACGCTAGCGCAGAAACAATGAAGCCGATTTTCGTCAAAATTTTTCTTCTCTAATCGTTTTGGTTATTTCACGGCTGCTGGAATTTGAAACGATGTTTTAATTTTGGGGTGTACTCTACATGAAGCCCCTGAGACATTTTAAGAATTTTCAAACAAATGGCTCCAAATTTTTTGATTAAATTTTGTTGTTGAATAGTGCGAAGGACGTTTAAGAGAATGAGGCAAGTATTATTTTCATTGATATCCCCATTTCTTATAAAATTCCAAAACAAATTCAAAAGTGCAAAATTGAAGATATAACTTTTTGCCACACACGAAATCGGTTGTGCAAAATTAGCCCTATAAATGTCATGTACAATTTTTGGCGCTTGAAATTTACCAAAATTTTGTTTGTTAAAATCCGCTCTATATTTTTCTGTAAAGTTTCTTCATTTTTCTAATAAAGGACGGTAAAAAATATGGTGCTTATCATATTTTCAAGTATCGCTTGGATTTTCGAAAATTGCAAAAAATCGCTGTGGATTTTTCGTATTTTGCGTTTTAAATTTACGATTTTCTTTTTCTAAAACCGTTCCAATTTTTTCTCCAAATTTTCTCGTCCATATGTATTAAGGGACGGTAAATATAGTAGTGGTGGTATAGAATGACAGACTTTCTGGCAGTAATTAGCTTTCTAATCTTTCTAGTCTGGTCTAGCATTTGGAGTAAGCCTTGTGCTCTTCACGGCTGCCTTTCTTTTCGCTGCCATTTTCTCAATTCTGGCTTCCTAAAGCTAGAGCTGATACAATTACGTTTTGACTAATTTATAATTATTCAGTCCGTAACTCACTCGAATGGCCGAGGTGGTTAAGACGTGACCGGATTGAGCACTTCGCATCGAAAGGAGCCAGGTTTGAATTCGTGACAACGATTTTAATTACATGAAAGGGTATTTGCACAACAAACTGTTGAGGATTGTGGAAACTATTGAAAATCATTTTAAGTATATACTCACAAATAGAATCAATATAGAAAAGAATAAAGGACGTGTCTGTATGTGCTTTCCCAATTTTCAACTCTAAAACATTTTTTTTCAACTGTTGGTGAGGCAGCAAATAAACTTCCAGTGATGTGCTGGGAGTGCTATGATTTGGGGTATGATACATAAGTTGTGGAAAATTCCGCCGATCTCTGTATTGCCGTCGGGATCAACTTGTTTACTTTAATTTCTTTTCACAACGTTTATTCAATTACTGGAATACGTTTCGTAAGCAGGAGAATGTGTACGCTCTTTGAAAAACGGACGACGGTCTGCTTTCGTACGAATTGTTTATAGTTTAAATCCAACTATCACAGTTCATTGACACCCTCAGTCTCCCTCTTGGTTAAAAGCGGAAACAATATTGCTGTGACATCGCTGTCTTGGCGTGTGAATTTTGCGAAAATGCTATTGTATGTTAATACGAATATGTCCAAGCCTTTTTGTTTTTAATAATGAATACAGCTCCTGGCCAGTGGTCCAATAGGTAATAGTGACTTTATTTATGTGGCGAGACTCGGGCCATCAGGCCCGCTCTTCCGCCTAACCACGTAATACATACATATATAGATAAAAATTGAACAGTACATTTAGTAAGTTAAATAAATACAACTTAGATATGTCTTGCCCCTGGGCTCACAAAGTGAAAGTAAAAACAAAAACGTCCCAGCATTTACCTTAAACGGCCGGGGAAAACCAGGGAAAACAAAGGAAGTGTGCATGGTCTTCAACATTGAGCAACAAAATAAAAGATTTAAAATAATTTATAAAGCATTTACTGACACAAGAGAAAATTAAAGAGGTGCCCGAAGATAAATTATGAAAAAAATCCATGCGCGTCAAAACGTTAGCAAGCAAATCTCAATCCATTGAAGATCTCATTAAAAAAATTTAAAAAAATAAATGAGAATGCACACAACCACCCGGCCAGGACGACGGCTTAGGGCCGATTTTAATTACATCAACATGTACCAAGGAAAAGACGCATCAACATGTAACCAAGGCAAAGAAGCAATGACAAGTTAAGCTAGAATGAGTTTGAAATTACAAGTTGATAATACAAACAAAAAAAACACAAAAAAAAACTTTCTAATCTTATATTAACTTAATTTAAACTAATTATACTGTTGTTTATTAAATTAAGAATTAACCTAAGAAGTATAAGAAATACAAAATAAAAAAAGTTAAAAATGTGATATAAAATGTTATAATAATAATGATTATAATAATACATTGAGTACACACTTTCACATCGTTCATTACCATTCAGTAGAAAAGTATTTAAATGTCTTTTGAATGATCGCAATGTTTTACATTTCCTAACATTTTCTGGAAGGTTATTCCACTCTTGGGTTGTTGCTACTAAGTAAGATTTATTATAAAAATTGGTGTTGCTTTTAGGAATATTGCAAAGCAAGGATTTCTGGAATCTTTTTGTTTTGAGATAAGACATTTTATAAGAGAGGTAAGCAGGTACACCCGTATTTAATATTTTGTAGAAAAGGCACAAACTATGAAACAGCGTTGGCCTTTCAAGTTTATTATGTGATTGCTTATAGTACCCGATATGTGATCATACTTTCTGATATTGAAACCTAACACATGCATTTTGAACTCTTTGAAGAGCATCAGCGGTGTATTTCTTTGTTACCGTACACGATATCACCGGAATCAAGCAGGGGAGCAGGAGTGATTTTACTAGAAGTTCTTTGGTTGGGGTGGAATGCATTGTAAGCACATTTGAGTGAGTACATTGAGGCGTAGACTTTGCGGCAAGTGTCCCGAGCATGAGGTTTCCAATTTAGAAATTTATCGATGGTCAGACCAAGATTTTTAACTTGAGAGCAGAAAGGAACAGTAGTGTTGTCCAAAATGATACCAGGAGTTTTTTAGATTTTGAAGTGTTTTATGGGACCGGCTGGACCCAATTATAATTGATTGAGATTAGGTGCTCCCATCTGGCGGAGGAACTTGAAAGTATTTCGCCAAACAGCTGCAGCCGCGGCGAGAGCCCTCTCGAGGCACTCCGTGTAAACGAGTGCTTTGCGCCTTTTCTTTTTAGAAATAGCGCGCGAATTTGGGGGAGAAGTCCATCGCGGGGCGTTTGGAGTGTAAATTCTGAGCTGTAATTGAGGCCTAAGATTGTTGTTAACTGATTTCCTGGAACGGCGCCAACTTTGAATCATTTATTGGTACCTATGTATCAACAACTGTTAATGGATATCTGGAACGTAAGTTATGTCAACTCAATTGTCTTGTGTGCAAATGTATGAACCTATTTAAGTAAAATTATGAACATTTCAGCAATAAATTGAAATAAAATTTAACCAGAACCCATGCGAGCAACTTGCATCTCTCTAACGGTTCCGAAATTATTACAATTCTCGCGATACAAAATCTTCGTAATACTTCGATCTCAATCAAGGTGAATCAATCAAGAATCAATCAAGTGAACTCGCAAGCCTGGACAATGCGAAGTCACGGTCATATTTTATTTTTCTGTGGAAGTAGAGGGATTGTTAAAATTCTAAATGAAAAAGGAAGAATACCAGTGAAGTTTTTTGATTTTTTTCATTGCTGCCAACAGACTTAGTTTGCTCACGGAAAATCCTCTCTTATCGTTTGTAGTGTGTGTAGACGATGGCCTCGGATCCCTTCTGAGGTCAACTCTCTAAGTATATCTTTCCCGGTGTTGTGGAATACGCATGTGCAAAGAACCACAAATACAATTCCAAGTTTAGTATTGCCATTTCAAATTCGAAAGCAGTCCAGAAAATCATTTGAAGAGAGAGTGAGAGAGAGAGAGATATTGACCGTACGGTTTACCAATTCGATATGACTTTGTCTTTAAGACATTCTAATAAAAACTCTATGCGAGTTTCCAAACACTTGTCTTGAGTATTGAGTGTTATCCAACTTTTAATGTAATGAAGGGCGCATAGATGAAGAGTCAATAAACGTTTGTTCTCCCTTGTTCTCTTGTAAGTTTAAGTGCATATTGTCCCAAAAGTTGTGAGGAGAATCCCCTTCGCAGGCCAGTGGGGTTATTATGCAGGATATTATTATTCTTAGCTAGTGGGATCATAATTTGAGTTTTTTAGAGAAAAAAGAAACAGAGAAGCATTTATTAAAGAAACTAAATGTTGAGAAGCAGGCGTACATGTTTTTAAAGAAATTTTGACGATGTTTCATCATGCCCAAATGAGAAACTATTTGAAGGAAAGTGTCAATTTATCCCGAACTTCTGTAGCATTCGTGTGATGCACAAAAGTAGAGTGGAAAGATCCAGCAAATAATGAAGTGCTACCTAGTGTCCTGCATCGAATTTAAGAAATGGGAGTTGAAGGTCCTACAAATATGAGAAGGGAAAACTAGGGCCATGCCTTCATGTGGCAGGTGTATGTTTTTGTTCGTCTGCGTTTTCCTATTGTTAATTAGATTCCTCAGTGTTTTAGATTAGCTTGTTGAGTGGTTTACTTTGATTTCATTGATAAGCTTTCTCATTCATCAGCTTTAGCCTATAATTTTTTACTTTCTTGTTTCTTACGTATATACGGAGTAATGTACGTAGTAGAGTGAAAGTTATGTAATGATGGAAAAATCGATTTCTAGATTTCATCGAAAATACACGTTTTGGGGTCCCCGATACCAAAAACTTTTTTTGTTTCAAAATTTCGGTGCGTTTGTCTCTGTGAAAACACCAATAGTGCCTAAAAAAATACGTAAGATTTTTTAAAAAATGGATATTGCCCAGTCGATCCGGCTTTACTCTCAGCTTTTCGATTTTGAAAAACCTTTAAAATTTGGAGGTACTTTACACGTAGCCCCTGGGACATTTTCAAAATTTTCTCGAAGTTTCCAATTTTTTCTTTACAATTTTGAAAGAATGTAGTAAAATACACTTATAAAGATCACATAGGTTAGTTTGTCACTTACCTATTGAATTTTAGAAAATTTCAAAAATTTGAAACATTTTTGGCTTATTTCTACCCTAGTCCAGTGAATTGGTGCTCAAAGGAAACTCATAAGAAAAAATATCGGAAGTTTTTTCGCAACGATTCTGTTTTTGAGGAAGCTGAACTGTAATATGATGTTTGCTACCTCAGAAATGATCGACTTCACAGAGATAATGGCAAAAAACACTAAAAATTTCGGCCTTTTTTAGTTTTTCGCTAATTTTTCACAACTACGCGTTCTATCGAAACAATTTTTACTTATAAAATTCAACTACACCAAAATTCATACAATACGCATACATTAACTTACATTTCTGAAACACGGTTAATGCGCAAGAGAGCGCTGAAAAACTGTTACTTATTGGGCCTCTCGCCGATGCGGGAGAATAACTCTTTCCAGCCATTCTATCTCGCGATGGCGCTCTTGTTTTACTTTATCGTGCTTGAAAATAACTGTTGTAAACAATTGTTTTAAATGTCTTTCCGTGCCTCTTCCTTGAGGAGACGTTGAACCTCACCTTTCACTTCCTCGTTGCTAAAGCACATTCCGGCCAGATGTTCTTTCATCTAAAGAAAGACGTAGTAACGGGTTCTAAGTCGGGACTATAGGATGGGTGATGGTGTTCCATCCAAACTCTTGCAGGAGGGTAACGATTTGCGGGCGACGAGTTTTGACGAGCATTGGCGATGAGAATGCTTACGCCCTCGCTCTTCTACACTTTCCTCTTCTGCGAATCTGAATCACCATCTGCGATTTTTCGGAGTCTCGCAATACATTTCAACGTTTACTGTGGTCTCAGAAAGCATCAAGTCCACCTACTACTACTGCTACTGCTACTGCTACTGCTACTGCTACTGCTACTGCTACTGCTACTGCTACTGCTACTGCTACTGCTACTGCTACGGCTACGACTACCACTACCACTACCACTACCACTACCACTACCACTACGACTACCACTACCACTACCACTACCACTACCACCACCACTACTACCACTACTACCACTACCACCACCACTACCACTACCACTACCACTACCACTACTACTACTACCACCACTACCACTACCACTACTACCACCACTACCACCACTACCACCACTACCACCACTACTACCACTACTACCTTTTTTTTTAGTTTTTACGAGGGAAACTGTGAGAATCCATCATGGACACTTGGGAGGCACCGCTCTCCCGAAGTAGTGTGAGACTCTACTCACTAAACTCACTAACCCTTTCTAATCGACGTGATTACTGCCCCGGAACCGCGTTAGCATTACTTCAGGGCAGTGTCGATTCTAATTGCCCTTCCGGGCTTCTCTTTCTATTTAGTTTCGCCTTGAGTTTATTAACTCGTCACTGTCACTATTTTTGCGTCTCAGAATGCACTCCGCAAAGGCTGCTACTGCACACCAAGATTGGGAGTTGCGCAGCATCAAAGTGATGATGTTTCCTGGTGTTATTTGCTCTGCGCCTAATTCGTTGCCGAGACGAATTCTTTCTTCCTCCCATCTTTCGCACATGAAGAAAGTGTGTTGTGCGTCATCATCATTATTGCAGTAGAGACATTTAGGGCTGCTGACTTTCTGCATTCTGTGTAGGTACTTTCTGAAACATCCGTGGCCGCTCAGAAGCTGAGTAAGGTAATAGGTAACCTCCCCATGCTCGCGGTTTAGCCATGTGTCCAGTCGGGGGATCAGTCTTTTCGTCCATTTTCCATAATTCCCATCTTCCCATCTTTGCTGCCATTTCTCGAGAAGTACTTGGCGAGCTACCTTCTTTGCTTCGACCCTGCCGTTAACTATTGGTTGCGCCAGATGTCTTGGCGTTCTTGAGCGAGAAGATCTATTGGGGGAGTGCCCGCTATCACTAATACCGCTGCTTCCGACACTGTGCGGTATGCACACGAGACCCTCAGTGCTCCACGTCTTTGCACAGCCGCCATTCGTTTGCGGTACTTCTCTATTTCTAGAGCTTTGGCCCATATTTCTGCTCCGTAAAGTAAAATTGATGTCATTACTGACATAAGGAGGCGCCGCTTACTACATTTTGGCCCGTTAGTATTTGCCATCAGTCGGCTTAGTGCTTTTGTGGCTTCCGCGGCCTTGTCTGCTGCTCGCTGTATATGAGGCCAGTAGCTCAACTTCGTGTCAAGTATGACCCCCAGATACTTCACACTTGATGCAGTTTGAATATCTGTTTCTCCGACCCTGAGTGTGACACTCGTCTGTATACGTTTCCTTGTAAAAACAACGATTTGGGTCTTTGCTTCTGCAAGTGACAGGGAGTGCTCGTTCATCCATCTTTTTACGCGTCGCATTGCTCCATTGAGGTGACGTTGTGCTTCCTCTACGGTATGCGCTGTAATGCTGTATGCTGCTGCTGCTGCTGCTGCGGCGGCGGCGGCGGCGGCTGCGGCGGCGGCTGCGGCGGCTGCGGCGGCGGCAGCGGCGCCGCCGCCGCCGCCGCCGGTGCCGCCGGTGGTGGTGGTGGTGGTGGTGGTGGTGCTGCTGCTGCTGCTAATAATGCTACGACGACGACCACCACCTCCACCACGACCACGACCACTACATGGTAATCCACAATTCCGAAAAAGGAACCCACATTTGCTAGAGGTAACAGTGAATCATTCATTGACATAACGTGTTCGACGTAAGGGGTAGCAAAGAAACTAAAGAACTGGGAAGTGATGGAAGATGAAGCACTTAGTGACCACCGGTTTATCTACTTCGAAATTCACTGTGCACAGACCCGGAAACCTAAATTAGACAAAATGGAAATTAAGTATGACTGGGAGACATACAGAAATGTTCTCCAGTGGACAATAGGACGCCGAAACCCTGAAGATATATCGCCGAAAGAACTCGCAAAAGTTCTGAAAACTGCCTGGCAGGCTGCCTGCGAAAAGCGGAACCTACTGGTGGAATAATGAAATAGAACAGAAAAGGCAGACATGTATCCAAAGAAGGAGGAAGCTGACGAGGGCAAACAGGAGAACTGCCAGTCTGAGCAACGCGACACTGAAGGCAGAATATAAGCAATCTAGAAAGGAGCTAGGGATGCTCATAAAGCAATCCAAGCAGCGACATTGGCAAAAGCTGTGCGACGACCTTAACCAAGACATTTGGGGTACGGGCTACAAGATAGTCACTGGAAGACTGACAAACAGCTCGCCAGTTAACTTGTCAGCCGAAAAGAAGAAGGAAGTAGCGCTGGAACTATTCCCACGCACAACGGACCGTCTGGAACGCAGGATGGCGTCAACTGATTTTGAGCCATTCTCCACAGAGGAATTAGTAAATGTGGCATAGAGTATGAAGGGAGGTAAAGCCCCTTGACTAGACGGTATCCCACCTGAAGCAGTAAAAATTGCAGTCGAGGTGGCCCAGAATACGTACGAGTATTTAACAACCTGCTTGTAAAACAAGAATTCCCTGGACAGTGGAAGATGGCGAAATTAGTACTGCTCCTAAAAGGGGGTAGGTTGCCCCAGGAACCTTCAGCATACAGGCCACTCTGTCTGCTAAGCACGCTAAGTAAGCTCTACGAAGGACTCATAAAGGCGAGGTTGGAGCAGGAAATCGGAGGGGAAGGACTGTCCACGCGCCAATATGGCTTCAGGAAAGGCCGATCTACCATCCAAGCCCTGGAACAGGTAGTGAGGCTAAAAGCAGAGACAAACGAAAGGTGGGTTGTACTGCTAACCCTAGATGTAAAAAACGCATTCAACACAGCTACATGGAGCTTGATCATCAAAGAACTAGAAAGACGAAGAACTCCACAATACTTGACTACGGTGATAAATTACTTTTATGGAAGATCTTTTAAAATTGACAATCAAGAAGTAAGCATGCAAGCGGGTGTCCCGCAGGGGTCGGTCCTGGGACCGCTCCTGTGGAACATACTCTATGATGGCGTGCTCAAACTTGCACTGACGGCGGGGGCAACGCAGATCGGTTTTGCAGATGACTTAGCACTAGTGGTCTCAGCCGAAGATGAGGAAACACTCAAATTCAGAGTGAATGAATCACTACGGTGCATTGACAGATGGATGAGGAACAACAGGCTCCACCTAGCACCTCACAAGACAGAAGCGGTCATTATAAAAGGACCAAGGAAAAGGAAGAATGTCAGCTTTCTACTGCAAGACACCAAAATCACCACGGTCAAGGCGACACGATATCTAGGAGTGATGTTCGATGATAAAATCACATTCGACGAACATGTGAAAGAGGCAGTTAGAAAATGCCACCAAAAGCGGGGGCACTAGGAAGACTATTGCCGAATATAGGAGGTCCTAGAACACCCAAAAGGTTAATTCTATGCAGCGCAGTTACGTCTATACTGCTGTACGCGGCCCCCATTTGGCAGAATGCGCTCACCAGGAAGAAAAACTTACGAGACCTTGAGCGAATACAGAGGAAAATGCTGCTAAGTATAGTATGTGGTTACAGAACTATCTCGACGGCAGCTTTGCAAGTCAAAGCGGCAGTAATAGACTTGCAAATTAAGGAGAGGAACCGAATCCACGAACTGAAAGCGGGCAACGACATACAGCAGAAGAACACCATCAGAGAAGAAATATACCAAGAATGGCAATCCAGATGGGACGACAATACAAGAGTGGCACAGTGGACCAAAGCACTAATTCCAAATATTACGCAATGGCTCCAATGCAAGCATAGGAGAACGGACTATTTCCTCACACAGGTACTGACAGGACATGGCAGGTTTGGGGTGTACTCATACAAAATGAGAAAAACAGCCGACGAAAGCTGTAGGTACTGCCAGGAGAGGGACAGTGTAGAGCCTACCGTATTCAATTGTATACGATGGGAACAGGCTAGGTATGACACCAACACTAAGCTAGGGACAACATTGAACAAGGAGAATATCCTTAACACAATGACGGACACAAAACACTGGGAAACCATTATGAAACTCTCAAAGAATATAATGGAGACCAAAGAAAAAGAAGAACAATGTTAAGAAAATTCTAGACAGCACCATCTTGAGGCCATGCAAATAAGCAGTTCCGAGATGGAGAGCTAGAGAATAATGTTTTTTTTTACTTGGTAGAAATCCTAGTCCCACACAGAGTGGTGTCTTTGAAAGATTTTTTCCCCGAAAAAAACTACCAATACTACCACTTCTATTACTACCACTACTACTACCACTACTACTACCACTACTACTACCACTACCACCACTACTACCACCACTACTACCACCACCACTACCACCACCACTACCACCACCACTACCTCTACCACCACTACTACTACCATTACTATCACCACTACTACCACCACTACCACCACTACTACCACGACCACCACGACCACTACTACCACTACTACTACTGTACGTTGGCAGCACTGCTTGCCGAGTTAAAGTGTGTCTGTACGTGCTGCTGAAATTTGTGTCTTGTACTGTCGTTGCGCTGCGCATGGACGTCCGAGGTATGTAGCAATATATACCTTACTGTGCAGTGATGTAGTGTACGTGTGCGTAACGTCCGGGGTGGATGCTGTGCCGCGCAAATATTGAAACTGTGGGACTTGGAATCGCGTCATTCTTACCCGCCATCTTGTTTTGTGAGCGTCTTCTCGACCACAATGCCAGGGCCTGACCTGCCATCTAGCGGAGCGGATGCCCAACTGAGAGCCTCTCGCGCGCGCCCTGGCGGCGTGGATGCACAACAGGGAACCTCTCGCGCGCTCCCTAGCGGAGGGGATGCGCAGGGAGCCTCATGCGCGCCCCCTAGCGGAGGGGATGCGCAGGGAGCCTCACGCGCGCACCCTAGCGGACCGGATACAGAGTGACGCAGGTGCCGCTAGCGCGGCAAATTCAAATGCCGAGCGAATTATAGAAGAAAACGCGCAATATTCTTGAAAATGAGAACATATCTGTGCACCTGAGAAAAGAAGAATCTTTTGAATTTCTTCTGGAGGAAATTAAAGGTGCAATGCTAAAAAATACCTGCATGAAATTAAAGATGGTATCTGCAAACTGGAGGACACCGTCGAGGGCATCCTCTCTCACAGAAGGCAATGGAATACTCGATTGAATTATGAGAAACCCGATCCAGAGGCTGGACCGGGAAATAATGGAGGCCAAGAACGTATATCAAGCCAAGAAATGAGAGACAACATAACTTCTGAAAGGCTACAAGAGAAAATAGCTGAAGTGGGAGAAAACAATGAACCATGGACGGAGGTGAGGAAGAAAAAGTACAAGGGCCCAAGAAAACTGTAGCTACTACTTCAGGGACACAGAAAGGTGTCAAGAAGCGACCCAACAAGACCGGAAAAGCGCGAGTTCCATCTGAGGTCGTTGTAATACGGCCAGCAGACGGCGTGAGCTTTGCGGACGTGCTCTCAAAGATAAGAATAGAGTCAGGGCTAATCCCCGAGGACAGCAGCACGCAGGTGAGAGACATCCGCCAAACTCGGGCCGGAAATGTTCTGCTAGATCTCAGTGACAAATCCGAAGGCAGCAAATCCTTCAGTAGTGCGTTGAAGTCAGCATTCGGGGAGGCTGGATCTGTCATGCACCGGGTTCCGAGGTTGACTCTCGAAATTAGGGACCTTGACTGCGTGACTACAGCAGAGCAAGTCGAAGCTGGACTTCGAAAGGTTATCAAGAACCCTAGGGGTGATATTCGGGTCTCAGTGTCGAGAACAAACACTAGAATGAGGAAAATGGCACCAATCGAAATGGACAAACGCGATGCCAGGTTCCTGCTTCCAAAGCCCGGTATAAAAATAGGGTGGCTCGAGCACAATGTTCGACGGAGAGTCCACGTCACACGATGCTACCGCTGCCTGGACTTTAACCACTTTGCCAGAGACTGCAACGGACCAGACAGGAGCGGTACGTGCTACAAGTGCGGAGAGACGGGGCACAAAGCTGCCGCCTGCGCATCCGACCCGAAAAGCATCCTATGCTCCCACATGGGAACGGAGAGCCAAGCCTCACATCTTTCAGGAACAGGAGATTGCGCTGTATTCAGACAGGCTTTGGCGACAGCTAAAGGAAGAACTACAAACAAAAAATGGTCAGGATCCTAGAAGCAAATATAAATAGCAGGACAGCGAAGGACTTACTTCGGCAACTGTCCTTCGAAAAGCGGGCTGACATATAATAAGTGAGCAATACCAAAATATGGACAATGATGTTATGGCTCAAGGACAACCTGGGCATATCGGCAATCTGGATCACCGATCCATGTAAAATACAGGTAGAGGACCGGGGGAAAGGTGATGGTTTCGTGGGGGCAAAATCCAAAAATGTTCACTACGTAAGCTGTTACTTTACCCCCAACATCCCAATAAACAATTTCAAGAGCAACCTAGATGACCTCGAAGATGCAGTAAGAAACATGAGTGGAGAAGTCCTTGTAGCAGATTTTAATGGCAAAGCTCTTGAATGGGGAATGCCGCACACGGACACGAGGGGTAAGTTGATCTTGGAAATGGCAGCAAGACTCAACCTAGTCGTACTGAACGAAGGAGACACGCCCACTTTCAGTAGACCGGGCTACACTGGAATTATACCGGATATCACCCTTGCGACCGAACGATTAGCGGCGCTAACAAGCGACTGGGAGGTCGCAAAGGACCAGACAGCAAGTGACCACCGATACATCACCTACAGTATCAAAAAAACTCAGACGTCACAGAGACGACGGACTGAGACTAGATGGAACGTGAATAAAATGGATAAGGCCAAACTCACGTCGACACTTGAACACGGGCAAGAAGCGCTCGAAGAAAGAAGACATATCTCCAGTAGCGAGGATCTGGTAGAGCTCACGATGGATCTCATCACCCAGGCATGCGAGACGGCGATGCCCAGAAAGAGATTTGTCCCTAACCGACGACCTGCCTATTGGTGGAACGAAGAAATCGCGGGCCTCAGAAAGGAATGCCTCCGCCTTAGACGCAGATCTCTAAGAGTCAGAAGAGATTCAAAAGACGTCGAGGAAAGAAGAACCGCTTACAAGGAGGCCAAAAGAGAGCGGCGCCGGGCCATAGCGGTAAGCAAGGCAATGAAGTGTGAAGAACTCACCCAAGACGTCAACACAGATCCGTGGGGACGAGGATACCAACTCGTCACCAACAAATTAGCAGACATTTCCCCGATGAACATCCCGGAAGCGAAGACGATAGATCAAATAGTCGGCGCCCTCTTTCCAGTGCACCCAAAAACACTTGATCCAATCCCTCCAGCATCCGAGGAAGAGATCCCACCCTTCAGCACACTGGACTTCACAACAGCCGTGACCTCGCTGAGAAATAAGAAAGCGCCGGGCCCGGTTGGAATCCCGGCAGAGGTTCTAAAAGCAACAGCCGAAACACACCCAGACCTACTTCTCAATGTGTACAATACGTGCTTGAGAGAAGGCAGGTTCTGTGCGAGATGGAAGAGGGCCCGACTGGTTTTGATCAGTAAAGGCAAGGGAGACGCATCAGCCCCTTCGTCCTATAGGCCGCTCTGCGTGCTAGACACGGCAGGCAAGTTGTTTGAGAAAATGCTAAAACCCCGTATTCAAGCAGCCATAGAAGACGCTGGCGGGCTATCAGAAAGGCAGTTTGGCTTCCGAAAGGGAAAGTCAACAGTAGACGCGATCCGCGAAATAGTAGCTGCAGTGGCACGAACGGAGGAGGGTAACCATCGCACAAGACCACTCTGCATGGTAGTGACGTTGGATGTCCGAAACGCCTTCAACTCTGCAAACTGGGGAGATATTTTGGACGCCCTTAGAAGCTTTAAGGTTCCCAACTACCTGATGAGAATTATTCGGGACTACCTCAAGGACCGAATAATCTTGTATGAAACACCAGGCCATCAGGAGTAGAGCGATGACAGCGGGAGCAGCTCAGGGATCAATGTTAGGACCTGATCTCTGGAACGTAAACTACAATGGCCTACTCAACCTCGCCATGCCAGAGGATACATTCCTGGTAGGATATGCAGACGACATAGCAGCTGTCCTGACAGCACGCTCCCTAGAAGGGTTACAAACCCGGTTAAACCAGGTAATGAGGGTGAAAACCTGGCTAAACCAACATCGGCTAGAACTAGCGGTGAACAAAACAAATTGTCCTGCTAACAAAGAGGAAAGTAAATACCATGCCGCGAATGAAAATTCTCGAAGAAGAAATCCAGGCCACAAAAACAATTAAGTACTTGGGAGTATTGCTGGATACAAGGCTCTCCTATGGGGAGCACATCAAACGGGCATCGGACAAAGCAGCAAAAACAACAGGCGCTTTAAGTCGAATCATGGCCAACGTCGGAGGCCCAACACAAAGCAAGAGGAAACTCTTGATGACAGTTACAGAGTCCATTCTTTTGTATGGGGCAGAGATCTGGGCTACGGCCATGAAACATGCTCTCTACAGGAAAAGAATGCTGGGAGTATAAAGGCTAGGGGCATTGAGAATTGCGAGCGCTTACCGGACAGTATCGGAAGCCGCAGTCCTGGTAATCGCAGGAACAATTCCAATAGACCTGCTCGCAATTGAAAAGAGAAACATATTCAGCAGTCTCTCTAAAGACAGGGAACCACTGAAAAAACAAGAAAGGGAGAAAACCATCCAGTTGTGGCAGAACAGATGGGAAAAGGATACCCGAGGAAGATGGACAGCCACCTTAATCAAGGAGATTAAACCGTGGCTGACTAGAAAACACGGAGAGGTAGTCTTCTACCTGACCCAATCGCTGTCGGGACATGGGTACTTCCGAGCATTCCTGCACAGAATTGGCATCACGTCCAAAGGAGAATGTCTATACTGTGGACACAGACAAGGAAATGCTGTATCTAATAGTGGGATACAAAATTTGTCAAATAAATCTAATTACAAAGAAACCAGCAGTGCTACCGAATGGCCCACACTGAAGACTCTTTCAAAAAAATTACATTTATATAATTTTTGCAAAAACCGAAACTCCTCAAAATTAACTTAACGTCATATTGAAGAGTGCAATTAGCACTATCTGTTCGAAAGTTTGAAGAAAAAATTTGGAGCCATTTATGAGAAAATGGCTTTTGAGTGTTTCAGAAATTGCGGAATTTTGAGTTAGTTTTTAGGGAAAATGGTTGAGTTCTCGAGGAACTTAAGTTGACATTATTTAAAGCATATGTACTAATCAATATAATAATATGAACAAATTGCTGCTAATGTAAATATTACGACGTGAGAGACCACTCAAAAAATGACTTTTTTTTAATTTTTGAAAAAAACAAAAAATAGAGCAATATGATGTTCATGTTATCTTAGTAGAAATAGCACTATCCACAGCAAAAGTCTAAAGAATTTGGAGCCGTTTTTGAGAAAATCTTGGTTTTTGTATTTTTTAAAATTGCAAATATTGCACGACAACTGCTAAAATTTTCAAAAAAATGTTCATGACCTTAAAGAAAGAACTCACTTGGATTGAGAACATATTTTATTGAGAGGAAAAATCTCTATCTTCAATTTTGTAAAAAGTTTATTTCTCTTCTTCTATGAATGTCATTGGTAATAATTAAAATAAACAGACAGTTCCTTAAATTTTTGACATTAAATTTTTTATTTTCCTAAGAGTATCAAATTGTATGCAACGTAGTTTTATGCAACGACGTAACGTTTCGGCTGTAGCCCAACAGCCATCCTTAGACATCTTTATTAGGGGCAAATATACCCTTCGAAAAAGAAGCAAATCCAACTTTTAAAGGATTTCTGGAGAAATACACAAGATGGTGCATCCCTAGGCGCATGCACATGAAGAAATAATAGACTGTGACTGTGAAAAAATGACTGTGAATTATGAGTAGCACACTAACGCTCGCTCTTATAATGAAAAGTTTGTAAATAATTGTATATATTTTATTGTTTAACATTTTTGCTCTTGTTTATGTTTAAAACCATTTTGTTATTATTAATATGTTAAAAAGGTAAGCTTCTGTCAACTAACATAAGTACTATTTATAAAAAAATAAAAATAATGATATTACAGATGTTACCAATAGCTTACAATCATATTTGTTACTAATTTATAACTGGTCAACTCTTTGAATGTTCATATTTTCATGTTTAAGCCAGATGTCTGAGGATGGCTGTTGAGCTACTGCCAAGACTTTACGTCGTTGCATAAAACTTAGTCGCATACAATTTGTTACTCGTAGGAAAATAAAAAATTGAGTGTCAAAAATTTAAGGAACTATGTGTTTATTTTAATTAACTTCAATTTTGTATTTGTAGGAAGACTCTGAACAACATTCTCCAAATCACAATAAGAACCAACATGTTCTTAAATTAGCTTGTGGGTGGCTGCTACAAGGTGTCAGGTGTTCAAGGTTGAGTTTCTGCTATAGCAACAATTCTGCTTAACCTTCTTCCACCGTGGCATGGTAATGCCGTAACATATTTTTGTAGGTTTCTTTTCATTTCTTATGATTAAAAAAATTGGGAGCGTTGTATAAAGTCTCTGTAATATAGTAAGAGAAATAATTATTATTCCAACAGACACGTTCATCATGGTCTAATTCTTACGGCATGCAATAAAAACTCATACCTCTCCAATTTTCGTTATTTTGGCTTTGACAATGCTCTAAGGGTGTTGTATTTCTCTTCGAGAATTTTTTCCACTGTTACACTTTCAGACGAATTTTAACCACTCGTTAAAACCCACATTTTTTGCTTAATTGGAGAGTTGTTTCTCGACTTACATGACACTGATGATAATGCCACGCACAATATACAATACTAGGAAAACCCGGCAGAAGTTGTTCTGCCCTTCTCTCTCTTTCCCCTCCCATCCCCCTTTCTCACGGTCTCTCCTTCCCTCGCCCTGTCCCTGTCTCTCTACCGCTCTCTGTCCCTCTCATTCACATTTACTTGCAGATTCTACACATCTCTGAGCAGGTAAGGTAATATCGGGAAGCCCCGGACCAGCAAAAATGTAATAAAATATTCTAGAAAAACTCATTCTTTAGAATACGATGTGAGAAACATTTCTGTGAGGGCTTGGGCCTCAAAATTTACGTTTTTAAGGCCATACAACGCCTCATTTAGGAGTTATTACCGATATAGAATAAAAAATGCTGCGGGTTGCATTTGACGTGACTAGTTTCGTTCTACAGCGCCATGTAGTGGAGTTACGACAGAAATAACAGGACATAAACCTTCTTGGTGAAAAAACACATAGAAGTGCCAACTTTCATGCAGATTGGTACAACGGTGTCGGAGTTTATCTCTTATATATAGTATATACCAACATTCGATTTTGTATGTATAGATAAGTTCCTCTCGGAAACAAATCGTGCACTGGAAACGCAATGTAATAGCTTTTAGAAATACGAAATGGCGGGATCGAGCTCGCTCGCGTAAGCTCTCAACGCAACTTTTTGCCGCTAGACGTTGAAGTTGGCACACCTTTATTTTGGAAGCACACATGCCGATC
>JAHLJT010005437.1:12874408-12956541 GCA_031308135.1 Acheta domesticus
GCAAACTCCGTATTTTCGCGTTACGCAAACCGATCGTCTTTTCAAGCACTATTTTGACTATGAACTTACTAATTTCTTGAGGAATTTGACACCGTTCATACGGATGACCCTCACTTGTGAACTAAATTAGAATGAAGTAGGACAGACAATTAGGTACGTCATTAATAAAGCTGTTGTGATTGATAACGTTAAAATATTTGATCAATTTATAAGTTTTCAGAAATATGTCTCTCAACAGAAACAGACCCTGAATTCATGAGCACTCCACTACATAAAAAGTAGGCAGATTATCTGAATAGTGATGTGAACGGAACATGTTGCTCTGAACTTCTGAAATTGGCAGAAGTGTATTTTGCTATACCCGCCCACAACGCAAATACAGAAAGAATTTTTTTCTTTAGCTGGTTCGCAATGGAATAAAGAGAGAAATAGATTAAATATTAATTCAGTGAAATGTCTGGTGTCAGTGAACTTTCATTTAAAAGAATTTTCGTGTAAAGAATTTTACGACTATCTGAAAACTAACAAATGCCTTCTTTAAAAAAAATAGTTCAGATAAATATGTAACAATCTAGGCATGTAGTTATGCATTTTGTATTTATTTATAAGTACAGGACGAGTGTTACAGCAAATATCTTTGTTTCGAAATCCAAAAGTGTAAAATTCAATTTTTGATATGTCCTGCTTTTTAAACTCATTTATCCTGCTTTTCACCCATTCCCATTTGGAAACCCTACTTTAAGCTCTACTGTAAATGAGAGATTTGAAGCTCTTTTTCACAGAAAATTTTTGATTTTTCGAAAAACTCCATTGGATGTCATTTGAAAAACTTACACTCACAAATTCAATAGTGTTTACAAATTGCTGGAAATGTGCATTTTAACGGTATGAGAGAACTTTCAAATTACATTTGTGACATTTTTAAAAAATGTAAAAAATGCCCCAAAATAAACTTTACGCCATATTAAAGAGTGCAATTAGCTCTATCTATTCGAAAAGTTTGAAAAAAAGTGAAGCCATATTTGAGAAAATAGCGTTTGAGCGTTTCTACAAATACGAAATTTTGAGCTAGTTTCACAGAAAACTATTCAATTTTCGAGAAACTTTATTTGGCATTATTTAAAGCACATTTATTCATTAATATAATAATGTGAACAAATCGCCGCTAATGTAATTATTAACGACGTGAGAAATAAGTCAAAAAATATTACATTTTAGTGATTTTTGAAAAAGCAAAATAATATGGCGTTGATGTCATCTCATAGAGCACATTTGGCACTATCCCTACAAGAAGTTTAAAGAAAAAAATTGGAGCCGGTTTTGAGAAAATCTATTTTTGTAATTTTTTAGATTACAAATATTGCGTGCAATATTCCGCAAAAACTACTAAAATTTTCAAAAAAACCTGACCTTGATATGATCTTAATGAAAACTCACTTTTTTTAAACAAATTTTATTTGAAGTAAAAATCTGTATCTTAATTATGTAGTTCTAGGAAGACGTCGAAAACATTTCTAACTTTTGCAATTTTCGAAAATTCAAAGTTAACACTGAAAATGGGACCTATGCCACCTTTATAAGTGTATTTTACTCTGTTCTTACAAGACGTTTCAAGAAAAAATGTGGAGCCGTTTTTGAGAAAATTTTGAAACTGTCGGAGGGGCTTCATGTAAATAACCTCTAATTTTGAAGAATGTTTTTCAAAATCGTTGCGCCGCAAGTGGACGCAGATCGACTAGAGAATATTCATTTTGGGAGAAATCGCACGTATGGTTTAGGCGCTAGTGTTTTCACGGACGGACCCCAAAACGTGTATTTGTGTTAAAATCTCGAAATCTATTTTCCGCAGCATTACATAACTTTCCCTACTATGTATATATCTCCATATCATGGACCCGCCTCCTGTATGCCATCTGAAGGAAAGTCGGTTGCAAATTGAAGTAGCGGCTTTTAGGCCCCCAACAGACTACATCGGGGAATGTATTTCCAGAAATGTGGAAAATCGAAACAAGGTTCTCTTATGGACCTCCACACACTTGAAAGTGTTTCTCTTTCGCCTCTGCGGAGGCGAAAGAGGTCCTCGCTCGAGTCGGTCGGCGAGCGAGTTTTCTCGGACACATTTCGGTTCCGTCTTTTTTTTAGGTTCTCTTTACTCTGTGGGATTACCAGACGTTTAAACGTTTGGATTGGCGCGATCGTGGTGCGAAGCTGGAAGCAGGTGAGAAGTGAGATATTGGAGTGTTTTGTAGTGTGAAATTTCCCGCATTTGTACGAAACAAGTAATGAACAATACAAAAATATAAAGTTGAAGGATGAAACGTGGAGGATCCTATCCGAAGAGTTAAATGGAAGTAAGCTAACACATTTGGAATTATAATGAGGATTTATGTACTTACAAACAGCTTATTGTTAATTTAAATAGCAACGCCATCTTTAGTTTACACAGCAGCTTAACTATAATTTTAACAACAATAATATAAGATGATTCTTTAACAATTCAAAATATGTTTTCTATAACTAATTTTCGTATTTTTAACAATTCAATATAATAAGTATTGATCTTTGTACTTTTAATCAGATTATTTTCTTTTATATTTGGAAGAAATGACCTTGCATATCAAATCACATATTCGCAGCTTTCAATTTTTATTTATTTTTTGGGTATTTTTTCATTCTACTTACACTTCATTGTTGACTACTGCGGAGTTTTTTCCCCTTTTTTCACTGGTTGATGTACATTTGAACATAAAAAGGTACATGCAATTGTAGAATTTGATTCGACAATAATTTTTTGTAAGTTGAGAATATGTAATTTGATCATGTTCATCACGTGGTAAATAAATTAATGCAGAGGTGTATACACATTGCAATACCACGAGATCATTTTTAATTATTAAATCAATCAACAAAATCATTTCAAAATGATCTTGTGATGTTGCAATGGGTATTTTCAGATGCCAAAGAAGAATGGAAAAGTTGCGAGACTGTCACCGAGATGCCCTTAGAAGGAAAGTTGTACGTTCGGGGCAAGAGGGACAAGAAGAAAATGGAGATATGAAGAGCAAATGGCCTTCCTTTTGCCTTCAATGGCAAATAGAGAAAGGCCTCGCAACATGCAAAAGGAGGCAAAAATGTACCAGTTACAAGTACAAGACATTGAAGAAGAATGCCTTGTTCCTTCCAGTGCTGGAACTGAAATCAAGGAAATTTCAAGCACTCCAAAATTGGGGGGGAAAAAGTTGACCCAATTTTGGAGTACTTGGAAAAAGGAAGGAGAGACAGAGAAGCCAGACGGCAAAGTAGGATGAAGGCAGAATGAAGAAAAAGACGAGATGGATTATATTTTTTTGTCAATGTTACACTCCACCAAAAATTACCCAATACATACCAGAGGCACATTAAAAATATTTTGTTTGCTGCGGTCCAAAAAGGCAGAGGCTCAGGTGGAGTTGGAAGAGAATACATCAAATAATTGCGTGTATTTTGCTAGAGTAAATGAATAAATAAATAAATGCTTACTAGGAAATGCATGAATTACTTTGTCATTAATGTCTCATTAAAATGTTTATTCCATGATCCTATAATTTTGTGAACCCAGCAATAAATTTAGTGTTGATAAAATAATGCATGGTAAGTATATTATTAATTTTTAAATTATTGTAAATGTTGCAAAGATTTACACTCGATTTAAATATTAAGGAATTTACAAGGAAACCTTTTATACTTTTTGTTTTGTTTAGGTGGACTTGAAGTTACAGATAAAGTAGGTATTGTTCCACAGAATAGAATTACCAACTTAAAGATAACACCTTTTTAATGTAAGTTAAAGTTGTACGAAATTGATCAGTAATAACTACTGAATTAAATAGGTTTATTGTATCAAGAATCGCATTTGTTTAAAATAGCTCAGAGGGGTAGAGATGAACACCAAAGTCATGCATTCTAGAGCTACACTTCAGCTTTTGAATTATAAATTAATTGAAGTATATAAGAAGAGGTTATCAGTCTATGTTTTGAGAAAAATCTAAAATCTACTTTTCAGTTTTAAGAATTATTTTGTTAAAAATATTAATACAAGAAAATTCAAAGGCTTTAGTCAAAGATAAAACAAAAGAAACATTTAGAAATGACCTTTCCTAATTGCACTCATTTGCCATGGAATACTCCCTTGCGATGAAGAAAAAACTTTCATGTATTTTTCTCTAATTTCAAATGGTTTTTTTGTAGCATTATAACTACAATGTTTGAATGGAATGAACTGGTCATTAGGTTCACTGAAATCATCTTCTGTAAAATTAATCAAGTCTTGTTCGACACTGTGAGTGTTCTTTTGAGTTCTGAGGTAATTATGTAAAACTACTGTTGCTTTCACAAATTTGTCCTCTGTTTTCATATCACATTCAAATGGTTTCAGAAACACCCTCCATCTTGCTGCTAAAATACCAAATGCACTTTCTACTAATCTCCTGGCTAAAATTTTCTTTTTTGCAACTGAGTCTTAGGAAATGGTCTCATTAAATTCTCCAGCAGAGGAAATGCCTCATCTCTTACAAATACATATGGGAGACTGCCGTTACTACCTTCTAATATGCATGGTTCTGGAAGATCAAGTTTATTACTTCGCAAGGTCTTTCCAAACACGCTTTCATTAAAAACATGTCCATCACTAAATTTACCACAGGAGTCAATGTCTACAACAGAAAACTTATAGTTTAGCATCAACAACTGCAAATAGAATTATGGAAAATTGTTTTTTATAATGAAAGAATCGTGTTCCACTTTTCATGGGCTTTCTTATAACCAGATGTTTCCCATCTTCTGCCCCCCACACAGTTATTAAACTGCCAAAGCTGCTCAAAATCCCTGCTATTGCGAAGCCGCAACTGTTTATCTGGCTTCGGTAAGTACAGTGGTTGTAAATGTGTCCATAGGGCATCACAGACCTCATTGACAATCTGGGCCACTGTACTTTCTCCTATTCTAAAGCTATAAGACAGTGTCCTATATGACACCCCAGTGGCTAAATATCTGAAAGAAAGAGAATTGTGTTAGTCTTGAACATCAAAAGTAAATCAAGTGGATTTCTTTTTTAATTGACTGAATCGTTGAAAATGTATTTTTTTTAAACAAAATGTATAAAAAAATATATTTCTTTTCAACAATGAAATAAAGAATATTTGCCTGAGGGTGACGGTTAGCTGTTCTTCTATTCCAATATGCCTCCGAAAATTAGTGTATTGTTTTTTAATGGTCGATTCCACGATTTGGTGAATGTCCATAATTTGCACCCTGGAATCCCGCAAATATTTTCCATTTGATTTATTGCAACATCGTTCATGGTGAGTTCAAAACTGTATCAAATGAAACAATGAGATACCTATCACAGCAAGGGGCGGATTCGCGCGTAGTTTTAGAAAGCACGCGCCCACGGCGGCAAAAATTACGATCTAAATGTGTGACAATACATTTCTAAAATTTATATCATGAATAAATTATACATATTTTAATAAATAAAATTTTGATAATCTGTTTGAACATGACTTCTTTCGTTTATATTTTCTAATGTTAATAGTACAGATGTGCGTAATTTTAAGAATTAATCGTAGAACAACGGTCGGCAATTTTTTAACGCGCCTACAGCGACAAAGTTGTTATTGCGCTCTGATCACAGCTCATTTCGTTTCCATGTAGCCCGCTCTGCAGGACGCACTGAAACCAAAAAGTTTACAGTGGTGTCGAGACCCACGACTGTGGCATTTCGAGACATGGAATGACTCTCTAGTGTGTGGACGCGGCCTCGCTGGCCTCTTTCCGCATTTCTCGTTGCACATTTCTGGAAACATTCCTCGGTTTAGTCTGTTGCGGGCCTTAGTGAGGCAACATTGCGCGGGAATTTGAAATACAATGTATCCTTTCTAAACATAACTGCTACCTGATGCACGTCAGTTTTCCCAATAAATGAAAGGACTAATGCACATGTGCATAGAAGATAGAAATATCTGTCACGTGCTCTACGTACTTGAAATTTCGGGAAAGGAAAATGTCAGCAATAATTTTACCTGCAAAGAATGTAAGATGGATGCCATTACGTATCATGCGAAATTTTAAAACAAATGTGATGTTTTTATTTAGGTACATAACTATGTATTTGTCATGTACGCAAAGTATTACTTTTTGAACAATTTTTAATTTTAGGCATGAAATCTTAGCTGTAGAACCCTCAGTCTGACATTTAGATTAATACGTCCAATTTTTGCAGCATCAACCCTTTTGAACCCATGTTTCAAAATGTCACCCCTCTTATAAACAATAGTTAAATTGATAAGAGATTTTATATATGAGGTAAATAAGCAAATGATATAAGACAACTAAACAAGAGACTGGTTTTACTTGAAGAGAAACATTGAAAACTGTTAAATGGATTTACAGCACACGGTGAAACATATTAGAATTCATATGCAGACATCATGGTACAAAATATGAATTTTTCAGTTATTGAAAAAATCAACCAGAAAATAATTGTCATTGCCCGTGAAGGGTAAGGAAATTGATGGGTCCAAGAAAACTTCCTAAAATATACTTGTGTATGTATTCCTTACATTTTCTTTTATTTAATTTTTATCATTTAGTCTTAAGGATATAAGGTTGCATGTACCCTAAGTTGAAGTAATAATACTTTAATTATTACCAAAGAAGACACTGAGCTAATTGATCGTCAAGAGAGTTTTTTTTGTAAGAGACAGTTCTATGCTTAAAATATTTCCAAGTTTCTAATCAAGCAGCACATTCTAATTATTATTTTCGCATAGCTAAAATGAAAACTAGTTTTTGTACTTTCCCAAACACATGTCACGTGGGGAAATTTACTTCCTTACCTTTCAAATTTAGTATTAAAATTCACTCTACCAAATTGTGTAGCAGGTGGGAAAATAAAAAAGGAAAATACATTAATAACAATTTTATTGATGTAATATAAGTGTATACATTATTACACGAAGGTTAGTATATCAAGATTACAAGATTTACCTGTGAAATGATACGTCACTGCCTTTTGAATACCTGTTCGTATACACGAATGCACCACAAGACAACACCATTTTAGATACAGCGAACACAGCGTACGCACGAACATAACAACAGATGTCAAACGCTCACTCCATGTGTTGCCATACTAATTAGCGTTAGCGCTGTTGCACAGTATATTTCTCCGAATTGACTGATGTCCCAGCAAACGGACCCAGAGCAGCTGACAGTGTTTCTCCAGAAGCAGCAGATATCAGCTTTTGTAGTCTAAGTCGACAAGCTGCCAATAAGCGAAGGTATTTTTAGAATTTCTGTCTATGCCCGGTGTCTCACATTGTTAGTGATACTCTCACGAGGGACTGAAGCAAAAAATGCCTACTCTAGAAATCAGCTGCTGAAGACATAAGTAAAGCGACAGTATTGAGAGGGTGAATAATATCAAAATATGCATCAATATGAATGAATTGTTGCTATATGTACCTATTGCCAATATATGCAAAAATATGCACTATAAAAGTTCATATATTCCTCTCTTGGGGTCTGAATCGTATTTTCTTGCAGAAAGCATATCGTTTGGTCGCCAGGAATAAAATATGCAAATATGGTAAAATCCGCCCTCTAATTATGACTGACACAGACACATATAGACAATATTCTTTCTAAATTTCAGTGATAAATTTTCTATCGTGTTAATTTTCTGAATCGAGAAACAAACACATTATTTAATAACAACTTTCTTGTCATGGTAACCAATTTAATTTCAAAATCACTCTCCATTTTTCTTTGTGAGCGAATACAGCAGGTGGAAAATATCACATTTGGGGGAATATTTACAATAATTCGAGAAAATGTTATAAAACAAAATATTTAGAAAACTCTTCAATTGACGGTTTACTTTTCGTTTTCGTGCAATAGATACTTTTCATTCCGTGTGTTGAGAACCATGAATCTACCCCAGACCAATATTAAAATTCTTGAAAATCTTCGTAATATCACCAAGTGTTATCTTGTCCCTTCAGATCCTGATTGGCGCATGACGGGGTTGTCGAGTGAGTGAATGTTAAATGGCGGCGGGACCGCTAATCTCTGTATCTACGGACTGGAAGACAGCGAGCTGGACGGATCCAACGCCAATGCGAATGGCTTCTAATTAGGGATGTGCCCTTAACGGCTAAACTGTTGTTTCTTAACAGTTGACGGCTCGAAACTGGTACGCGAAATAACAGTTATTTCAGTTACCGTTATTAGCTGTTATCGCTTCAAATTCATTGTTCGGCGACCTACTGGGCACCAACTGAACTATAGGCTTTCGCGGCAACCATTTTGTACGTTAACAGTTTCACTGCAGTCTACCAGTTGTGATGAATAAGTGTTAAGCGTTACCGCCAACTCCCGAGTAGTCGTGGACGTTTGAATTATGAATTAGTTGTTCAAATAGCTTGTAATTTTTAATATAGTGTTTATTTACTTTAGTGAAGTGTATTAATAGTAGTATTAGCGAAGTAATTAAAAAAATTACTATTCCATTTTAAAACAAGCTTTTTTGTGTGAAATCTGAAATGAGTTCTGGAAACAAAAGGTCCAAAAGAAGTATTTTGTGGAACTACTTCTCTCCTGTAGACGATGATCAAAACATTGCTTCTCGCAATGTGTGCAAAAACAAAATTTCGTATGCTAGTACTGACACAAATATGAAATCTCATCTACAGAAGAAACATCCTACCATAAATGTTAGTGCTGATATTCGTCTACCCACGGTCCAAACCATAATATCTCCATCAGAAACAGCAACTACCAACTACATCTTCAACCTCTGTATCTTGTGAAACACCTTCAACACTTCTAATTCAATCTTCAACTTCTAATTTATTTTCACATTCAGGCTCACACACCCAAACACAGATTACACCATCCCTCCGCAGAAAAATCAGTGAAGCACAGAGAAAGAAAATTGACCGGCATTTAATGAATCTCTTCATTCTTGATTTCCAACCTTTTTAAATAGTAAATGACTCTGGTTTTGTGGAATTTGTTCATGCACTAAATCCATCATATCAACTGGCTAACAGAATAACCATTACAAAAGCATATCTTCCAGCAACATATGAACAGTGCCTAAATAATGTCAAGGAAAAATTGTGTTCAGTAGAAAGTGCTTGCATTACTACAGACTGTTGGACTTCAAAAAATAAAGAGAGTTACTTGGCTGTAACTGTTCATTTTATTTCTTCTGATTTTGAGTTATGTTCAGCTCTCTTAGATTGTGTATCAGTGGATCTCACACCCGCAGCAATCTGGCAGAAGAAATAAAGATTATACTGGACAAATTTAATTTAATGGAAAAAGTGTTCATTGCTGTAACAGACAATGCTTCTAACATGAAGGGTGCGATTACTGAATTTCTAAATTTAGATCAGTTTAGCTGCTATACACACACTTTAAATTTAATTGTTCAAGATTCACTGAAACAAATAAATTACATCCATGAGAAAGTTAAAAAAATAGTCACACATTTTAAAAGAAGTTCTTTAGCAAACGAAAAATTAATAAATTATCAAAAAAGCTCTGGCATCCAAACACCAAAAAACTTGTACAGGATGTGGCCACAAGGTGGAATTCAACATATTATATGTTGCAGCGCTTTGTGGAGTTAGAGGACAGCATTAAAGTCACTGCAGCCCTCCTCAATAAGAACTTGCCAGTATTGACAGAAGAAGAATGGGCGATTTGCGGTGAATTATGTATTATGTTGAAACCCTTTGAAGAGATTACAAAAAAATCAAGTGGTGAAAAATATATTACAGCAAGTGAAGTAATTATTCTTACTAATGGTTTGGCCTTAGTTTGTAAAAAGATCACAAAAGAAAAATTTTCAACCATTTCACTGAATGTAACTCAAAATTTATTTGATGGAATTTCAGAGACACTGGGTCACATCGAGACAGCAACGCCAGTTGCACTTTGTACTATTTTAGATCCCAGATATAAATTAATTGGTTTTTCAAACAGAGATAATGCAAAAGAAACTAAAGATTTTTTAATAGATATGGTCAGAATTGTTATAAGTGAAGAAAAATATACAAGCCAGGAACCACATGAATGCATCCCAGTTTCAGAAGTGGAAAGTGAATTTTCTATTTGGGAAGAGTTTGAAAAGAGAGCTGCAAACATGCAACACACTTCAGGTAAAACATCAACAGATACTCCTAAAATCATGTCACCAACAAAATTTAATAGTTTCTTCAGAATTTAAATAAGTTGTGATTTGTTATTAAAAAGTTAATACTTTTGAACTTTTTAAATAGGTACATTAACAGCAGAGGCAACTGTTGAAGTGGAGAGATTTTTAAATCACAAAATTATGCCTAGAAATCAGGATTCATTGCAGTGGTGGAAAAAACACCAACATTTGTACCCAACACTGACAAAAGTAGTCAAAAAAAATTATGCATGGTGGCATCTTCAGTGCCTTGTGAAAGGGTATTTTCCAAGGCAGACAACTTTATTACTGACAAGCGTTGCAGACTTAGTACAACACACACTAGTGACCTGTAATTTCTTAATTCAAATTATAGATTCATTAACAAATAATTGGTCATTATTATAAACACCATACACCGCAATTTTTTTATATAGGGCCTACTTACATATTACTTTATTTTTATAAATTTTTATTTTCAAAAAACCATAAAAAGTTTCTTTTAAATTAAATGTGTCCAGTATGTTCCTAAGTGTTTTCCTACACATGTAAGACCCACTAAACACACCCTAAAAATGAGATAAAATAAAATGATACGGTCAAATAACTCAAATTATTTTTGGATGTCCAACAGTCCAGCAGCTGTAGGTAAGCAAACACAAACATTTTTCTCCTTGTCATTATTAGGCACTCTTACTTCTCTGTTCACTAGTAATCCACTTGAAAAGATTTCTGCAATCTGAATAAGGATTTGACATCACTGACATGAGTTAGATTGTATACACAAATTCTACTGAGATATTTCAAATACTATTTTTTCTTAGCAAATATACCAGTCCGCTCCGAGTTCTCTGATACAAATCAGCTGTTTCTTTTCCTTCACCATGTGGGATTCCCAAATTCGGCAAGTAGTGCGAAAGAACGCCGTAAGATAGCTGCACAAGCCAAAGGAGCTACCAACGTTATTACATCTGCGTGGTGTTGCCACAACTGCTTTAACTCATAGCCAGCTCGTAGCAGTCGGCCATGTTCATGAACATGTTATTAATAACTGTTATTACGAGCCAACAGTTATTCCGTTAACAGTTAATGAAGAAAAGCTGTTAAGACCATCTGTACTTCCAACGTGACGCTTCGAACCGAGGCTTTGCCCCTCGCCGGAGTGGCGCCACCTGCCCTTCCTTAGGTTGTTCCGTACACTTGACTTCAGCCCACAGTTCCTATTATGTCATTTAACCTTCCAGCGGGCGCCAGGCGCGGATCCAAGGGGGGGTCACGGGGGTCATGACCCCCCCCAAATGATGAACCGTCACAATTTTGTGAGAAACTAATATATGTAAAAAACTCTGAGAAACTGATAACCTTTCCAGTGTCCTTTCTATTTATTTATTTATTTAGTCAAAAAAACAGTAAAAAACTGTATATGACGTGTGGGGAAAGAAATTTATCTGCGCACATTTTCTTGAGGGCCAGAATTTTATTAAAAAAAACGAAAACGAAAAAATTAATTTAGAAAATAATTATTTTAGAAAAATAAAGATATTTGAAAAATGTTTTTTCCCGAGTTATAGAAAATCAATTTCAACTGTAAATGAACTACAAGCAAAAGGAGTGCTCAACAAAACGTGCGCACAGTGAAGCTACATTTACGTCCAGAAGCAAAACAAGGGGCCATCTCAGCATTTGCTCTATGGATCAGGGAAACTGAACAAAAACCTGATCGAGATGGGAATTTCAGAATCGGGACTGCCCGAAACATTTTTTGAGACATTTTCAGATATTTTCAGACAATTCTAGAAATGTCTAAAATTTTAGCAGTGCTGAAACTAATGAATGTATATAGAAATTGGACTTTAATTTGAATGAAAACATGTTTTCAAGATGAGTTTAAAAATATTTTTAGTACAAAGAAATGAATCGAAACAAGTAACATATCTAAAGTCGGAATCGTACAGTGCGCGTTACTGGTGTTGGCAACTCAATGTGAATATTTGTCATTAATTGAACGAAAGAATTGTGGGAAAAAAAAGACGTCAACACATGGACTCAGCTTAAAAGTCACATCTGTTGTTCAATGGGAATAGCACTAGCCTAACTTAGTAATAATAATGGTATGTATATAAAATTGGCAACAAATTTGCTTTCAGGGATTTGTTAGAATTCAGTTTCCATTATACAATCCAATTCAGTATCGGAAGTCGTATCGAACCCTATGTTTATTTAACCTAAAAATGCTTAATGTAATCAGTAACGGTGAACCTAATTTGATCATTGAAGTCTGATGCCCGTTCTGGTTTTGTAAGAACGTAAGAAGCCGCTTTCAGCACAAGTTAAGGCTATCAACAGGGGTTTAGTGGTAAAGATTTGTCGAAAAGAATTATAGTTAGAGAATTTTATTTTGGCTGATGAACGAGGATAGTGCCTGACATCTAAAATACAGTAGCGAAGCTGGAGTCATGCAGTTAGGTATTCTGAAAATCTTATCTTACATATTTTTGTAAATTAGCTCCATTCATTGCTATTTTATCCAACAAAAAGGTCGATAATTTGTTCTTTAAAGCTTTCGTTTTTGCACAGTTAATTTCCCATGGAATTTCTCAGGAATGTCTTAGCTCTTTAATGTAATCATATTCTTTTCAGATAATGCTTGATATAAAGGGAAGTTAGACTGATTTGTATCAACAAATCCGTCTCTAGATATATTTTTCTAGACCAATTTGTCTAACAAATACTTCAGCAAAAAAACTGCAAGCATGTTGTTTATTATGTTTTGCTGTATTAATGTATACATTTGTCAGTTCATTTCGAGGCTGCTCTCTGTCAAGGAATTGATATTGTTTTATTAGGAAAGAAAACTTTTCTTAACGAAAGGACGCTTTGTAAGTGGAAAACTGATTTTCGTTACTACGTATCGCTACTATTTCTGTCTCTACGGCGTATTACTTGACTCGTGATTCCGCATTTCGGGTATCGAAAACTACCTTTCGATATCGTGAGCCGTTTAGAAGTTATGAGACATAGTGGGACATTCTCTGCAACACTATAGCTTTAGCTTTTGAGGCATAGTCAGTGGGACATTGTCTGCAACACTATATCTTTAGCTTCATTAATTGTTTCGTAAAGAAAACAAGAACGAAAATCACACAAACAACTCTACTTTCCCACAACGTCAGGTGATGAGGTGAATTTGCCTGGTCGAGACGTGGGCGTGCATCGCTGTACAAGTCCGTGCCTTCCCAGAGCCTAGGCTGCTGCTGGGCAGAGCCAGCCGGTCTCTATCCACTGGCAGATTCTTCGCTCAGCTACCGGCCCAAAGAGTAAATCTCTGCAGCCCTGCTAATTCCCTCGCGCGTAAACGGGGAAAAGGAATCGAACACATTTGATTTTCAACTATTCAGTAACAAAATTTGTTTGATTTTGTTGTAGGGAAAGCCTGGAAATCTCTTCACTTTGTAATGCGCATCCTAAAAAAGAATACGGCAAACGCGAGGGAAATTGCTTATTTATCTCTTGTTCGTCCGATAATGGAATATGAAACAATTTGTTGGGATCCGCACAAGATTATGCAGTGTAAACACTTGGAAAGTATTCAGCATAGGGCAGTTAATTTACTTTCAGAGACATAAAAATGGCAGGGTGGGATTCACTCAGTAACAGGCGATCTTTGTATAAAGCTGATAATGGTCATCCAGCTTGGAAAGAAATTAATCGGCGGCTATGTATTCCTACATTCATCAGTAGAGTGGATCACAGGCACAAAATAAATTTAAGACAGCAGAGAGCGGATGTCGGGAAATTTTCTTTTACAAATCGAACGATTACAGAATGGAATAGATTGTCTGCAAAAACCTTTGAACCCTTTCCTCAAAGTGTTCAACAGTTAAGGATATTAATTTAGGGTATTATTAAGTAAATGAGGGAGAATAGTGGGTTATATAGCGATGCATAAGTGTTCTATTGTGAAGTGAGGTGTCGTGCAGTGTATAGCAGAGAAATAAAGAAGGAAATGTTTTTAGGTCTTAGTGAAGTGAAATGCAGTGTGATCCTCGTGCAGTGTGGGTTTTTTCTCTTCTTTTTCTTTTCTCTCACATGTAATTTAATGTTTAATAAATCAGTAAGTTTTTATATTATTATCATTATTTTACCATTATTATTACTATAATTAGTATATAATTTGCTAGTTATATTACCTTATTCTTCTTATTGTTGTTATTATTATTATTATTATAATTAGTATTGGTATTAGTGTTCTATGTTACTGAGAGAAGGTGTATATTTATGTTTTTGTAATTAGCTGCCACCGGGTTATGCCCAATTGCAGTTTAAATGAATCTAATCTAATCTAATCTAAAAATATTGAAAAATGGCACACGACAGATTTTATTGAAAAATAATTTGAGTAGTATGTCTCCCAGATTACCCTTCAGCTTCGCCACTGGTAAAAGATCTTATTGAAAACTATTTTGCTGTCGCTAAGCCCTAATCCGGTTAGAGAATTTTAGTTCAGCTGATCAGCGAGGATAGAGTCTGACGCCTAAACTATTTTCTTTGAATGTTTTACTGTCGCTGAGTTCAATTCCGGTATCAAAAGTATCTTTTAACAGCTCTTGTTCTTGATGAACAGTAGCAATGATGTTCCTTTATTTGGGTTTTAATTATACAAAGCACCATGGCAATGCAAAAGGAATCAGATCAGTTATTTGCAATATATTAAATATTGCATTAAATGAAATTTATTAGATTTTTGCATGTCTCGGTGTAGTAGTCCCCAAAATTATAAGGAATTAACAACATTGTTATAGAAGATTCGCCATTGAAGGAGATTCAAATGTGGTGCAAATTTATTAATATATGAAAGAGCACTATAAACGAAATAATGTAAATAAGGAAAAATGAAATGGAGATAAATAATTGTGAGAAAAATAAAAGAATAATTTGGTTTATTTATTATATGCATACTGAGACGAAATGGACGAAGTCCAGTCGTCCCGTGATAAATCCGTGCTGTATCCGCACGCCATAAGAGCCCATGCAATTTGAAAACCGCGCGCCGTCGACGTCAGAGAGTGACGCAGGCGACGGCTATTTTCAAGATACGCGACCGGAACGACAGTTGCCAATAAGAGGAAGGCAGATAAACCCACACTAGCCATTGGCCGGTGCAGGTCACGCCAGGGGAGGATGGAAAAGGCATCCTGGCAATCTGCATAGGGAAGGAGTCTCGTAAAAATTTACGACGAAGCAAGACGTATGCTAGGAGTATCGTAAGAATTTCTGACGAAGCAAGACGTACGCTAGTACTCTCGTAACAATTTCCGACGGGGCTAGACGTATCCTCGTAAAAAGTTTCCAACGGAACAAGATGTCTGAAAGTGCGCGGGAGTAAAGCTACGCGGACCGGATTTCGAGAGGGTGTTTTCGATCACAAAGTCTACAGTCCTGCATTAAAAATTGCTGCAATAGTGAAGCCAAAATTGCGATAAATAAAGAAATAGCATATTTTCGAATACCAAATTTAAGTAATTTTCTCTATGAAAACAATGTGAATAAGTATTGTCAATCTCAATTTTTAATACATGAGTAATAATTAAACATACTGATTGCAGGTAAGTTTAAATGAAAGTAAGTAAAATAATAAAAGTAAGATGAAATTTAATTATTTGTTGTCATATTTCATATTGCAACATTATTATAAATGCAATGTTTTATTTTTTGAAGTGAGCTTGATTTATTTTATTGGTTTTATTACGGAAAATAAATGGAAAAAAATAAATGAAGTTACTGAAATTCAGTTTTGGAATGTAGAAAACACAACATAATTCTACAGAAAAAAATCTTTGGTTTAGGATCCTACAGTGTGAGAGAGATGGCATTCCATTGCTGCTGAAAACATGCGCAAATTCCCAACATCTCAAAAATATATTTATTTTTGTGAGAAACATTTTAAAGCATCGGATATTGTCTAATCTTTCAATGTGATAATTTCCGGCAATGTAGATACCTTACTTGCAAATACATTGAGATTGAAAACTGGTGCAGTTCCTTCAATTTTCAATGCAAACATTATTTGAGAAAATATACTTGTTAAATTAGTTTTCCTTTTCAATACTGGGCAATGTAAAAATGAATATTAATATTTTACAGAATTCTCAAACTAATGATGATACAAATGAAATGATTATCATGAATGGAAATCTTTTGCCTTCAAGATCTATTAGTAACTAAATCTGTTTTACCTTCTTGTATTGGACCGAATAAACAAATATGTTAATATTTCAGAAAATTTTCTTACTCTAGTAGAGATGAAAGTGTAAATACTGAGTCTGAAAGTATGATCATCGACTGAAATCCATCACCTTCATGTTCTGTAAGTAATGATATATATTGCCTTCTGTGTATTGGACAATTCGATAAAGAAATAAATATTTTCCAGAATTCTCAAGCCACTGATGATAAATGTAGGCCTAAGATGCATATAAAACTATTATCATGAATTGAAATCCATTGCCTTCAAGTTCTGCAAGTAATTAAATTTATTGTTTTACCTTTTTGTATTGAACAAATATATCTATAAGTATAATAAATGTATAAAAATTCTTACATGTATAAAAATATTTCACAAAATTTTCTTAGTCTAGTAGAGATGAAAGAGTAAATACTGAGTCTGAAACTATGATTATTGATGGAAATCCACCACCTATATGTTCTGTAAGTAATGATATATAGTACCTTCTTTGTTTGAGACAATTCAGTGCTAATAAATACATATAACATTTTATGTTATAGGCCTATGTATAAATATTGTATACCAGTAACATATAATATACCACACATACAATTAATATTTTATGAAATTCTCAAATCATCAGAGGATGTGTGCAATCTTAATTGAAAGTTTAGGAACTTCTGAAACTATTAAATATGGATGGAAATTGATTGCCTGCAAATTCTGTTCAGTAATAGAAAATTTATAATGTTACATTTGTAACTTGTGAATTGAACTTGTTATTCATTTTGTAGGCCCTACTATCCTTCAGATATAAACGGCTCATTATCAATATTATTTTACTACACAATTTTGTTATTGTGCAAGTTCCACAATCTTGTGACACGGCACATATTTATAACCTTAAAGACTTCTCAGTAAACCTTAATTCTGGAGTTTCTTTGAAATTTAATTTCTATGCTACTTCATACAAATTTATATACATGTATAATGTATACATGTATATATACATGTATTTATACACATGTATATGTTGACATTGTGCATTCTTTTGTTTATTTAATAACTTGTTCAGTGACTTTCTTTTATCTCTTTGACTTTTGTACGTATGTAGAACGTTATTGGAAATATTCACGTGTGTGTCACCAAGCATTACTGTAGAACTATAATAGTGTTAGATGTTCCAGGAGAATGTTGTATTCAAAGATTATATTTGTGTAGATAATAAAAATATTCAAAAGTATATAGTAAATAATGAATTTCTATTTTAGATTCTTATAAATGGACATACGGTTGTCACTAATATAGAGAGGAGAATAACATCATTCACAGATTTTTTATCTTTGAAGGGCACCTTACGTCAAATGCAAATGTGCAGAAAGGAAATGCAAAAACAATTGTGTTCTGGTGTTAAGAAATTAAAAACCAGATCGGAATACTGTCATGTGGACTCCACATTGTGGAGTGGAACAGCAATGAATTGTTGATTGCCACCAGAGAAAGAAAGTAGGGGGGTTGGTTAAAAGAATAAAGGTGAAGAAAACTTCACGGAATATGAAAACGAAAATTGAGCGACTGGGAAAAAATGTAAGAGATAAAACATGTAACTAAAATATTGAACTTATAAGACATTCATTTACACACGGATAAACCTTGTGAAAAAGGTTAGGTTTTCCCCGAAGTTCATTGAAATTAAATAAAACTTAAAGAGGAGTTGTTAAAGCCTTCATGAATATTTTCTTAGCAACCGGCAGTAACTAACTTGTATGTTTTCTTGGTAAACGGCGTCGACTGACCCACTTGGGCCAAATGAAATTTGTGGATTTTCAGCCGAGATAAGTTCCTTCTCTCGCTGCGAGATGTCGCTGAAGTCGAAGGGTTCTAGTTTTGTTGTCTTATTTTTCAAGTAGCTGCCGACGTTTTTCGTACATACCCCCACCACCCCTTCAACACTGGAGTTGAATCTCCTCTTTGTAGACTTCATGCTTACGACATTCAATGACTTGAAAAAATCAAAGAAATTGTAGAACAGTGGAATTTTATGTCGCATTATAATATCTAAGAATGATATTTAATACCAAAAAACATATCTGTTGATAAGCGTTCGTATTTGGTATCAAAAATATTTTGTTCCAATCCAGTATCGTTCTGATGCTCATCAATATTTTCCACATTTGTTTACTGTCACTTTCACTATCCAATTCATGATCTTCCTCCGATCAGACAGCTCTTGAAAAATATTCTGATTTTCGTTCACATGAATTCTTTATTTGGACATTTTACAGAAAATTTCGATTAGGATAAATTATTATACAATTAATAAAATATTTAGCACAACAGCCGGCGCGCAGCGTAAAGTTTACGTCACTATGCACTTATCCCGAATAGACCGTTACAAAAAATGAATACAGCGTGCAAACTAAACAGTGGATGCAAGAATGCCTGCAAGGAATACCATGAACACAGCAGTCTTTGACAACGAGTTGACAGCAAAACAAAAAAATCTGCTATTGTCGTAAAATTTACGACAGCGCGCCCGCTGACAGGTTAAAGCAGGCCTCATGAGAGAGAAAAACTGGAAAAAATCACTGATGATTAAATAATATGTACTTCATGTGAACACATCTTACTCTGTTTTGTGAAATCTCATGATTGAGAAGATTTTCTTCATAAAAAAACAAACTCTTTTTGCATACTTGAGAGCAAAACTTTTAATATGTTGTGTCCTATGATTATTGATTGGCACTTAGGTCAGAATAAAATCTCTCAAGCCTTCAAACACACAGAAATTCAGTCTTCTGAGAGCAGAGGAAAGCAAATCTTCTCCCCAAACTATTCCTTTGTAGCTGGAGCTAGAAGCTCAACAGCTTGACAGATGTGGACATCAGAAGATGGAATGTTTAAGTCCTCGGTATTCTTCCTGTTTATAAGTATATAGGACACTCAAGAAGCTCCTTATCGAAGCAATCTGATAAAAAGTTCGAACACAATCGTGAATGTTTGCAAAGTAGTATATAAGTTTGTCTTCTCAAAGCCACAGTCCATTGCTGTTTCAACTTCTCATCAGCAAGAAAGCAATAAAAAATCGGGTACAGCATGCTTCACCCTTCATGTTCAATGTTTTAGATGGCATTAAATGTTAAAAACTCCAGTTGCATCAATATTGTATACTTTCTTCATTTTGTAGCCATCCAAGAGAAACGGAAGAGTTTTTTCTTTCCAGTGACTCACTTTCGTCGTTCACTTGACTGCTCTCCCCACACTCTTCCCTGCAAGTAACCCCGTGACGGTTTTGAAATCTGTCCACCCATCCGTTGGACACCTTAAAATCACTCATCCCCAACCTCAACGCGATTTGTGTTGCTTTCTCTTTCAGCAGTCCACCATCTACAGGAATGTTTTCTGCACGTGCCCCACCATACCACTCGCAAAGTATTTTTTTCCATTTCTTCAAATGGGGAACACTTCATGTTCTTCCTCTTCTGGAATGTCGAACCACAATTTCCTTCTTCTAAAATCTAAGATTTTTAAGAATAAGTGATTTCTGACGTGACATGGTAATGCTGTAATATGGTTTTGGAGATTTCTTTTCTTTTCGTTTGTTATGTTTTTTTAATTAACCAGCGTTTAAAGGTCTGTAATATAGTAAGAAAATAAAAGTCTAATTCCAACAGACATGTTCATCGTGGCGTAATTCTTACATGAACTAAGAACTCAATATTTTAACATTCATAGCTTACCCCTGACAATTTTCGCTACTTTGGCTAAAACGCTGATCTCAGGGAGTTTTACCCACTCGTAAAACCCACATTTTCTGCTTAACTACTTCTGCTTCACTATGGTCATCTGGTGGCTCAGAGCGAAGTTGCTTGCCTTTCACCAAGGAGGTCCGGGTTCGGTTCCCGTCGACCTCATGTGAAAGTTGTTTCAACAAAATCAGTTTGACTGCCTCACAAGGGCTAATCCAACTCCTGCGAAGTGCCCTAAACCCTACCCCTACCCTAATTCCTTCCCAATTCTGGCCGCTGGTTAGTGACGCAGGAGAGCGGAGTGGGGGGCGCGTACGCGGAGATGCTCTCTGGCAGCCCTCTTGACAACTGACTGCGACGAGACGTGACATAGTAGTAACGGAGGATTACTCGCAAGCGCAAAGCTCTCAACGCCTCAAAAGAAGCTTAGAGACGCGTTGCGTCAATTGTAGACGCAACAAATATAAAAAGAAATGGAGAGTTGTTTCTCATATTACAAGACACTGATGGTAATGCCACGCACAATATAC
Organism: Acheta domesticus; assembly: GCA_031308135.1. NCBI lineage: Eukaryota > Metazoa > Arthropoda > Insecta > Orthoptera > Gryllidae > Acheta > Acheta domesticus. The sequence continues at coordinate 12,895,136 of JAHLJT010005437.1, forward strand.
AGAGGTTTCATAGGTTCCCCTCGGAAACAAATCGCGCACTGGAAACGTAATGTATTAGCTTTCAAATAAGAAATGTCAGTTCGAGCTCGCTTGCGTAAGCTCTCAACGCAGATTTTTGCCGCGAGGCGGTCGCAGTTGGCAGTTGGCGCTGTAACCCATTTTAGGCCAATGACAGAAATAATCATACAAAAGTATTGAATTTCTGTGTGTATCGCCAGTTATTGACAAATAGGACATATATGTTGCCAGAATTTTTTTTCCTTTAACCAACAATGATTTACAGCATGGTGCGTTCACGCACCACTGGCCCTTCGTGGGGTATCTGCGATCTTAATTAGAGAACAATTTACATCAAAATGATAAAATTTTTTAAACTCCTTGATTACAAACTTTTATTTATTGTATCATTTTAAACAAAAATATAAGTTGTACATAATATTAGAAAAAAGAAAAAAATATTTTTTGGAAAATATTCAAAACATTCTGGATGAAGATGCTTTTCACATTTTATACAGAAAAACATTGTGTGGTTTTTACACACACTGCATCTTCTCCGGGTACTTTGTTCATGGTTCCTAATGAGGTGGCCAATGTTATCAAACCTTATTTCTGGAATGATGCTGCTTTTGCCAGTTTTCCGTATTTTTGGACTGATTCCGAAAGAAGAAGCTTTGCAGTAAAGTGCGAGCTACATATGACCTGAAATCAATTTGTGAAATTTTCTCTAGATACCAAACAATGAACTTTCCATGTATTTACACTGGAGCTATCAATGGCATTGATAAACAGGGGCCACCACCATTTCTTACCCCTAGAACTGATGCAATAATTCGCGACCGCATTGTCGTGGAAATCAATTCCTCCCACATACCTGTTGTATTCTGAAATCACATTTGGCTGTTGAACCTGTATTTACTTTTTTTTTCTTTCTTGTCATATCTTTGAGCATTTCCTAAGGGCAAAACCTTACCATTATTTGTTGCCACTGTTACAACAGAATTATCGTTCCATCTTACGATAAGTACTTCATATTTTTTTTCGAAAGAAAAATCGTAAAATCCTTTTGCTTCCCTCTTTACAACTTTTGATGGTTTGAAGGGAGTGCCTGGAATTATATCTTCACGAATTGTTCCAGTTCCAAAATAGCTTCGTTCTTTTAGGACAGTGAATAATTTAAAGGATGTAAAGAACGTATCAAAGAAAACTTTGTGATGGTTTGGACGATCGACAACTTTCAGTAAATGAAGGACGACATCTGCGCTAAGCCCTAAAGTAGTTTCCTTTATTTGAGACTTTGAACCCCCATACTGAAACCCCCAAACTGAAAAAAATAACCTGTACTTCCTGCCAGACACCACATTTTGAAGCCAAAACGGACAGGCTTATCCTTGATAAACATCTTTGCAGAGTGTCGTTCGAAGTATGGAAGCATTTGTTCGTCAATGGACAAATTATATGGACAAACTCCAAACTGCATAAAGTTTTTGTCCAAAAGATTGAATAAAGGACTCAACATACTGAACCTATCATCTAAATTCAAATTCTTGTTATCTGCGCAATGTATATTTCTTTTGATTGCCCTAAATCTATTTCTGCTCATGGCAAATCATCAAAGTCTAGGGGAATCACAACATCCGCACATTCCACATCAATAGCCACGAGCTCTGCAGTTATTTCTTTAGTATTCAAACCACAGTAACTGAACATATGCAATAACATAATTATATAATACGCTATTTTGGAAGGTAACTTAACTGCTTCGTTATAATAAATTATTTTCGGAATTTTTGTTATATGAACATTACCACCACTTACCTCACAGCCAGAAGAAATTAGAAAGTTGTAAGATGTGATGAATAATTTATTTATGAAATTAAATGTTAATGAATTTCAGATAAATAGTTATAGCTAATTAAAATCGATGTACTTTCACACTAATTTTCTTCTACAATCGGACACACTATCCACCACCACCTTCTATCTCCACTGACATATCCAATTGCAACATGTAGACGTGAGACTCCATTCGCGCCTACCAAGCAACTGAACTTGTCAACTGTAGAATCCAAAAAATTCTGTTGCGTCATTAGAAATAGTTTTCTGGGAATGAACAGAGCCCACTTTGTTTCGACTCGCGCTCCCCTCGCTCGTAGAGCATTTGTTTTCATAACATTCCTAGCAGCCACACTCGAAGTGTCGGGCAGCAGAGGTATCTGGAGATACAACGGTATGGGCCAGTGGTGCGTTGACACACCATGGTTAATAAACAACAATTTTAACGAAAATGAAAGAATGAAAATAATTTACATAAATATTACATGAAAATACAATTGTTCGTTATAATCGACAACCATAAATAAAACTCAGAATTATATTTTTTCAAATTACAAGAAATAATCAAAACCCATCTTCATTTCAGGTGAAAATTACCAAATATTTTACTTTATTTCTCCTTCATTACATGAAGATAAATTCAAGCAAAAAAATACTCATATGTTCATCTAATATTCAATATTTCTATGGCACAAACTGCGTCAATTTATGTAAAAAATACCTACCATAAAAAATTCTTATATAAAATGGTGCGTATACGCACCACTGGCGCAAAACGGGGTAAGCACACATGCCAATCTCCAGCGAAGCAAAAGTCCCTAATTGTAATACTTCCATTACATGGGGGATTTCATTTGGGGCTGGCTCCTACTTCAATTCTAATCAAAAGTCCCCAAGCCGATGTAGTACGTTTGGCGGGTGGTTTACCATGGTAATCCGCGTCATATCTTACGTGAAATACATCTTACATGGTCGAAGTTCCAACCACGGCATGCCCCCCCCCCGGCTCAGTCTATAGAGATGACCAGAACACGGAGCACCGTCGCTGTTGGGTGGCAAGCGGCAAGTTGCTACAAGCCGTGAGCTTATGGGCAAAATACGACATAGATGTCGATTTTCGAGCAATTATATTCGCAGCTAATCGAACAGCAAGGGTTAATAGGCGGGTAATATTTCTAATTGTTTCAATGCATACTATAAAAGGTATTAGAATAGGGGGGGGTTCCTTGAGGAACTAAATGAGCAAATATATGTTGTGTATTGTTAATTCATCCATATAATATGAATGTTAATCAAAATGGTAATGCTAGGGATAATGTGAATATTAAGTGGCTTGAACTTGTGAAGATGTAAGGAAATAGTCCCAGAAAATTGTTAAATAGAATAATTGAGAATAGGGAAATAAACATGAATGATCTTTCTAAATTTTTATTGCTGACTAGCAAGGTTTTAAATTCGGAGTGTAATTTATTAATTAGTGAATTTCATATTAGTGATCTTCGGTTGGGAATTAATCAATAAGTTGATGAAATAATTAATAATCCCAAGAGGGTTCTTAATCAATTTATGGGGATGTTAAGGATGTTAGATGTAGGATCATATGATGAAAATAAGTTATTTATCATTTTCAGTTTGTTGATTTAATTTTAATTTTTAGATGTTCATGAACTGAGGTTGGTTGAATTAAGAAATAATTAATTGTTATGATAATAATTAGTGTAGTAATAAAAAAGATCATTAAAGATAGTCATATTATTGGAGCTATTTGTAGAATTAAGAAATATTACTATGATAATAATTTTAATATGACATATAAATGTTATGTATTTAACTAATTTCTTTCACCAGAAGTAGTTGTTAATTACTATAATGTGGTTTAAGAGACCATTACTTACTTTCAGTCATCTGATGATGAGTAATTTTTAATTCAGTTAATGACGTTTTTTAGATTTACTCTTTCGATTACAATAGGTATGAAGCTGTGATTTGCACCGCAAATTTCTGAGCATTGTCCGTAGAATAATCCTGGTCGGTTGATTATGAAATTAATTTGATTTAATCGACCTGGAGTGGCATCAGTTTTTACGCCTAGGGCGGATACGGTTCAGGAATAAATAACGTCAGCGGCTGTTACTAATGTTCGAATTTGAGTGTTTGTAGGTAAAATGGTTCGATTATCAACATCTAGGAGACGAAATGATCTTAATTTATCTAGAGTTGATATATAAGAATCAAATTCGATAATATTTTTGAAATCTATATATTCATATGATCAATATCATTTGTGTCCAATTGTTTTTATTGTAATTAGAGGATCTATAGATTCATCTAGTAAGTATAATAATCGTAATGATGGTAGTGCAATGAAAATTAATGTAATTGCGGGTAGAATGGTCCAAATAATTTGAATAGTTTGTCCTTCGAGTAGAAATCGATTAGTATAGAGATTAAAAAATAATATGGACATGATATATGCAACTAAAACAGTAATTATTAGTAAAATTATTAAAGTATAGTCATGAAAGAAAATGAGTTGTTCTATTAGAGGAGATGATCTATTTTGTAGATTTAAATTGGATCATGTAGCCATATACTAAAAAAAGGATTCCTTTATTAATGAAGCTTAAATTCATTGCACTTTTCTGCCATATTAGTAGTTAGAAAGAATTGGTAGTTCTGAATATGAGTGTTCTGCAGGGGGTAAGTTTTGATATCATTCTAGTGATCTATTCAAATTTATGGGAAATAAAAATTTTCGGTGAGAAATTATTCTTTCTCATATAATGAAAATTAATATGATAATTCCGATTAGTGAAATAGTTGAACCTAATGATGATAAAATATTTCATGAAGTATAAGCGTCTGGATAGTCAGAATATCGACGTGGTATTCCGGCTAGCCCTAGGATGGGTTGAGGAAAAAATGTTATGTTTTCTCCGATGAATATTACTATGAACTGTATTTTTAATCATTTTGGGTTTATTGTTAATCCCATAAATAAAGGATATCAGTGAATAAATCCTGCTATAATAGCAAATACTGCTCCTATAGATAAAATGTAATGAAAGTGGGCTACTACGTAGTAAGTATCATGGAGAATAATATCAATTGATGAATTTGCTAAGATAATTCCTGTTAGGCCTCCCATTGTGAATAAGAATACAAATCCTAATGATCAAAGTAGAGAGGGATTATATGATAATTGAGATCCATGCAAGGTGGCTAGTCAACTGAAAATTTTAATTCCTGTGGGTACGGCAATAATTATAGTTGCTGAAGTGAAGTAGGAACAGGCGTACGGAACAGGCGTAAGCCTAACCCGTGAAGTGTAGAAGAAGAAGAAGTGAAGTAGGCTCGAGTATCTACATCTATACCTACAGTAAATATATGATGAGCCCATACGACAAAACCTAATAGGCCAATAGCTAATATTGCATAAATTATGCCAAGGGTGCCAAATGCTTCCTTTTTTCCTCTTTCTTGGCTAATAATGTGTGAAATCATACCAAACCCAGGTAGGATTAAAAGATAAACCTCTGGGTGTCCAAAAAATCAGAATAGGTGTTGATATAAAATAGGATCACCTCCTCCTGCAGGATCAAAGAATGATGTATTTAGGTTTCGATCTGTTAATAGTATTGTAATTGCACCTGCAAGGACGGGTAAAGATAATAATAGAAGGAGGGCAGTAATTCCAAGAGCTCATACAAATAATGGGGTTTGGTCTAATGATATACCGGGTGCTCATATATTAATTATTGTTGTAATAAAGTTAACGGCTCCTAAAATTGATGAAATTCCAGCTAGGTGTAATGAAAAAATAGCCAAATCAACAGACGCTCCGGTATGAGCAATCCCTGTTGATAAAGGTGGATAAACTGTTCATCCTGTTCCTGCACCATTTTCGACTATTCTTCTGGTTAATAAAAGGGTTAGTGAGGGTGGTAAAAGTCAAAATCTTATATTATTTATTCGAGGAAAGGCTATATTGGGTGCACCTAATATTAGGGGTACTAATCAATTTCCGAATCCACCAATTATGATAGGTATAACTATAAAGAAGATCATGACCAATGCATGTGCGGTTACAATAACATTATATGTTTGATCATCTCCAATTAAATAACCTGGTTGTCCTAGTTCCGTTCGAATTAAAATACTTAAGGAAGTGCCTACTATTCCAGCTCAAGCTCCAAAAATGAAATATAGAGTTCCAATGTCTTTATGATTAGTAGAAAATAATCATCATTGCGATAAAGTGGCTGAAGATTAGGCGATAGATTGAAAATCTTTTTATGAATATGATTTCCTTTATCATGGCCTTATATTCAATAATGATTTTAGACTGCAATTCTAAAGGTGTAATTTTACTAAGGCCTAAAATATGAATTTCATTTCCAACTTTGAAGGCTAATAGTTTTTTTTAACTTAAGACCTTAAATTCTGAAAAATATAACTAGGTAAAGCAGTAATGTGAATAATGAAATTCTTGTTAAAAGGGAAATTGAATAAGGATTATTTAATTTTTGAATTGATTGGTGATTTCATTTTAATTGATTTACATTAATAAGGAATGATGATATTATTAATCGTAGATAGTAAAATAGGGTGATCAATGTAAGTAAGATTATAATTAGTACTAAAAATTCTATACTGTTATGACATGAATTTTGAATAATCATTCATTTGGGTAGGATTCCTAAAAAAGGTGGAAGACCTCCAAGGGATATTAAATTGATTGAAATGAAGAATTTAATTGTTGATGAATTTCATCTGAAGGGAATTTGGTTGGAATGTTGTGATGATAAGTTGAAAAAAATTAAGAGAATAGTTGCTGAAAGGATGGAGTAAATAATGAAATAGAATTGTCAAAGGTTTTCTGATATTATTAGCCCTAGTAGTATTCAACCAATATGGTTAATAGATGAATAAGGTTATAATTTTCCGTAATGATGTTTGATTTAACCCACCAATTGATCCAATAAGAATTGAGGATAGTATTACGAAAATCATAATAGGCTGGCAATATGATAAATATGATAGGATAGCGAATGGGGCTAGTTTTTGTCAGGTTATTAAAATAAAGCAATTTAGTCAAGATAAGCCTTCTATTACAGAAGGGAATCATATATGGAAAGGTGCAGCACCCATTTTTAAAAATAGGGTAATGGAAATAATTGAGTTGGTAATATTTTCATTTAAAATATTTGTGTTCATGATTAAGTTAAAAATGATAAAAGTTAATAGTATTGATGAACAATAAAGTATTTTATTGCTGCTTCTGTTGATAATATATTATCTTTTGATGAGATTAATGGAATGAAGGCTAATAAATTGATTTCTAGACCTATTCATGTAGCTGGTCATGAACTGGATCTAATAGAAATCATGGTTCCTAAAATTAATATGACGAGAAACAGTAATTTTGAAGGATTAAATATTAAAATTAAAAAGAAAAGGATTAATACCTTTATAAATGGGGTATGAACCCATTAGCTTAATTAGCTTATCTTTTTAATTATGAATTTTGGTGTATGATGCACGGGAAATTTTGAGTTTTTAAGTAATAGTTTAATTCTATTAAATTCAATGAAAGTAAGTAATTTACATGATTTATCCTATCAAGATAATCCTTTATTCAGGCATTTCATTTTTGACTTTAATAGTAATTTCTTATGTATTGGTTCAAAAGTTTGAGTATAAATTACTTTATTACTGATGTTAAAAGGGAATTAAAAACTATCAATCCATGTAGGGGAGCACAATCTTTTTTTTATAGGATAAGATTGTGCTCCGGTGGATTGATAGTTTTTAATTCTTCTTAGTATATAAGATCTTGTTAATTATATTACAATTTACAGAACAATAGTCCTATTAGGTTCATCTATATATATAATAAATTTATTAGTAATCATAACCACTTTAATGTGTATGCATATAGAAGTAAATTTTAGAATACTTATAGTTAAAGTGTATTATATGCAGTGTTATTATATATATAACTATTAAATAAATGCTTAAATATTAATAAATACTTATTATTCCCCTCGTTAATAAATTGCTCATTATTAATTGAAGCATAACAGTTAGGCATATAGGTCTTTATTACACCAAGTTGAATGTATACTATGAATTCTTATTGATAATTTTCCCTTTTTTATGAAAAAAAAGGGAAAATTAGTAGAAATGTTAATTTCCAAATTGCTGGATTCAATAAAATTGTAAAGATTATAGGGAATTATATAAATAAGGGATAATAAATTATAGAAAGGTTGAGGCGGCGTTGAACGATTTGGCTGGTTGTTCATGCAGCGAGATGGTCTCACGTTCTTCAATGCCCAGATATTTGTAAGTTTTACCTGGCTCAAGATTTTGAATCACAGTGTGTCTATCAACTTCAATGTTCTCGGATGTGGTCATTTTGCCTCTTTTTAAGCTGGCTTTTGCACACTTGTCATGACCAAACTTCATGCAGATGTCATTGCTAAAATCATTGATGACAGACAGCATTTGGGAGAGAATCGCTTCATTCTTAGCAAACACTTTAAGATCATCCTTGTAAAATAAATGTGATACAGGCCTTTCGTCACCATGGAGCTTATAAACAAAGTCAGTGTGCGACAGCTGTCTCGATAGAGCAATCAAACTAATGCAAAACACCAGAGGGGATAGTGAATCTCATTGAAAAATTCCCCTGTTAATCTGAATACTTCTTGTTTCTACTACTCCCTTTCCGCTGTGGATTAGTAACCTGGTACTCCACAACTTCATACTAGCCTTGCAAAACTCAACAAGTCTAGGATGAAATCGATAGATCTCCAGGGTCTTCAAAATCCAATCGTGTGGTACACTGTGAAAGGCCTTCTGGTAGTCAATCCAAGCCATACTTAAATTACGTTTTCGTTTCTTTACATCATTCAAAATTATTTTATTCAGAAGCAAGATTTCCTTACAGCCATAGGAACCTTTACGACATCCTTTCTGTTCAACTGGCAACAAATGGTTCTTCTCTAGGTGCCTATACATTTTGTCAGCTATGGCTGCAGTTGTAAGTTTGTACATTACTGGCAGACAAGTAATTGGCCTGTAGTTCTTCGCCAAAGAGCTGTCTCCTCCTTTGGGTAGCAAATACGTGATGCCGCGAGTGAGCCATTTGGGGAGTTCGTTAGGGTTTTCTAAAATTTTATTAACAACCTTTGCAAGATGAGAATGTAGTGCTGTTAATTTCTTAACCCAATAAATCTGGATCTTATCAACCCCAGGGGATTTCCAGTTTCCCATATTATTAATTGTTTGGCATAGGTCCTCTTTCGAGAATCCTTGAACATGTTCCACTGTTTCCACGAGTCCATTGGCAGCATCAACTTAAGATTGGAGCCACGATGCGTCTTTGTTGTAGGATCTGGTTTCCTCCCAGATTCCTGCCCAAAATGTTTCGACGTCATCTTTTGAAGGAGGGGCAGCATTGCCATTCGGTGTTTGAGCCAGACTGCGATAGAATCTCTTCGTGTCTGTTTCAAACAGCCGGTTCTGTACACGGAAATCGATTCTACGTTTGTACCGTCTTATTCGTTGAGCCCATGCTTGGATTTCCTCTTTTAGCTTTTCAGCTACCATTAGCCTTGTTGTGTCATTGTCAATTAGGTATTTTTGTTCAACATGGAGTATTTTTGTTGAACTTTATACGTGTGGTTTGACTTAGAAGATGCCTCGGTTAGGAGTGATATTTCACGCCGTGTTTCGTCTATCCGTTTCATACTTCTTTTCATCCATGAAGGTACGGAGCTTTTTACTCTGTCTGGCTGTCGGCCATCGGTGTTCTTGGCTGGCCCCAAGATTATCTGAGATACTAGATATCCAGTTGCATACACAATGTGATTGATTTCAGTAATATCTAGATCTCTACTTGAGGTCTGTACAAACTCATTTAAGACAGAATTCGCTGTTTCTATCACTCTCTTAGCTTTAGCATTTTCGTAAATTCTCCTCAACGGTGCACGAGATTCCAATGGAAGTAGACGAACTCGTTCTATCTCGCGTCGGAGGAGATCCCGCATCATGTCCTTATCGCGTGACTCATGGCCAGATGAATTTTCACCACTGACGGATGTTTCAATTGGAAGAGATGAACCTTGAAGGGGATCATCGTTTTCTAGGATATTAGATGGTTCTAAATGTTCGTCATGTGGATAGTTTGATCGATGAACATACTCCGCGTTTCTCTGGATGTCTGCAAGTTGTTCTGCTGTGAATTTTCCATGCTGAGTATGTATCGTCGTTGACTGGCAAGCTTCTTTGAGTCTAGGGTAGGTCTCATATCTGGGTTCCGCTCTCTCCATATCTTAAAAACTTCTATTTCTGAGCCCCCATTTTTCGCTTTTGCATAGTAAAAGCACCACATCACCTCTTTTAATTCATCCCGGGTCCATCTCTGACGATGGCTTCGAGCTACTGCCGGCTCTGGGTCCCTGGGACTAACTTCCGTGGGATGGCCAGATGTCGGCAAGGTGACATTAGCTCGGTTTCTGAGCAGGTATGGGACATTGGTAGAACAAGACACGTTAAGGTTCATTACATTGCTTGTTCTATTCATTTTGCTCATTGGTTTCAAGTGAAGATTCGCAGGTAGCAAGTTCGAGTTCACAGATCACACTTAACCTTTGGGTTGTTTCCTGCCATCCGTTACTGCGACCCACAGTGGCCTCGGGGCATCCCCCCGCAGGGCTCAGCAAGGGGTCCCTCCGATCGTCAGTCGGTATTACTAAACCCTACGGGATTTTCACTGACTGCTGAAGGCAGCCTCCTTCGCTGGCTAATGCAAGGTTGGGGCCTCCACTCTAATCAGTGGCCTGCTGTGCCTACCCAGTTCCTCTCCTGTACCCTCCATGGGCCGATAACAGGAAGTGCAAAGGTTCATGACCCTTCCCTCTCTACTTACTTCCCACTCTCCTCAAAATGGAGTACTTCTTCGTCGGACCCCTCACCTTCAATCTATTCAGCAAGGGAGGCCCTACCAGTAGCTAGGCTACCACTGACATAGCTCTCAGGCTCATGGGGGTACTCTAGCTCCACCTCCAACTGCAAGGTCTTGTACTCCCCAGGTGGAGTTGTTGTTGTTGTTGTTGTTATTATTATTATTATTATTATTAATATTAGACCGCGGAACTTCATGCAATTGCATATTTTACTTACTGTGCATATCGAAAGGAAATGTTTATAACTTTACCTATCAAGAAAAATAAAACAAATCTACCCTATTTTTATTTTGCATGTGTGCAAGTTTTTAGTTTAACTGCGTATTTTAATGTATGCGGTATATTTTAGTGCATATATTCCAGGTTTTTGTGGAGAAGTGGATCGAAGTCCGATCTTTTCGGGTATTTCTCTTTCAACTTAGAAGTGACTTTCTTCTGACAACGCGGATATGGAAATTGAACCTCCTTAGTACCCTTCGCACGGTTTCGGTATTTACTTTCTTGCCAATGCCAATTTATAACTTTGAAGTAACTTTTGGTGCATTAATACGAGGGTCCTTCTTTATTATTTTCACAACAAGATTCTCTTCTCGATCAGAAACTCTTCAGTCGTTCTCCTCCGGGTTGCAGTTCAACCGCTCATTCTTTGAGATACTATGAGATCACTCATTATGCTTTTTTCATTAATGGCATTTTGCAAAAATTTTGGGCATCATTAATCCTTTGCATGATGTTAAATAACCAGCTGACGCTGCTCAAAGTTGGTGTTCTTTCCTCAACGATTCATATCGCTTAAATGTTTAGGTTCCCACGTATCTGGTTTATCAACTGAAAGGTGACCTCGATTTGTTTTATTTTTGGTGATAGCTAAAGTTATATACATTTCCTTTCGATACGAACAGTCAGTAAAAATATGCAATTGGATGACATTCCGCGGTCTAATAATAATAATAATAATAATAATAATAATAATAATAATAATAATAACGATAATAATCATTACAATAAAACACAACACACTCGTCAACAAAAAACACTAAATTATTAATTTGTATATATTAGGACTTATAATTTGAAATAAAATGCATTTTAAATCAGTAAAATCTAGAGTAAATAAATATTGTGCATTTGAGTAGAGATTACCATATGAACCCATTGCAGTCCCATTTTCAAACTTGCACCATCTGTTTGGAAACATATAAGGATTATTTTAGAATTTTTTCAATTTTTTTGAAGATGAGCATTTTGAAAAAACTCAAAATCAAAATTTTAAATTCAAATTTGAAAAACGTTTTGAACGCAACCCCTATTGAGTTGTATATCATATAAAAGGCCATAAAGAGGTGGTGAGGTTTTACATCAATTAAAAAATTTTCGGGCACCCAATTTTGCAAAATTTTACATGGCTATATTTCAGAAACGGATGGAAATATTTTACTCAAAACTTGTAGTTTTCTTATTCTTCATTCATACTACCTATGTGTAAAATTTCATCTGAATCTAAAATGGTGAGGTAAAATTTTAATTAAAACTGTTGATTTAATGTGGAATGACCCGTATACAAGTAGTATCAAAATCAGATAATTGTAATAAAAGGGAAAGATAATTCGAAAATGACTCCTCATAAACATTCAGGAGGATCCCCCAAAAGAATGGACTTCGCTCACTTTTACGGAAGAAGAAATGATGCCTGTACACTTGGTTGAATTGTTTTATGATAATGAAGTTTTAAATATAATAGTACAGCTTATTAATTTATAAACCAGTCATAAGAATGGCTGTTGTTTTGAATTCACTGTTGCAGAAATAATTTTCTTGAAAATTAATTTTCACGAGTCCAATAATTCACATTTATCAAGTTCAGATAAATTTTGCTCTTTATAGAAAGCTGAAGTTTGCTCTTTATAGAAAACGCGAAACGAGCAGTGGCTTCGTGATTTTACAAACGAAAAAAAATGTGTTTTGAGGAAGTGGTATTATCTTATTATGGAAAGGAGGACACCAATCAGTACATTATGGGAAAAGGCATCCGTTTTGCAAGGCGAATTACTACGTGTTACTTCCAGAAATATACAAGTTCCCCATTACGACGATCATCTCTAGATCCTTGTGCAAGAGTGTGCTTAATGATGTGAGATATGATGAGCTCGATCATTTAATTGTGGATCATAACAAGCAGTCTAGATGTGGGCATTGTGAGAAAAACACATAGAAAATGCAAGACGTTCAACATTCCTCTACATGCAGAATCATTTAAAATATTTCATAGAATATAATTTAAAATATATTTTTTATTATTTTTAAGCTATTTATCTTTAAAAAACAATAAATAACACAATTAAAAATTATATATAGTTTTTAAAAACATGCTACCCATTCGATCCCACTATTCCATTTTGGGAACATGCAATTTTTCGTAAACAGCAATTGATAAAGTCCCAGTTACTCTCACAATATTCTCCTCAGACCTATTTTATGTTGTTAATATGTAAACAAATTCAAAAAATTACAAAAAAATAATTTGGGATTAAATGGGTTAAAAACATGTTAAAAGTGTAATATTTATTTATATTGTTAAATAATCGCATATTTATGGAATATTAATACGTTTAATCATATGAAATTCTGGTAAACTTAATGTTGAACGTTCTTCCATTCCGTGAAAAATTACGAACGTTTTGGGGAGTGATTACGAATTTTCGGGAGTTTTTCCGAACGATTAAATAAGTTAAATGTAGGTTATAACTCTGTCAATGACTCTTTCACTCATGTCTCTCCGTGTCGATATTAACCAATGGTAAGCAAGGATATATTCAAATTAAACCAATCCCAGATGTTTATCGCCATCAGTTTGTTTACCTTTTTTATCGCTGTAAAACCTTTGTTTACCTTTTTAAGATAACGATAGCAATTGTTTCACCTCCAAAATAGCTTGTGTGCATCAATATAATTTTAAAATGTGTCGTTTTGGTTATGTTTATTACTTTGAAATAGAATATATTGTTAAAAATTCAATGCCGAAAAACAGCGAAAGGAACAAAGAAAGCGTGTTGGAGCAATTTCAAGAATTTTGTGAAGAAAGAAAATTCAAATGGACAGCACAAACTACAAATGAGGAATTTACATATTTTAGGTAAGTAATATACGAAGATTAGATGGTGAAGAGTACAAAGAATATGCTATCAAACCAATGTGGTACGTTACATAAAAAATTATTCAGGTAAATACTTTAATGGGTGCACACGTGTGTTCAGTCCATTCGAAATCGACGAATTCCGCTTCTAATTCATGTTGTACATCTTCCACGGAAGGGCAAGACTTGGAAAACAACTTTCTACAACTTTGATTATAAGTTATTCCAGGAGGCAGTGATAAGTCGGAACTGAATGAAAGGTTTTCATTTTTCGGTTGTAATTTTGAGTAATATTTCCCTTTTTCGTAATTCCTGTGGTTTAAAATATCCTTTCAAATCATGTAAAGTGTTTATTCGTGAAATAGTAGCACTAAATATCACTCGAAGTGCTGTGCTAACCCGTAAATTCACTCCTCGCTACGCGAGTCGTGAATTTACCGGCTAGCACAGCACTTCTCGTGATATTACTTATGATAATAATTAATACAATTTTCTAAAATTAATATTTAAAAAGCCGACAGTTTATAAAAATATACGAAGGGGGTCACTTCTACTCGAATAGCATAGAGACCCGAAAATCTTTGGCACTTTTCATATCCGATGAAAGGCCACGTGTATCCAATTGTTTCATACATTTCAATTTATTACAAATTAACACCTTAGCATCATCGCTCAGGTCGTGATAAAACGTACTTTAAACAATTTTCAAAATACAAAGATAATAACTTGATGTATGTCTAATAGAACAGTGCTTTAAAATAAATTTGTGAACAATATGCGCAGCCAGTGTCTAAATAAACCAAAAGATTACAAGAATTATTGTCAATAACAAATGTTATATGAAACCCAAACCTCGGCAACCGCTTAATACAGCCAAAATATTACCAACTCGCTACGAATAAAAATAGCTTACGCGCTTAGCGTAGGTTGCCATCCAACACTTTCCCGCCAAACGTTGTGACGCCATTCTGGACATGAACTAATATTTGAGGTCAGTTTTCAGCCCGTGAGATCAATAACACTGGTGATATCTCACAATTTAACTAGACGCAATAATCTAGTAACTTGATATTACAACCATACAACGTACGACCATAAAATCAACACAGGTTTGTCATGGTGTGCCTATATACCATCCCATATGGATATACATTAGGATTATTGTGATAATTCAGTGATCACGATTCAAGTTAATATTAACTTTATTTTACAAATCAATAATTATAGCATAAACTGTCCCAATATATCAACAAGACTTTATGGAAATAAATCATTTATATTGGTGTTTCCCAGTGAGGGTGGTATGAATCCTTGATATGTTAGGCCAATGAAATGTTAGAGGGGGTTAATAGTGATCAAGGGATGAACTGAGGGTCAGTAGCCAAATATGCTCTGGTATCTGATTGGTGGTTTTCAGAATTCTATTGATTATAAAACATTATTGTTAATTGTTTTTATGTAAAGGTTTACAACATCACGATTATATTTCCATAAATCGATAATTATAATAGTACTCAAAATAGTAAAATACAAACCTAACAAGCCATTTTTCCAAAATTTCTGTTCATATATTTTATCCAGTTGTTATCAGGTTGTTTATAAGCAATCATTTATATTATGATTACATTGTTTGTTATAATGTACAAACACAAAAAGTCAGTGAGATTTATAGAGCCAATCATTGTTTTAAAAGAAGTCGATGCAGGAATAAGGGTGTGAATGCATTATTTATAAAAAAGTCATTATTCAAGAATATCTGTTCTACAATCTGACCTAGGTAAGTGGAAGTTAATACTTAAATATTAACAAGTAAATAAATTTTCAA
Source organism: Acheta domesticus (assembly GCA_031308135.1). NCBI lineage: Eukaryota > Metazoa > Arthropoda > Insecta > Orthoptera > Gryllidae > Acheta > Acheta domesticus. The sequence continues at coordinate 12,910,902 of JAHLJT010005437.1, forward strand.
CCTCACTGTCAATATCTAAATACAATAAATAGTACATCATTAATGCAAAAACATTACTTTAAGTAAAATTATAAAATATTGTAGGTAATAGTAAAATAAAAAAGCAATATTTTCTAATTAAATACAAAGCATAAAATGATTGGTAGTACATGAATAAAAATCAGTCAAATGTCCAGCAGTAAAATAAAGACAATGAAATAAGCAAACTAATGAAATAGAGGAAGTAAATCACAATGAAAACAATTATTTCACATGGAACATAAAACATTTGTAACATACAAATACTGGCAAATACAAAGAAGCACATATATTAAATTTTCGAAAGGAAAAATGTAAGGAGTATTATGTTGTAACATACAGAAAATATACAAGGCAAATGCCCTGCAGTTAAATAAAAAATTATTAACATTTCCATTAAACAAAACTTGTAATAAAATATTAAACCACAGTCAATAAATAATTTTAAAAAATCAAATAAATATGTTTTTAAAAGGTCATAACCCGTATCCACATACTCATCCGAAAATTAGTTGTACAAATAAGGGACTCAAATAGGAAAAAAAGATGTGAAAAAAATTAAACAAATAAACCATTTCCTTGATGAACTTGTGGAAAATGAGTTGCTAGAATAAAAAAGATTTATGTAGATCTTTTATGGAAAGAACAAAGTATTGACAAAAATTTTTTTTTTGCTGATCAAAGAAAAAACAATATCAAAGTATACCCGTGGTTAACTCTCAGCTTACACCGGTGAATTTTATTGGAATTTACCGCGTCGGCCATTTTCATACGTCGACCAATATTTATTATCGATCGACCGATCGTTATTTTTTTCTGGTTCTTAATGAAGGTAAGTTTTTTTCAGGTTCCTAAGTCTAGAATTCGTGGTAAACCATAGCCCGCTAGTATGCCTAATAGCCGCGGCACTTCGCCGATCCTTACGGAAACCAGCGAACGGACGAAGTTTCACATTGTGGCCGTAGGAGCGCTGGACGCCGACCATTCGCGAGACCTTCGGGCCATTTTAATGCATAGGGAAATGCCCGCGTTTCGGATGATTTTGGTCACTTACTGTGATATGTGGCATTGCAAACTCGTGTTGGTGGTAATACTAAACAATACTGAAATTATATTTCACTGTGCAGTTTGCTTAAAAGAAATTGTGGAGTGAATGCTTCAAATTAACCCTAAAATACATAGCATGCGTGAAATCTACTTGGTTAGTGAGCCAGTACTGATTCTTTTTGACATATAATATACAACATTTATTCTTAATTATTTCTGATATTTACTTGTATCTTTAGGTATTTAAAGAAAACTATAATGCACATAATGTCTCAAAGTTTTTTAAAGACAATGGAGGAAAACGAAAAAATAGAAAACTATTGTTTTATCAGTTTTATACTATCTTTTTTTATATTTTCAAACTGTATTTATTTATTAATCTATATTACAGGCTCAAAAAAGTAAAAATTCAAAATAGAAGTATTTGTGAAACAATAATCGCTAAATAACTGGAAGAAACTAGTTCTCAAACCGACGACGGGCGCTGTTATAAATAAATGCTGACACTGCTGTTAATAATACTCAGGAAAGTTCACTCAAAAAAACTACTCCAAATCTCTATTGCTCTCGTAAAAACGTTCTCACCTAGAGATAGTCATAAAATTACTTTCGACTAGCGAAATTCATATTGGCGCTCTCATGGAGGTACAAGAAAAAACTAGAGATTTTCAATAAGATCAGCTAAAGTACAATGTAGACATTTCTAATTCTTTGCGTAGTCCGCTTCCAAATTCCACAACAATGATAGAACAATAAATCAAACATCAAAAATAAAAATCAACAAACAGACATCTCGTGATATCCAATGACGTTTGAGAGAAAATGTGTCACTTTTGATTGACAAGTGTTACAATACGAGAAATACCCAAAGCTGTCTCAAACGATCATTCCCAGTACATGGAACCAGTATGTTTTTATTGAACGTAAACAAAAATTGTTTGTGCTATTTGTGAGTGTTTTTTCAAGATTTGTATCGAATTTTGAGAATAAACTGAATTGTTAGGTTGCCGAAGTAAGGGTTACGTTTTTTATTAACGTTCAGAAACATCAAGAATGTATGTGAATATTTATTTACAATGTGAAGACATGGGTGGTTATTAAATAAATAAACAAATCATTCTTATCTTTAAATAATCCTGAAGGTTATATGTAGTAGAGCAATTTATTGTGAAAGCTGTACCACAACTTCCAATGTTTGTTGTGAAAAGAAACCTTCAAAAATATATTAAGCCAGCTTTGCAAAGAAACAGTTTCCTTGCATGTGACGAGTGCGCAGATTTAATAACGATCATTGACATAATTTTAAACATTTTTTTATCAGAGGTCTTGAAGAACATTGCTACTTTTACTAAAGAAGTAATGGAGATGCCTAAATACTTGAATTCAAAGCCTGTAAATCAAAAGTTCTGTTTGTAATGCGTATCTCCGTATATTTGCATGCAGTAGCAGATCGAGGAATGGTCGGCGAGCAGCGCGCCAGCGGTCAGTAGCGGAACTTTTAGCTAAAACAGGAGGTGGCGAAAGCGCCGAGGCTTTTAAAGCATATTAGCGGGCTATGGGTAAACAATGCTACTGTGATTTTCGTAACTTTATCCCTGACAGCAACCAGTTGTTCACAGTTTCATCCAATCAACAGTTCAAACGTCACCATAGTAACGTCACTGTCGCGAAATATTTCTTCTGATTGGATGGCAGCGAAACAGCTTATTGCTGTCAGGGACAAAGCTACGAAAATCGCAGTATAGAGGCTGATTTACACGTTGCCAGTAAACGTGCCAGTTGAGGTTGCCAGCAACTGGCAACGTGTAAACGCCTTGTTGCCAGTGACTGGAAAGACCTTCGCGCCAGTCACTGGCGTTGCGAGCTGAACAAGAAAGTTTGGTTTACTGGCATGCTCACGGTCTCCCCGCCACCACGGTGTCCGCCACGGCGATGCCCCGGGGTCCCTACACGTGTTTACATTGCTTTATTCTTCCACGGTGATCAATATAAGCTTAATATTATTATTTATAAAAGTGATTAGGGAACAGAAGTTCTCTTGAATAACGGAAGAACGAAATGACAAGTTTGACTGGTTATATGCAGCATCGGAACATTTGTAGGATAGTTTTTACCAGAACCGCGAGGCTAGAAACGCCGCATTTTTAACAGTTGCAAATAAAATGGGGATAGATATCTTCTCAAAGGTAGATTAAGTGAATAGGATAAAATGTTTACGGAATATTTGCTTTGCACACTGTTGTTTGAGCGCCGAAAACTTATCACGGAGCACGTCGCAAAGAGTATACATAAGCTAACAGCAGCGAGAAAAATATCTCATCTTACATGCCATTACTAGCACTGTGTAAACAACTATTGCCAGTCGCACAGAGCGCTAACGCTGTCCAGGTGCTGGCAAACTCGTAACTGGCACACCAGTACTGGTAGCGTGTAAATCAGCCTTAATATGCGAACCGGCCAACCCGCCGTGGTCAAACTGTGGTCATACTCGCTGTTTCTTCCCAGCACTGAAAATTACGACACACTATTCACTAGTGATGTTAATGAGTGATCGGATGAATCAACGATTCTTTCCCGCCTTTTCAACCGTTGGAATCGGTTGCAATAGGTTTTATTATTTATTTATTTATTGGCAGACATAAGTATACAGCCATATAACAAATTACAATTCAAAGTATACTCAAAAACTTATAATTATTTCACTGTAGCATGTATTACACTAACTTTATAAAATCTTACAACAAAAATTAAATTTGTTTTTTTTGTTTTTACAAAAAACTCACTTACAATTGGGATAACATGTATATCTAATTTTTTTTAAATGTCCACAGCATTTTGGACTAAGGTAATATTAGAATGATTAAGTTTTTCCATCATTATATTTCTTATGTTGTTAAATAATGTACACTGCCATAATAAATGATCAGCGGTATCATTCTCTTTACCACATTCACATAAACCTGAACTGACAATTTTGAATTTATTTAAACTATGATTTAGTGATGAGTGATTTGATCTCAGTCTGTTAATGATAACAATTTCTTTTCTTGTTAATTTGAAGTTTTGAAACCACGGTATTGGTGATCTTCTATAATAATGTAAGAAGTACTCTTTGCCTTTAGAGCGGCCACGATTTTCAATATTTGCAGAGTTTTTTTGAGTGCAAACCTCCTTGTTTGTAGCAACAGCATCAGATACAGAAATACTGAATGGGTAATCCATACCATCTATTATGGTTAATTTAGCTTCTCTATCGGCCTTCTCATTTCCATTTATAGCTACATGGGCTGGAATCCAAACTACACAAATTTTGAGGTCATTTTGTCTTGCGTATACACATAATTGCTTAATTTCTAAAATAACATACGACTGATTTTTAGTTCTATTGCTATTAGATAGAGAAGCCAAAACACTTTTTGAATCAGAAAAGATGATAGATGAAGTAATTTTGAAATCAATAATCAATTTTACTGCTTCAAGGATAGCTAAAGCTTCAGCAGTAAAAAAGGAAATTGTATTATTAACGTTAAATTTTCTATTTAGCCTGTCATCAGTGCTCCAAATAGCAAAACCAACTGGCCCCTTCAAATCATTCTTTGAACCATCAGTATATAGGAAAGTACATTTCCTCTCAACAACATCTGGAAGGCTGAAAAAGTGATCCATAAATAAGACATTTGGGCAGGGAGAAATTGCGATCTCCTTACCAAAATCAAAATTCACATCCAGTTTACTAAGCTGTGCAAAATAATCATAGGCATAACACTGGGTACAATCAAATTTCTTAATGCTATTACAAGAAATGGATAAATCCTCAAAACATGTCACTAACAGAGATTTCAGAGATTAATTTTCTTATACAAGAAGAGTTTTGAAACACAGTTTATTTTGGACAGAACATCAATCAAAAAATGGTTTTTAAATTGAAGACATTTAGTCAAATAATTCATACATAGCAGAGTTAGCCTTGTCTTCAGTAAAGGTTCCCCTGATTCTGCAAGAATTACATTGATTGGTGTAGATTTTCTGTAGCCTAATGCAATTCTTAGTGACTTGGACTGAAGTCTTTCTAAGTTAACCCAACAATTTTTTGCACCATTAACAAACAAGAAGCCTCCATATTCAATCCGTGAACGAATCAGTGCTCTGTATAATAACAACAAAGTACAAGGGTCTGCTCCCCACCACGTTCCACATAAAAAAAACCATAATTCGAAGGCCCATAACACATTTTTTTTGAGACTAAATATGTGTTCTTTCCACTGCAATGAGTAATCCAGGGTCATGCCCAAGAAAACAGCTGAAGGAGAGCTATGGACAATGACATAAATATAAAATTTATGAGCTTTTAAATATCTCTTACTAAATACAACAAACTTACATTTTTCTGGTGCTAGGAGAAGGTTTCTCCTTTCTAAATATTGACTCAATGATTCTACAGCGTCCTCTAGAATATTGATGGCATCTTCCACTGGGTCCATTACTGCATACAAGGCAATATCATCTGCATATTTTAACATAAATACATCACTTGGTAATAAATTTTCCAGTTTGTTGGTGTAAATAGAAAAAAGAAGAGGGCTCAGAATGCTGCCTTGAGGAAGACCCTGATGAGCTATATTATTCTTTGGAGTATATGGATAATTTATAAAATCTAGGTGTCTTTCGGATATTATATTGAAAATAAAAAGAATTAGGTGTCTTGAAATACCTATTTCAATCAGGTCCTGAATTAATACTGAAGGACGAACACAATCAAAAGCCCCTTTTATATCTAAAAACAATGTAGGTAGATCTAGTTTTTTATAAAATTGGTGATCAATCTCAGAAACTACGATAGACAAGTTATCAATACACGATTTCATCTTTCGAAAATTTCATCTTTCGAAATTGACATTTGCTAATTAGTTGATTATGCTCAAGCCACCATACTAATCTATCATTAACCATTCTCTTTAAAAGTTTAAGCAGACATGATGACATGGATATAGGGCGTACACCTTTGTAATTTTCTTTTGGAATAAAAAATAATTTGTATTTTCTCCAATCTGCTGGAAACTTATTTTTGAAAATAACATCATTATAGATGTCCAAAAGAACCCTCAACATTTTTTGTGGTAATCGTTTTAAAACATCAAAAGGTATTTTGTCCATTCCTGGTGATGATTTAGTGTTTACATTGTCTAAAGTACAAGTTAATTCAAGATACGAAAATGGACTATCCAGGAATTCATTAGTTTCACACATCGAAAGGCAAGGGCAGTTATCCTTAGGTAAGTCTGGACAGATTTTATTGATCCCAACTTTCATGTCTTGAAATGTTTTCTCTGAATTAAAATGTGAAATGTTAGACGATCTGGAAAATTTATTTTTGAAACATTTTATTCTGTCCCCGATGTATGATATGTCACTTTCTCTATTAAGTGAACTGCAGAATTTTTTGAAGCTCTTAGATTTCTCTTCTTGAAGAATTAATCTAGCATTTGCAGCCTTTTTTTAAATTCTATGAAGTTTTGTTTGTTGAAACATTTGCGAAGGACAGAAAGAGCTTGTTTTCTATCTTTGATAGCTTGCTCACAGTTTTTATTCCACCATGGACATGGATTCCGTTTTGGGCGTTGTGATGTAGAAAAGTGATTGTACTCTGCATTTGGTGCGGAGGATATAATAGCTTCATGGATAATTTTAGTTAGTATTTGATATCTGTGAATTACATTAGAGTTCAGAAATTTCAGGATATTAAAAACATGAAACTTATCAATCAAAACTCTATTAAATACGTCCCAATCAGTGCTCTTTAAATTATATTTAAAAGTCTTAGTGGATGATTTCTCACTATCTAGGCCTATGTTAATGATAATAGGGAAATGGTCACTTCCCCAATTGTCATCATTTATAGTCCATGAGGAATAGAAAGCTAGTTTGGGAGAAATGAATGTCGAGTCAATCATAGATGATGTTCCATATGAACTTGACATATACGTAGGGGAACCATCATTAAGTAGGTACATAGCCTCAGGATCATAATTGTCAAAGATAATTTCACCATTTGGGCAGTTTCTCATGCTACCCCAAGAAACATGGTGGGAGTTAAAATCGCCTCCTATGACAAAGTTCTCATGTTTGGAGACTTCATTAATAAAGGAAGCCCACATAAAGTTATTAAAATCAGATGTTGGTGATCTGTAGCAAGCAACCACCAATAGAAATACATCACCAAGACAAACTTCTACTGCACCAACTTCTAAGAATTTGGAATTGAATTTCAAGTCTACCGAACTGGAGACTAATCCTTTTCTGACAAGGATGGCCAAACCACCCCCTTGCTTATTTAATCTATCAAATCTAGCATAATTAAAGCCTTTGAAATCGACAGTTTTGTCACTGGATAGCCAAGTTTCGTATAAAATAATGATATCTGCTCCTAGACTATTTTTTGTAAATTCTGGAATTTTGGGAATGATACTTCTGCAATTCCATTGTATTATTTTAAGAGATCTAAACATAAATAGGAATAAAGAGTAATTGTTAAAAAGAAAATGAACCATACCAAGTTTAAAAATTATTAGATAGAATCTTCAGAAGAATTAATCTTAACCAATTCAATATCAATTTCAGCAGAATGTTCATTCAGAGAAAAAATTTGGGGACTCTGAAAGGTGGAGTCCTCACTCCCTGGATTATCAATGTAGATTGCATCCGATGACTTTGTTTTTTCTGCTTGAACAAATCTTTGTTGTTGTTGTTCTTGCTGTTGCTGTCCCTGAGTAGTGATCGATGTTGACTCTGGAATTCTATTTTCACTGGTTAGGTCAGTTCTCATCGAGCCTCGTGAAGAATTCACCTCGCCACTTTGATTAATACTGGGTGTCGATTTTATAACGGAAGCACAAATATTTTTGGAAACTTTATTTGACCCTCTTGTTTGCTTCTTTACTGAAGACCTCAGCGAATTAAAAACACTTGGACTGCCCACTTGCTTTGATTTGGCGAGGGCCGTTTTGTTGTAAGTACGGCGAACATTTGGCCGTGACCTTACTTCCGAGAAAGTGACTTCAGGCACTTCATCCTCCTTTAGCACTTCGCGCAAAGCTACCTGGATGTTTTGCGTAGCTGCCGAAAGTTTTGAAAAATTCTCCGGGGTCGTTTCTGGAATCTCAGTTTCGAAATTATTTCGGGCATAGGCTCTTGGAATTTTCGGCCTAACTTCCTTCAATTTTTGGCTAGCCTCTTTGAAGGAGATATTCTCTAGTGCCATAACACGGTTTACTTTGGTGTTGAAAATGTAGAAAGGGCAAGATCTATCAATAGATCTATGATTTTCAAGACAGTTTGCATATCTTGGGGTTTTACCTTTGCAAACATTTTCATGTTCTAACTCGCCGCAAATTGAGCATCTTTGCTTCCCTTTACACGTAAAACTTAAATGTCCATGACGACTACATTTATAACAAAATTTTGGGAGGGGTACGTATATCTTGACTTTCTTTGATACGCCCATGGCCCTGACCATATCTGGAAGGGTTTGTCCCTCGAAGATCAGAACCACCGTCCTTGTGGGGAATTTCACTTTTTCGCCTTCTACTGTTTGACGTTTTTCAATTCTCCACGCATTCACTACTTTAATTTTGTTAACGTTATCTTTATTTATATCGTTGGCAATGTCTATTGGGTCTAGATCTAATGGCACATCACTAATGGTACCTTTCCTAATAGTCTTATAGTAAGGGATACTACAAGACTATTTTCCATCTAGAATAGCTTTTTTAATTAACGTATTGGCCTCTTCCCTGTGAGCGAAGTTTACTTCGACCAAATTTTTACCTTTCCTGGTAATATGTTAATTGAGTTGAATTTCTTCATCAGAATATTTCCAATAATCATAGTTTCTATGAGCTTGTCTGACTCGAGGAAATCTTTCAATTTCACTTGAACTATAAAAGGTCCCATGTTCTGGATTCCATATTCAATTATATTGCTTCGTGCGCCCTTGAATTTCGTTTTTGTTTCATTTTCCTTGGAACGTTGATCTAGAACTAAATTCTTCTTCTGTTTGTTTTGTGCTCTGGATTCACTGCTTTCCGCCGATCGCTTCCTCGCCGGAAGGGACGATTTCTCGTCGATATCCATCGGGTTTTGCACCTCTGTCATGCTAGTACTTAAATCCTTGAATAATCTCACATTGTCATTTGACGACGACTCGCCTTCACCCAAAACTAAGTCGGTAGAGATTGAGAGACTATTTCCTTTTATGCCATTAGCAGCGTTCATCAGTCTCTAATGCCGCCCGAAAAATCGGGGGCGAAAAGTAGGATTAAAGTTCTTATAACACGAAAACTGCTAGAACACAGTCACAAAACAAAAAAGAAAAAAATAATAATAACGTGCACCTACACCGGCACCACGCAACGCCACAAATAACCACTCGTAGGTAGGCACTCGATGTACACTCGGCGGTGTCCACGATCCGAATGGTTGCAATCGATGTACCAACCATTACTTTGGTAGTTCGCTCTCCTCCCGTACACGACTATACAGCGCTAATGTGTCAATGTTTTTACATGTGTTTAGATAGCAAGATAGTCGTACTTTTTCGTTGTTAATTTGTTTTTCATTCATTTGTTTTTGTTCATTTTGGCGGTATGTTGAGTTACACTTGACAGTGAAGTTAAATTAGCTACGAAGTAACTGCGTTCAATAGGAAGGTGTCTGCATTTATTTTACAACTTATATGTAGTTGTGATGATGGTGTAATATTCCGTTCATAGCTACTTTTCGCTATGCAAACTTTTCAAACCTTGATATTTTTGTGAATTTTTTTCATTACAAGAGTACATCGTTAAATAGTGTTTCTCAAATATATAAAAGTGCTATTGTAATACGTTAACAGCATTAAAAAACTTTCTTTAGAAAAATTAACAATTAGATGGGATATCGGTTTTAATGAATGAAGGGGGTAGTGGTACAAATTGGAAATGCTAAAAGAAATGTTGCATATTAAGGAAGAATTTACTACTTTCAGAATAAAAGTACATATTGTGATATACCAGAATATTATAGATTTTTATTTAATGATGTTAGCTATAAATGGGTATACAATATGGCGGTATATGGACTTAGCAACGACAGCGCAGAGGTTGGCAAGGTCAACAAACTATACACGGGCCTTGATGACGTCAGGACGCCGGCTAGATGGCTGAAGAACAAAAGTTGTAATTGGTTCAAAAACGAATGACTGACGGAGGTCGCGGCTACTCGGATTTGTAAGAGACGCACGGGATGGCTATTAAAGATTAGATAGTCTAATTTTGCCGCCGTGTTTTGGGAAAATAGAAGGATGGACGCTTACCGAGCCATAAAGGGTGCAAGAAGGCATTAAACAGACATTCTGACTCTGGGTGCCGTAGCGTAAAGATCGTTTGTAGACAATATAGTGGGAAAATGAGACTTGTATAGTTTTCTTGTGAGAGAAGTGATAGTTTGTTTCCGGACTTTGAAAATAATTTACCAGAAGTGATTTCGCGGAGGACTTGTTCAGATTTTCGGACATTGCAGTTGGACTTCAATAGTTTACATAACTGGTGGGAGAGATTAGGAACCGGGAGCGTCGGAAAACAACTAACAAATAGTTTAGGCAGTGTGGACTGGACGTGTCAGCAGCGGCGCAAGACCGAAGAAAGAAGCGGAACTTGGAATTAACAACGCCCAAGTGAGAAGCGACCACGGAGCGTTGGCATGCAAAAACGGTAAAAAAAATACTGCAGTATAAAAGAGATAATTTATTCAAAAAAGGGTCATGACCATCAAATTAATTGTGTTAATTTAAAGTTAAATAAATTGTTGAATTTTGTTTTCATTTGTCAATCATAATTTTTAATTAGTTGGAAGCATAATTATTACATTTCAGATTCCACGCCATACTGTATAGTTGGCAGATCAGGTAATCGGGTATCGAGGCGATAGCGAGTATTTGTATCCGGACCCATCGACCCAAGCTAGCTGGATTTTTATATAATTTTGTTAAAATCAGATAGAAAACCTTTGGTAGTAATTCATGTAACCTGTTTCTGGCGCCCAAATCTTAATAAATTTGGAACAGGACATAATTACAGCCACAATCTTGATGAGACGTGAGAAAGGTATATTTCAATATTGCTGTTGAAAACAAGAATTGTAATTCTTTTACAAGTTGTAAAAGGAAATGAAAAAATTAACACAATTCTTTAGGATTTTATTAAAATCATACAATCTCCAATAATTTGCAGAGTATTACACCTTTAGAATTTTTATCGGTGGAAGTTTAACAATAATATATTCCCAGAAATCATATGTAAACTTCATTGCTGTTAAATATTCACACAACATAATTTCCTAATGAAATACCAAAATCCCAGAACTTTTGGCAATGACTACTTTCCAATTACTGTAACACTAAATAGGATCTTATGCAGTCACCAATTTTTTTTTTGTTTTTAGAAAATTCTATTCTTAGAAAGTAAATTAGTAAAGAATATCATCTCCTCCAAATAAAGAAAGATGACAAATGTATTCTTTTTGCAAGATTTTTTTAACATTCAATGGGGACTGAAGAACTAGTTTCTTTTCTGTACAGAAGGCGTGACACAAAAAAATTCTATGTGCTTGGCAATAGTAGATAAACGAAAAAAATGGCTAAAGCTTGTAATTGTAATGTGCACTCCATGAAATGAATATGATGCTTGTATATTAATGTAAGTGTTTTAATATTTTTTTCTACATTGCAGAGGTTATGCTTAATTACAATATTTATTATGATAGCATATAAATTTTATTATGAGGCACTGTAGATTGCTCAACCTCTTCAGGTTAACCATGACCTAATAATAAGAAAATAAAGATAACATTATTTCATACAAATAAATTTGGAAAATAAAGAAAATAAAAAATGCATAAAAATAAATAAATGCATTTAAAAAGAAATAACTTACATTAAGAAAATTGTAAAGGCAGGCTGGCATTCTCAGTGATGCACAAGTGGGATACCCACCTCTCACTTTCATCTTCATCCCATCAGTGCTCATCTTCTACCCTCAAATTCTTCCTGTGTGATACAAGTTACAAAGTTAATTTAAAAATAGACTGGACTTCATGGGCATTTTATTACTTATAAGAAAAAATTTACTTCACCAATAAATCTAATAATCTAGTTAATTTTGAGTAAATGTTTCGTTCATGAGGGTGAAGAACAATTATTTGAATTTTGAAGAAACTTCTGAATATTGTTTATGCAATGAATGTCATTGAGACAAATATATTCAACATTGGTAGACACATTATTCGTCATGTGTACTTAAAAAGATACATTTTTCTGATAAAAGTGGGTTTAAGAAGACAAGGCATCTTTGTTTCAAGCATTTTAATAAACAGAAATTTTCTACTTATATCATTAAATTTGTTAAAAAATTGGTCGGCCCGAAAGGGATTCGAACACGGGTCTTCTGGTATATGGCCAGATGCCCTGGCCACTAAGCTACCGAGTCATCCAACCCTTTGAACGGTAAGGAGGGGAGTGATAAGAATCTCATGAAAACCATTCAAAGGGTCGGTTGACTCGGTAGGTTAGTGGTCAGAGCAGCTGGGAGTAATCGAGGAGGCCCGGGTTCGAGTCCCGGTCGGGCCGACCAATTTTTTGAACAAATTTAATTATTTAAAAAAAGCATTGTTACTTAGTAGCAAGGTCACAATTTGAATTCTATACGACTGCGGAACATATTCTCCGAGCGAAATAGTTTTCCAATAGGTGACGCAAAAGGTGACAATTATATCTACTTATATATAAAATATTAAAGGTAGGCCTACATTATTAGCTACGTATATATTCCTTACATATTTACATAACCATTATACATTATACAAGAAAGTCCACTAGTTATTTACTTATAGCTATTTCAGATTATATTATCAATAAACTAAATACCTTAATTATTTCAATTGTCATTAACCTTACATAAGTACGTGTTGTCATGACAATACACATATGACAAATTTTGAAACTGGCGCCATGTTCCCAAAGGACCCCCATTGGGCCTCCGCCCACATTGCCACCGCATTTTCCCGCGTTTTCAATAGACGATTGGTACAGTTGCACCCATTCAACCAAGTAAATTGGTTTCTCATCCATGTAATTCTTCGATTGTACGTCTACTTTGTGGTGACGCTAGTGAATAGTGAATCGACTTCGTGACTCACGAATCGTGAAAGCGAACCACAGGCTTCTACGAAGAATCATTCTTATAACTTCCTAATCTGTTGTTTATTGAAACATTAATCTATAAACCATGGTTCCATTACTTAATGTACATTGAAAAGTTTTAAATCACAAATAACTGCAGTTGCGTAAAAGTAACAATTCACTCCATTAATATTCCATGAGTAATTATACTTCTTCCATGCATTTATATTTATACTTCGGTTTTTCTTTCTTGGCGCACGGGGAGGTGTCAATATAATGAAGTATCTCATATTTTACGTCGTTCTTAATTGTGGCGCTAGAAGTATGGCATGATCGCGACTGTATCAAACAGTGCTGGGGATCATGCGACTCCTGGCGGCACAACGGAGAACGACGCAAAATGCGTGTGATATTCAATTTTATTGGCACACCCCCGTGCGCCAAGAAAGAAAAACCGAAGTATAATTGGGCTGTTTGACGTAAAAGATAAGTATATTGATTTAAACGATTCATAAAGGCATATTATGTTCGTTTATTTCGAAGTGCACTTAAAGTTCTGTGATTTATGAAATGTTAATTACAGTATACATGAATATCCGTTTTCTGGAGATTTTGAAGGAGCCGCCTCGAGAGCTCCGATCCACCAATGACAGCGCAGATTCCGCGACAGTAGGTGAACGATTTCAACGATTCATTTGGATTGAACGACTCGTTAGGAAAAGTAATTGGACTACCGATTCAATCAACAGTTGGGGAACCTCCGGACACAACTAGTGTCTAGGGACCCGACAGTGCTCCGCAACTCTAGCGCCAATGTGGAGCTTTTGAGAACTATTACGAGCGGATCTGGCAGCCTTCCGTCGCGGTTCTGTCCGTTCCGCCCGTTCAGCGTGTTCATTGGTTCAGCCCAGCAAAGCGCGCGACTTCCAACTTTCTGATATGGTCACGATGGATCCAGAAGTTATTTCGCCGGGGGGGGACTAATTCTGCTCGGGACCCTTTCAAATTTAAAATTTTTGATATAATATTTCGTTATTATGAAATTAAAAATGTATAAAGATTTGTAACGAGAATATGTCAATTTGTTCTGCTTTAGAGAAATTAATTGTTAGTTTGTTAACTTTTGAAATGCAATACAGCTATTTAAAATTTACATTTGAACTGTATTAACAGTGAAAACACAATTCTAAATGCATGAAATGCATCTGAAATAGCAAATGGAATTAGTAATGATGCCTCAGTATGTATATATTTTCTACTCTCTTCATCTGGTTTCCCAAAACTAAAAATCAAAATGTATTCAAAAATTTCTTTCTCATTGATGCACATATTCAATTCTACAAAAAATTATAATTGTAGATCACAAAACAAAACAACAAAGAACATTTTACAAATAAATAATTAATAGCTCTATATATTTAAATCATGTTCTTTTGATATCAGAAATTAAGATTATATTTAAACTAATACAGCTAAATACAATAATGAGTTGATAAAATTAAATAATTTAAAGGAAATCAATGTAAATATAATGCCATATTCTCATAAAAATAAGTATTAATAAATCAATAAAGGAACCAGAAAATTTAAATGAAGAAGACTAGGTATAATTTATATGCAGCCCCCAAAAATGAAATAAAAACAAGTAAATATATATACTTATTCAATTGCATACTATCTCCAGTGCCACCCTGAGGCAGGAGGAAATTGCCCCAAGCCCTGACTAAATCCTCCAATTTTTTTTTCAATAAAAAAATCTATTTACTTCTAATACAAATTAACCACTTAAAGTTAAAGTTATGTCTGTTGCAGGAGAGATGAATTCCGTTGTATTGGTAGAGGGACTCTTGTTTGAAATAAGAGTCCCCATGTCTATAGTTGCCTCTTATTTTCTCTGAGTGTTCCTGGCCATCACTCAATTATGTAATCTAATTTCAGTGAGTAAATTTAAAGGAGAAAGAACTGGCTAAGTAAAAATCTTTACAATTTCAATCTTGGCAATTAACATATCAAATCCCTTTTAGCAACTAATCTACAACTTCATTCAGTTCATAAACAATAATTGACCAATAAAACAAATCAGAAGAAGTTCAACCAACAACTATCATTGAAATAGACGAACTAATGAATAATTTCAAAAACAGAAAATCATCTGATACAGGTGATGTGTCATCCATCATTCGAAAATAGTGCAAATCAGCTTTAAAAATCATTTTATGCTACTTAATGAACTGCTTACTAAAGGACTGTACCTTTTCAGATGCTTTGAAAGTTACTGTAGAAAGAAAAGACCAATACACAAGAAAGGAGACACTACTTATGAAAAAAACTATTGCCCCCAATTTTCAGTAAACTACTAGAAAAAGTTGTTCTAACCAGAATATATAGTTTTCTAGAGGTGAACAAAATACTTGTAAATACTCAACATGATTTTAGAAAAGAACTAGCCATCTCAACAGCAATTGCCAACTTCTGCAATACAGTGTGAAATAATTTTGAACAAAACAATTGCATTTCTCTTTCTATACTTATCAAAAGCTTTTGTTAGTATGTTCCATGAACTCTTCCTAAAGAAACTAGAAACCATTGGAATACGAGGTAAAGTAAATTACATTATTGAATCCTACTTAACAGACAAAATTGTGTATTCATTGTTTGTATTGGGAAGTCTATTAATTTTTACTTAAAATATTTTTTTTCACTTTGCATAATTAAATAGTTAAGTTGACATTAATTAAGCAAAACAATAAGGTTCTATATGAGAACTATTCAGGGTGTACCGCACAGTACACTATGTATGGTGCACTTATAAAACTTTGATTCAGGACCAGAAAATTAGATTTTATTTGGCATGATATTTTATTAAGCAGGGTTTTATTAATAGGGTTTAAAATATATGGTTACTATATAGCAACATTTTTGGTACAGCTCATTTTTATTTCACTAGCAATGAAATTTTATTAAGCGAAATTTTATGAAGTATGTTCTACTGTGTTCACAAGGCAAGGACATCATCATCATCATCATCATCATTTATTTAGGTTCTTTGATAGTACAAGGTACCATTTTAGACCACGTCATGAAAATTAAGTTTAACAAACTATGACTAATACAAATTTTTTACTATTTTGACATAACAAAGACATTTTGTTGCATAACAGGATCACTATGTTACAAAATAATGAATTAATACGTTTACAAATTTAAAAATTATACAGATAGAAATATGTGTGTATATATATGTATGGCGAGAGGGGGAGAGTGGGGAGAGGGGAGAGGGGGAAAGACACACACACACACACATATATATATATATATATAGATTCAGCCTACGTTTTATTATTTCTCTTAGTTCTATACAATCTACAATATTCTGTACGCCAGATAATGGTTTAATTTTTCTATAACTTCTAAAGAATAGAAGGCTTTCTTTATGACGTATTTCCATGGTTCCCTTTTGAATTTGAAATTGTTTAGATTTTTGATTTCATTTGGCAATTTGTTGAAACATTTTACTCCTGAAAGATACAGATTTCGGTCACTTTTTTAAGTCTTGTACTCCCAATGTCCTCTCCAGGGGACACTGCCTTGTAGTAGCATTGTCCTTGTGGTCAGGGAGGCTTGCGTGTTTCAATGACGTGGAAGGCTGTGCCAGCTGTAGCATGCTTGTTTAGGCATATCTACTGGTAGGGTCATCCATGCCGGACAGGCTGTAATGGAGAAGCCAGACCAATGTGTCTCACAATGTCCTATCTTAATCCTACTCCCTATTCTTTTGCCTAAGAACTGTATGTACTATCCGATTCCCCACAGGGATAAAGTCATATATACTGAGGTACCCTTTCCTCAGGGGTGACATCAAAAACTTACTTATGCCATACATCTTTTAACTTTCCTATCAGGTCTCTCTTGGCCAACTCTTGTTTTTCTTGACCCCAAGCTATTAGGGTTAGGGAGTCTTTCCTTCTTTCATTCTTTAGCTTCTATCAGGTAGGCCTTTGAATGGGGAGAGGAGCCTTGATGGTCATAAGGAAGACAACCCCTCTAGGGCAGGGGAAGCTCGAAAATAAAACCTCTGGTCCTCCAGGTTGGGTGTTTGGGCATTGGGCTAGCTCCTCAATACCAGTAAAAAATTTCAAATGCAAAGCATCCCAATACTCAGCCTCAGACAGGTCAGTTACGGAAATTAAATTGAGCAAGAAATAGGACTTGATAATATGATGTGTTTGATAAGAAAATCAGCAATATTGTCCAGGCCTGCTGAGAATTCATTCTCCATTTGTCCAATGATTTTCAAAATTTCAGAAGGGGCGGTTTCATGTAGAAATATGGAATTTATGATTTGTGTAACATTGGTTTGGTTGGTGTGTTTTATTGTTTAGAGTGTGTTGACAGATTATTTTTTTACCAATTTGTGAAAAGTGTTCATTGAATGTGTCAGCTCTTTCTTGTGGGTCCTGTAAAGTTTGGTTTTTGCAGTGGAGCTCAATACTTTTTCTGTTATTATTAGATGGTGCTGTAGTTTTTTTTATAATATCCCACGTACCTTTTGTTTTGTTATCTGCATTTGTAATGTACTTCTCATTTGTCATAATTTTTGCTTGTTTGATTACTTTTTTTAGGATCGAATTATGTTTTGTAGTATGTAATGAAGTTGGAATTACATTTGTTACATGATAGTATTTTAAACATGCTGCATTTTCTTTCACATGACACCTTTGTTGATCCATGATTTTGTTTTCTTATTTGGGATCTATTTAAGTTTTTGAGGAAAATTGACATTGAAATGTCTTAAGTATATATTTATGAATGAGTTAAACTTATCATTTGTATCAGTTACCTTATATACTTCGTTCCAATTTTCTAATCTGCATAAATTTTGGAATTTTATTACGTTTTCTTGGGAATAGTTATGTGTTTCTTGGTAAGTTTTCTATTCAATGATTTTTGATCCTGTTTGAAGTGTTAAAATCTGAGTAGTTTGGTCACTGAAGCCTGTGGTAAATAAAGCAACAGAAAAACTGTGGTTATTTACACCTATTTGATCTATAGCATTGCTACTATTTTTGGATATTTGGGTTAGGGTATTTATGGTTATTTATAGATTGTATGATTTTAGGTCTTAAATAGATTTTCATTACCAGATATGAGAGGCAATTTATATTGAAGTCACTGCAAAGAATAATTTTATACTGTCGGTATTTTTTAAGTTTTGATAGAATAATTTCGAGATTTTTTTAGAAGATTTTGAAATTCCCAGTAGGACTGCGATATGTGCATAAAAGCCATGTTTTCATTGAAGTTAAATAAGTGATGGATATTTCAAAATCTGTTTCTTTTATAAGATGATTGGTGTAGGGTACAAAACTAATAGTGTCTTTAATAAAAATGCATTTCCCACCATATGCATGATGTACATTGTAAATATTTCTACATGAGCTGCTAACTAACAAGAAGCCTGGAATATGTGTATTATCTAATTCTTCTTTGGTCAGCAAGTGTTCAGTAAAGCACAATATTGAAAGGTAGTCGAGCTTCTCCTCAAGTAAAATTTCTATATCAGTGAGTTTGTATTTCAATGACTGTACATTTTGGTGGAGAATGTGAAAATAGTTTTTATTTGTGTATATTGTCTGCCTTTCTGCTGATGTTTGCTGCTACAGATTACATCCACATAGGCTACTTCCATCAACAAATACGAGTATATCCTGATTGTGGGATGTTTTGAACCATCAACCATCTTTGGAACAGCAATAAGGACTCGATACTGACGTGCGTTACTTAAACACGGATTTCGCTGTCGCTATCATGTTGAGGGTCATCTGGTGGCTCAGAGCGAAGTCGCTCGCCTTTCACCAAGGAGGTCCGGGTTCGATTCCCGTCGATCTCATGTGAAATTTGTTCCAACAAAACCAGTTTGACTGCTTCACAAGGGCTAGTCCGAGGTCGTATTTTTTCAGTTTCACTTTTCCTCCCGTACATCGGAAAAAGAGGAAATATTGTAATCGTGAGCCGGTTATTTTTCGAAAATTCCAAAAGTTCAATATTTTCCCGCCTCTTCCTACAATTACAAAATTGAAGGTAGAGATTTGTTTCGTTAATGAAATCTTTTGTTTGAAGACAGATCTTGAACCTTTTGTTTGAAGACAGATCTTAGGTATAGTTTTTCAAAAATGTGAGCAATTTTTCGATAACAATACTAAGCAATTTTGAAACAAATATTTTCTCAAAATTTTTTCTTTAAATTTTCTCCTTGCATATATCAAAGAACGGTATAAAAAGTGGTGCTAGTTTCATTTGCAAAGAACTCTCTGAATTTTCGACAATTGTAAATGTAGAAATAAAGCGAGAAGTAAGATAAATCTTACTATGCAGTGAAAATAACATTCCAAATTTGTTTATTGATTAGGAAACAGTTTTGTTGAGAATGTTAAATCCTTTTGTCAGAGCTGTTACTTTTTATTTTAATATAAAAATAATCATCGTTGTCGTTCCTATTATTATTCCACTACATCACGACTAAAGATATTATGGGTCGGCTGAAAATAAAATCTACTCCACGTTGCAACCAGCTACCGAGCAGATCTACAGGGGTTGTCCGTTCCTCTACAATACTTTGCGCAAAATGTGGGCTGTTCCAAATGAAGCGATTTCTTTCACTTCCAAGTCTCTTGAACTACCTGGTAGTTTAGCCAAGTTCTTACACATATTTTGCGGAACAAATCCCAAAGATCCGATGACTATTGGTACGACCTGTGCTTTTACGCCCCACATTCGTTTGATCTCGATTTCCAAACTCTTATATTTAAGACATTTCTCTGCCTCCTTGGTAACGACGTTTTGATCACAAGGTACAGCAACATCAACAAGTAGACACGATTTTTTCTCCACATCCCGGATAACTACATCCGGTTTGTTTGCCGCTGTCGTGCGATCAGTTTGGATTTGTTGATCATACAATATCGTGCACAATCCAACAGAAGTCACCGGTTTTGCTAAGTGTTCGTACCACTTGGGGCATGTGTTTGGAACTTCGAAGGCTGTACAGATCTGCCAGTGGAGGTAGCTACACATCCTGTCGTGCCTTTTCAAGTATTAGGTCTTTGCTAGAATTGGACAAGCTGAGACAATGTGGTCAATAGTTTCTACGTGTTCCTGGCAAATGCGGCATTTATCATCTTGGGAAATTCTGGTTTCATTCTTCCCCTTTTAAGCCGCATAAATTATTGATCTTTATTAATCTGCCCCTTGTCCATTCTTTTTAGATACTGACCATGGAGTGGTTTGTCTCTCCACGACTTCTGTAACATTTTTTGTGTCTCTTATTTCATGTTTAGTAGCTTCAAAAGTTCAGTGTCTGTGTTGTTCTGTGAGTTTTGCATAGATTTCTTTGCAATGCTTCTTGCTACACTAACAATGCCTCTGTTTACCATTCTTCGGTAAGATTTAATTACGTGCTTCACTAGAGGTTCATCTTGATGGCTAACTACATACTTTCCCATCCCGACAATTGCGTTGTGCCAGGAGGCCTCTATTTATTAGGTCATCTTGATGACTTGACTATCTACAATGCCAACCAAAAGAATGAGGACACCCCTCTCCATCACATTTCTTTAGTGTTCCTGTACATTTGTTTAGTGTTGTTATCTTTATGCCTTATTAAATTAAGCCCCTTATTAAATTAAATACAAAGTAAACGTCAGCGAATATAATACGTGCGTAGTTTTTATCGCCGTTGCAGCGTATTGTTACGTCAGTGTTCCAGTGGTTTTGGAAGGCAAAAATCATAGATCCCTAATACTAGGTTATGTTTGCGATTATAGGGGACCTGCAGTTTTCGAATAAGACATTTCGGAAAAATTTGTTGTGTATTTGGGAATATATCTTCTCAATTAAAATTTATATTTTATTTAATTTATATTACCCTTCCTTTCTTGAATCTTCTTGGTATATCAAACAATCAGTTAGAAAAATGCTAATTCAAATTAACATTTACTAAAGTTTTTGTTTCTATTGTCACACCTTTTATGACTGAAGCTGCATGTTTTAAATATTTAAAAATATGTGGAACTATCTTTAAAAAATACCTTAAAATGAGAACCATTTTGCAAACGTTAATTTTCTGCATACAATTTCTTGACCTCTTTTTCTAGGCATGAGAGTGGAAAGTTGATTATTTGTCAGCAGCATATTAAAATCAAATCTGAAGATTGTTCACACATGCAATTCTATTACATGGGTGTGAACATTTATGAAATAAAATGTTCCTTTGTACCTTTTTTCGTAATAGTGTGTAGAAAAACAGAGGTAAGGATTCTGGAACTGAAGAAATGTGCAGTTGCACTCACCCTGCATACATTGTATAGGATTCATCATACACAAATGAAATTACATATGTGATTCAAACAATAATATGTTTATTATCCTATTCGTTCAATGTCAAAGCAGATTTTTGACATAATTATAAAGTTAGTGCTGATAAAAAGGGAAGAAGGAAAAACATTTTTTTACCAACTAGAAATGGTGTGTCTTTCAAGAATAAACTGGACTCAATAAAAGCAATTAATTTTTAATTTATATTTTATTACACAAAGAAAAAAACCTTTGGAAATATTGGGATAAAATAATACCCTTGCAGAGCATCCTAGAACAAAAGTTGGGAAGGAAATGGTACTTCAAGGTTTCTTTCATTGTTTAGATTTCACAACTTGTAACTTCCTATTCCAATTAGTGACGAAAACAAATTTATTCGTATTGATTCTTTGCTTCAATATATTGCTAAGAATACCAGAGGGACCACACTTCTTAATAGCAATACTGTCAGTTCTATTTTCCTCTTGCGAATTAAACATTTCTTTAAGAAAATAGCAGGGGAGGGGAATTTAAAAAAGTTTAAATATGCATTATCAGATTTTAACATTGCAAAGTCCTGTAAAGACCATATTTTGAAGCATTTGTTTTATTACACAACTTCAGTAATTTTATGGGATTTGTTAAAGATTTCTAAACAAAATTAATTTTCTTTTCATTCTTTATTTTTAGGAACCAACATTACTGTGCATAAAACATTACAAATCTTCAATTTACAAAATGTGTTTGTACTATATTACTAATGTAAAACCTTAATTTATCCCCCTTAACTTAAAAATCTATTATTCCTGCCAACCATCAATTTCATTACAGTACCATCACATCCTAACAAATCCAAGCACATACTGCTGGTGTACGTTGATGGATACTACCTTGACCAAGACTGACCTGTCTTGTCTTACAGTGTAAAATACATTTGTAATCCGAATTTAATGTTTTCATCACAAATTCATACTGCAAAAATATTAATCTCTAACGTTTTCAGGTTTCCAGAAGTAATTGCCATGTAATTCCAGAAAGAATAATTTTGGAGAGACTGTAGCTAAAAACCGCTACGAGGCAACTGTCAGTGTCTATGAAACAATCTAAGCAAGTCTTCACAGCTACACATGTGTACTCTTCTGAAAACTGATGTGAAATCAAGGATAAACAAAAAACAATTATTTATTTTTAATATATAATTTATTAAACAAGAAGTTAAAATAAAAATTAAACGACACATTGGGAATGAATTCTGCCAATTGTTTTATCAAATTAAAATAAAGCAATAACAGTGCAAATTTAGAAATATATAGATGTATAGTGCAGAAAAAGTGATGGGCATGATTTGCAATCAGAGCGTAATAAAATTAAACTGATGTATTGCTACAATAATCAAAATTAGCAAGTAATATATTACAGAAAAAAGTGATTGGCATGAGCTACAAATCAGAGCATAATAAATTTAACTGATACATTTGTTACAATAAGCAAAATTAGAAAATAATATATTACAGAAAAAAGTGATTGGCATCAAATTACAACATAGTGACAAATGTTTGAATTACAAATTACAAGTTAATAAAATAAAATTGTTACGTTAGGCAATTATATAAGTCAAATCAGCAAATCGATGGCCATAGTTAGATCAAAGTAAAATCAAATAATAACAGTGCAAAATTAAAAATGAAAATACAAAAAGAAAAGGGACTGGCATCAAATTATTTAATAGAGCAATTATTGAATTACTTATCATAGAACAATACATGAAAACTATATTTGTTACAATATGCAATTTTCCAAATTAACATAATACAAAAAAGCGATTTCCATGAAATTACTACTGAAGACAAATTATTGAATCACAATTTTACAAGTCAGTTCAGAAGGTCAATGGCCTCAAAAATATCAGCTCAAAACTAGCACTCCCAGTCCAGTACACAAATTCATCCTTTAAACAAAACTAAGAAGCATAAATACTAATATTGAAAATAGATCTTATGGTAACAATCAAATTAAAAAGTATTGAGGGACTTCATATTTGACATACAACTGCAGTGAACATGAAAAAGCAAATCAACAGCACGATTTGTAATTGTGGCATTGACCACATGACAAATTGGAATATATAACAAGATTAAGAAGTTGTGAATTTTTGCCATGTAGTCATTTAAAATAGTAATAAGGGGAAGAAATGAAAAGTTAGGAAAGGACATTGCATACTCATACTACAAATAGATGGGCGTAATGTAAGTATTAGGTTGTGTCACACAATAGACATGTTGCAGATAATGGATCATCTAAAACAGTAATAAGACAATACTTACTAATTAGCAGGTAATAGAAAGCATTAGTAGTTGGTATCGGAGGCATTAATATATGTTAGTAGGAGGTATTACCAGGTGTTAGTGGGATTAACAAGTTACAGAATAGGTCCCTGGAAACATCACTGGCACGATTATTCAAAAAGCCAAAGAAAAAAATTACAATCCAATCTAGACAAGATACATTCATTTCACACAATTTAAGACTCGAAGTTATTAGAAAAATGTTTAAGCTCTTCCGAAACACATGCAAAATGCTGCATGAAAACCATTATAAGACCATTCATAGAGTATTATAAAACTTGCATCTTTCATGTTGCCATAAAGGATTTGTCAACCAGGAAGCAAAACATTGACTATATGTTGCACTGATAGGACCTGTCACATACTATACAAATCCGGAAGTGGGGGGAATCGTGCAACACCTGCTCCTGAACCCAAATCTGCAGCCGTATTGCAAGACACCATCTACAGAGAATGCTCAAGCAATGTTCTTATAGGTTATAGATCAAAAACGACGGCTAATTGAGAGCCATCCACATAATTACTCTACCACCACCTGGAACAGGAAACTTCAATCCCCAGAAATTTAGAAGCCCTAAAGCGAGAAAATCAATTAGGGATACAGCCAGAAATTGTCAAAAATAAAACAGCCAGACTATGACTTTAACCAACATATGATTTTACAGTAAATTAGGGGTCTTTGGAATTATATTTTGCAAAAGGAAAAAGACCATGGCATCCAACATCCAAGAGCATGTTGTAATGCAATTTCATTGCAGACTATGAATGGAAAAAACAACTGCATGCAAAGCAGTATCACACCACCAGATGACGTTATGTAGAAACATAAATTATAACAGGATAAAAATAAAAGGAAAGAGCGACAATGCCCATTTCGAGAATGTGATGCACATTTTTCAAATGCTTCCGCACGTTAGAGATTTTAGAAAAACTTTTGTCACAAACCGGGCACACGGATTCCATTTCCACAACTTAAATTCAAACCAGCAAGTAAACCACTTAACGCCAACTAAAACAATAACCTAATGCTAAAGCAAACACAAACTAAACTATAAGTAACAACATAAGCGACCATTAACCAACGACACAAGCACGTGGTGAATGGAGCGCAGGCGGAAGTATCACGAATGGGTCCCCTTCGCATGCGTAGCACACGACGCTGACCACGCTGACATTGAGGAACAGAATTCTTCGAACGGACTGAACCGGAATCGTCGGCTCGTAATAGTTCTCGAAAGCACCACATTGGCGCTTGAGTCGTGGAGCACCATGGAGCACTGTCGGGTCCCTATAGACGCTTCTCCGGACACAGAGAACCAGCAGAGAACTCACTATGACCAACTATGACTCCGGATAACATCACTACTATTCACGAGCAGTTAATAATTCGCGTTTAGCGAACGTTGTTGTAAATGAGTGGGCAAGATATCTTGTTTGAAAGTATATGTAAAGTAGAAAAGGTAAGAATACAGTTGAGGTATTATGGCACCTTTTATGCTTCTAATGTGTACAGTTTGCAAATACTGCAGATTAAGGCAAACTTTAGGAATTCGTTACTTCACTAGCACAGAAGTAAGCTCTTGTATGGATGCTGTAGGTAGGAAATGTTTATTACAGTAATTATCTTTTGACTTCAGGTTAAAGAAGAACCTGGCGAGATTTTGGAAGAAGCCAATCCCATTGTGAGTTGTATTTGCTTGGTATCTCTTTATTTGAAAATTGATTTGATTTGACATTTCTGTGTTTCACTTTGTGTAACCGCCTATCTAGAAGAAACGTGGTGGTGAAAGTGACGTCAAAGGATGTGGATTGGGAAACATCAAGTCTTCAGTGCACATGACTGTGTGGTGTAGAATACAAAATTATAGTGGAATGTTTTGTGCATAAAAGACAGTTTGATTAAATTCCAGTTCTGTAGGGCTGTTTTGTTTAATTGTTCTTATGGTTGTAGCTGTGGCATAACGTGTTTCTCTGTGCAGTGATTTTTTTGAGACTTTAATGTGATGCATTGGTCAGGCTTAAGTTTGTTTCATGTCAATTGTAGAGACAGATGTCTGGGACCTTATTTCCTCCATGGAGAAGTATTGTGATGCCTAACTGGGCACTAAAAGTATTTTGACACTAATAGTTTTTTGAATTTTCCAATTTCCAGAATTGAAGTGTTTTTAGGATACATTTTCACACTTTCAAGTCAATAAAGCAGTGTACAGTCATGTGCCACAGCAGAACAGCACCAAGAAAATGGTTGTACTTGATATTGTACTTTTGTGTACTCTCCTTTTAAATACGGGGTAATTTACTGGAAATTTCCGGAGTTTAAATATGTGGTAATTTACTGTTGAGAATCATTATTTAATGCAGTTAAAATGTGCTGTATAGGAACATGTCCAGCAATATATAATGAGATCTGCACAAGCTTTGTAACATTTTTCAACTGAATTTTTCTTAAATATTTTTACAGATTATCTGATTTTATTTTATCTGATTCCATCATATTTTGTATGTGATATACTTAAGGAGAGTTTGAAGTAAAACAATTCCGTTTACATGAATATGCAAGTAATTTATTTTGTAGTTGTGGTTTTTCATGCAAATGACAAGACAGTGAGGGTTTTCTTATCCCCAGCAATGCCAAGGTATAAAAGGCTTTGTGCATTACCAGGAAGGGGGTTGACTGATACCCTGCAGAGCTCAGAGCTTAAAATTTATTGTTTTAGATGTTTTTCTAATTTAATAAATTGAAACCTCAGTTAATGTACAAGTTTACTTACTTTAACAAAAATGTGATAGTTTTTATATTCTGTAGTTGAAAAAAGAAACAAAAATCATTTTGCAACAGTTTTTGTATGAAATGTTGGTGATTATTTAATGCCAATTAAAGGCCAAAGTGTCTTCATAACATAGGAATGTATTTAACTGCATTAGACAAATAATTTTTAAAATACAAATATTTCCAAAATGAATTGTTAATTTTCATTTATTGGATGAATGGTCATGAATTTTCCGCCCCCATGTTTATAAAAGCACTTTTGTGAAAGGAGTGGAATAACTAGTTTGAAGATCCAGTAAATTCCTGTTTTGTGTAGTTTTGCATTGTTTCTTATGGGGATCTTTGGGAAGATTACAATTTCAAAAAGGTGTGTGGGATGATTTACAATTTTATGGACAATGGTTTGCCAGACTCGTGCAAGGGAGTGTCATCGATGTGAATGTTTATCTTTGTTATTGAATTTTCATGTCCATTGTCCTGTTTCTGATTCATCGATAATGTAGCTTCCTTTTTAGAGCAGAAGGTTCTTTGTTAATGAAGTGTGTGCTGATAGAAGAGAACTGAGTAAAAGAAAATGGTGGATGTTATTTATGTTGTGTGTGTGTGTAGGAGCTAGTACCGCATGACAAAGGTTTCCTGGAGCCCACGGAGGTCTTGAGTGAAGAGGTTGAGGAGGATAGCAAGGTGAGGATTACAGCTTCCCATTAAAGGAGACCATTTCAATGGAGTTCATTTTAAGGTGAGGGTTTTTTGAGGGTGGTCATTGGGGTGATGAAATTAATTTGGGACTTTGAATGCTGCTTTTGAATTACTTGTTGTTAGCGTTTGGATTGCTTATCTGTAACATTATTGTGAATTTTTTCTTTTGTTATTCAATAATTTTATTACTGGTTTCATGAATTGCTAAAACGCTGTTGTTTCATTTTTTCGTAGGACCTACAGAAACCAATCACCTCAAGAAGTGTAATTAAGGAGGAAGACAATGAAGTAAGCATTCTACATGTACTATTCTGATTTTGATTTAATTTTGAATGCTTGAGAGTGCATTTCCTTCTGAGAGGAAAAGTTAATAGAATGTGTCCTAATATCTGGGAATTCAGCTAAAGGAGATGATGGATGATATATATATATATATGTTGTGTGTGTAGGAGCTGGAGCCACCTGTGGCAGTGTTTCTTGAGCCCACAGAGGTCACGAAAGAAGAGGTTGAGGAGGAACACGAGGTATTACACCTAACTTGTTCTGTATTTGTTTTCAAGAAAGTACATTGAGTTTTATATAATTACGAATATTTTAATGATTCTCTATTGTGAAGTTTTCTGATGTTTTGGTGTCTTAAGTCGATCAATTAGGAGACTAAATGAATACAAGAATTGTCCATTAAAAATCATTTTGAAGTAGTTGATCGGTGTACTTTATTTTTTAAGCACAGCCGGTTGTAAATATGTGTTCACGTCATCGGGTAGATCGAAGTCTGGAAGTAAGAACAAAAACTTGCAGGTAACAAAAGTAAGTATGTAAATGATAAAATGAGTGAAAAGCTGTAAATAGAATTTTTTCATTTATATACGTTATTTTGTTATTTGTTAAACCACTGCTCTTACCTAGGGATTGTTAAGCTACCAAAAAATATGAAACAATACGTTGTGTATGGTTTTTTGAGATGGTGTCTGTCAAATAAGAAAAATCCAAGGATTTCATTGCTGTACGTTTCCTGCTATGCTTATGGAGATCTTTCTTTGGTAGTGGCAGCTAGCGAGTCAGTGATGAAGTATTGCCAACAGCACACCTCTTGCATTGCTGGACTGTGGAGACACCGTAATCAAAAATCAATATCTGATTAGGGGTATTAAGCTTTTATGTTATTCAAGTCTCGGGTACTGCGCATAGTGGCCCACATCATTTGCTTCAAGGCCAGGGTAACACATGTGTGACTGCTTTCATCCCATCTGCAACGCAGATTGGCAACAGCAGACATATCTTTTATCTGACTGGCCCTGTACCTGCCTTTGCCATGGAAACCTTGAGTTACCACCCAACTGTCAGTCCCAAAGTTTGATCTCTGACATTGTACAATATAATGAAACAAGTTTGGTTGTTGTATCTGACCTTCAAAGTGAACTTCAGTGTCGTGTTGCAGGACCCTTTGGCAACGTCATTTGAAAGTTGTTCCATCATCAAAACTGAAGAGACTGATCAACGTTCATGCTCTCCTGGTGAGTAGAAAACAAATTATATTTGTGATGACTGTGTAAGGAAATCATGCCTTGGGAAGGAGTTTTTGTTTGCCTAAAGTCACTGTGAATAAATGTATCAACACTTTCTGTTGAGTTAGCGGAGTAAGAATAGATGTGAAGAAGGGATGTCTATAGAGAACTTGTTACTTCTTTTCTTGTCAGGAAGAATTATCAAATGTTTTTCTGCTTTGAGTTAACTATCATGAATTTCTTGGCAAGTTACAATGGTGATTGTTAACTTTAGAAGTTAGCAAACAGCATTGCATTTGTCTCTGACTGTTTTGACTCTGACGGGATATTCTTAATCTTTGATAGCTTTTATGTTCTGGAGAGTCAGAGAACGAAAGAAGGTAACATGAACTAAAACCAGGGTTTTACAAATGTAAATTCTATAGTACAGAGGTGAATCTAAGATGAACGAGACTTTCCATACTGCTTGTATAATTTCGAGTGGTTCGGGCAGCCGACGCTAAAGGGCATTGTTGGGGTTGTGTGGACTCTGCAGATCAGTTGGTGACCTGTTCTGACTTGTTTGGCAGTAGCAGTGACCATGTCTGAGCAATATGTGCACTCTTCTACTGCGCAACGCATTATTGTTAAATTTCTTACTCGTGAAGGCATAAAAGTGTAGCATAAGGAGTTCAAGGAAGGATGCGAATGTGTTGAAACCAAAGAACATGATTGCTGTCTTCGGACCAGCATTATGGGGGAGAACATTGGCTCAATTCTTGAACTTCTTGAAGAGGATCGACGTTGCACAGTTTCAGACATTGCAGCAGAGGTTGGAATAAGTAATGGGAACTGTCGAGAATTCATCACCAAAGACCTAGGGTTCTGTAAAGTTTCTTCAGCTTCACAATAACGCTGGGCCCCATACTGCAACTCTGACTTGCGCCAAATTAGAGGAAATGAGATGGACTCTACTTGAACAAACTCCCTATAGCCCTGACCTATCATCCTGCGATTTTCACCTGTTTGGGCCGCTTAAAAAAAGCACTGGGAGGGAACTGATTCCAAGACAACATGGTAGTGGAGGCTTTCATACACCAATGGCTCATGGCACAGTCCAGTTCCTTTTATGATATTGGGATTGAAAATCTTCCAATTTGCTGGTCAAAATGCATTTCCAATGCAGAAGATTGTGTGGAAAAATAATATGTACTTAGCTGCTACGTTACACCAAACAATTAAAAAAAATAGTCCTGTTTATATTTGATTCACCCTTGTTTTACAATATATAATGCATATTCTTGTCTAATTTCGAAAATAATTACTGGTCCCTTGCGATTCCGCAAGTCTGAATTTTTTCAATGAATTTAGAGAGTATCATGGCACTAGTATATTTCATACTAGTATATTTTCTGCCCACTTTTCCACAAGGTATCCTTTTGTTATATCAGATGTTTCATTGCCTTCTATACTTACCTTCTATTGGAATTCACTGTCATGCACTGATTGCGATTTTTCCAATTCTGAAAGTAATTTTTGTAATATAATACCCATACAACATTGCCATATTCCAAACTTGGCCATAAATAGGTCGTGTAGGCCTGTCTAATTAGTGGGACAGTTACGTGAAAGAATGCCTTACGAATCAGGTAAGCGGAGGCATTAGTCTTTCTGGCGACGGCAGCAACTTGTTTCTTCCAGTTGAGATCTTGTGATTCATCATCCCTAGGTTCGGTTTGCTTAAGCATCTTATGCTGAATGTAGGATGGATATTTAGGGTTTCATTCATTTTTAGGACTTTTGTATTCGATTTTTGTGCAATAATTTCAACGTATATAATGTAATATGTGGATTCAGTATCTTCAAGAACATGCTTTTCTTATTTTGGCATATCTAGCCCTCTGAATAACATACTTATAGATCTTCCAAAGTGATTTCCTTCTATTTGTCTGAAATCTTTTTTATGAAACACAAATTCAGTATTACTTAATGTGGATTTTTTGCTATTTTTACTTCATTTAGGAATAGGGACATGTAATTTTAACGCTTCTTCCAAGGCTACTAAAATTTAGTTGTGAGGTATGGAAGGACACATTGCCTTGGCATCCAAGGATTATTAATCTCAATTCAGGTGTAATTGGAGTATCACATAATTTATTATCAAATTTGAAGCCATTAGCAATAGTAAATTGGTACTCTTTCCTTAAAAATGGTTTCAGCATTTAATTAGGACTTTACACATTAAATAATTTGAAGTCCCAACATACGAAATATTTGATATGGGATTTATGAACCATGACCAACCCATATGCATATGCCATTAGGATGCCCCTTATTTTCCAACTTCGAAATTTTTGAACTCTCGCCCTACAGTTTTGTTTGAATGGCCTTAAAACACGTCTATACAAACTGTTGAAATCAGAGCATTCTAACCTGTGCCATTGTGATCGTGAACTCGCACGATGGACAAATCCAGATTCCCCCCCCCATCGCTGAGTCAGCTGTCCAATCACCACCAAGCCTAACAATACATGAAATGTAATTGGGCACCCCACAGGTGTTTACTGGATACACCATTATGTAATGCTGTATCCAGTGCTGAGGAATGTGTGTTTTTAAAAGGAGAAAATATTAAATCTTAATATAAAACACCAAATAATTGAAAGTAATTTACCATCAAAAAAACAAGTGTTTGAAGTTTTATTTTATAACACAAGGGAATTAAAATATCTGTTAGTGCAAGTGCTAAACTTGTGGTTCGTGAGTGTATGATATTTTGGGAGATAGCGAGAATTCTGACTAGAGCTAATGAGCATTACTCGCAGACACTTATTAACTTGTCTACAGAGGGGAGAACATTTCATAAAAACACAAGCAAATGTGAAGCAATTTTTAAGCATCGTAAAGAATTTAGAAATTTTGAGCAATCTATTTAATATTGCACATCCGAATACTTTACAAATGATTATGTTGGAAGAAGATAGGATGTTCTTACGTGGGCAGAGTGAACAAGGATGTAAAAGCTATCTTGCGGGAGTAGACAAAAATCTCATAGATAAATAAGAAAGGACGAGATAAAGAACATTAACAGAAGAGAAAAGGAAAGAAAAACTACAATGTGTCGCATCCACATCTTCTGCTGTACTTTCTTCATCATCTGGAGATTCAGATGGTCTACTTTCACATTCAGACGACATCAACATTGGTAAATTTTTAGGAAAGGCTTTTGAGAGTACATTAACACAGAGTGCTGCAAGATGGCACCAAAACTTTCATTTCTCCTAAACATGGCTGCTTTAGATAGATACTAGCCGATTTAGAGATTCTGTATATATTGGTCAGGCGACAGCAGAGGCACTTTTCCACAATAAACTGAAGAGCTCTCTATTAATAAATTTTCTGTTATTCGAGTTGGACACGAGAAGAGAACGTTAAGAATCAATTAAATCTGCTTTGAAGAGTAATATATCTGAAGCTCTTACTGTTGATACGGATGGTAAATTGTTGCCTGCATTATATATGAGGACCCAAAAGAAGAAAGAATTCAATTTGTTCTTTCATTAGGGAAAATTCAGCAAGTCATTATGTTTCTGAAATGGAGGAATTCTTATAGTAAAGAGCTGTTTAGAAAGCGTCAACGCACTGGGGTATCGAAGGCAATGTACCAACTCTTTCCTGAGACACAATTGTCTCAAGCACTAGACATTTTAATGGGGCATGTTTCTTTCTTGAAATTTGGACAGAGACTTGTTCTTTCCTTGCAGTCATAATTTATACAAGCATATTTAACAATGTGTGTAAAATAAGTTGAATAATATAATGTCAAATTGTTAGAATGTGAAATAAGTGTTGTAGCAAGCACTCCTGACATAACATTTTAAGCATGTTAGGAAAGCTGCGAAAGTGTTAATGCCATTAAATTTCAAAGAGACAAAGTGAATGTGGAAGTTTTTTTTAATAAGTCTAAAATTAAAGAAATGTTGGACTTTTATGAAAGTAACAAACTAAAGATACATCCTCTGGGGCAATGCATTGAGCTTGATGTATGGCGAGAGCTATTTAATGTTCAATAATGTTTCTCTTAAGATCAGAATCTGAACTAGCTAGTGTAATACGAAATTCCTTAAAAATATCTTTGTTGATTGTAACTGTTTATGTCAAATCGTGGTTTTAGTGTGTTGCAGATGTGAAAGCTCATTATCGATATATCTGCTTTTTAAAAGTTCTAATATCACATAAAAGGATAGATTCTAAAATTTTTAAAAAAGCTTAAAAAAATTTAGACATTGTATATGGTATTTTACAGAAGAATTGTCTGTCGTATCACGCTTTGAAGATTAAATAGAATTGCAAATCAAAATGAAAATGGTAGCAAATTTAGCCAGAGAAAATCAACATATGGAAAGTGATGTATTCCTTTTTCTGGAGAATTGAATGGAGAATAATCTAGTACATGCAATTGAATCCTGATGACTATTCTTTAATTACACAGGTCTACAAAAGAAAACTTTTCGGAATTTGATTTGATAATTTTATCTGATCTTCATGATTTTTGGTGGGTCGAAACCAAAAAGGTTGTTAGTTTTTCTCTGTCACGTAGAGATTTTTTTCAATCTCTAAAGATAATAGTTATATTGGCATAAGGAAACGGAATTGTCTTACAGTTTTTATTTATTTACAAGTTTTTAGCAATACCAAATGCACTGTTTCTTACTGATATAAGTTTTCCAGAGTAAAAAATGATTAATATTTAATTGTAATTTTTGTGGAAACACGTTCTTTTCTCTTGGAAATGTCTGTGTGTGCACTTCCGGGAATATGACTCTTCAGGTGTTTGATGATGTAGCATCCAGCAACAATCCGCCATCATGTGCAAGTTCCACTTCCCTGATACCTACGTTTCATCTTCTCGATGTCCTAATGGAACCTTTCCCCTTGATCATCAATGACGTTCCTCAAGTTTTCCGGAAAATAGTCCACATGCAAATGAACCTTCAAACTCATTTGGCTACCTAGTATTTGAAAATCATGCGTTCCACGATACATCTGTAGTTAGGATCATTTACGTGACCAAGGAACTTGTCAGCAACCTATTTAAAAGAATTCCAGGCTTCCTCCTCCTTCTCATCCATGGTCTGAGCAAAATGTGGACCTGAGAAAAGTTTTCTGTTGTCTGGGCATACAAAGATTCCTTCTTTTATCGTAGCATCACTTAAAACAGGAAACATGAAGCATAAGTACTTGAAACATTAACTTTCTTTATTGTGATGAAATCTGTTATATTTCTTTGGTACTTCTTGATTGTGTACTCACCACTGAATACAGAAGTAGTATGGACTGGTAACACAACGCCAGTGAGACATTTTTTCAAAATGCACTTTCAAACTTCAGGAAACCTTTTTAATCACTGTGAATCAACGAGATAAGTGAAATTGCAAAAATATTTTATCAAAAAATTTGGAGCCAGTTTTTTGAAAACTTTGAAAATATGTCCCACGGCTTCATGCATAGTACCCTCCTAAAGTTAAAATATCGGTTTTAAATTCTAAGAGCCTCGATATTAGCCAAATGAGTTGGGGAATATCTATTTTGAAGAAATCGTGTGAAAGGTTTAGACGGTAGCGTTGACAACGGACGGACGGACGGACGGACGGACGGACGGACGGACGGACGGACGGACGGACGGACGGACGGACGGACGTTTTGCCATCAGTCGATTTTGCAGTATCAAGAAGCAACAGAACATGGATTTTGGATAGAGCACGAGTTAGAGGATTTTTGTTTCTAAATTTAGCAATAGAACTTAACCACATTTTCGTTACCAGTTCCCAGCCATAGAGTTTTTCTGGTGAAAAATGGATGTTTTCCTGCGCACGATTACATAACTTTCTCTTCTGACGAAGTAGGGCGAGAAAGTAAAAAAGTACCCACAAGAAAAAATAAAAACCATAGTGTATAAAGAGTGAAAATTAATTAAATTGTAATGTAAAGTTATATATTAAATATGTATTAGTAGTTTTCCACTGACTTCACACAACAAAACCAATCATCCTATAACATTCAAATATAATGCTTAATCGGTATGTTGAGATGAACTTTTAGTTGTGAGTACTTAGGCTCAATGGAAAATATTTAGAGGGTTAGCCCAAACAATTTTTTATCCAATGTAAGTGCCACACTAATAGGCCATATAAGGTGGAAAAGGGTAAGCGTTATGCTCTTTTTTAACTGATATGAATTATCTTTCTATCATTTTAATATCTTCTGCATTACCTTCAAACATTTTGTCGTTAATCCTGATGTCACTCATTGTTCGAATAAGATTTTTTCTTTAACTTTTTATTTGTCGCCTACGAATACTTTGTAAGAAGAAAAGGGTATGTTGTCGTGCGGCAGAAAACTTAATTTTTGCCAGAAAACTCATTGTCGGGTTCTGGTAACGAAGAAGTGGATAAAACATGTTGCTAGATTTAGGGAGGAAATGTTCTAACTCGTGGTGTAGCCAGAATCTGGGTTTTCATGGCTCTTGATACCGAAAAATTGATTGACTGCAAAACGTTCGTCCGTGCTCAACGCTAGCGCAGAAACAATGAAGCCGATTTTCGTCAAAATTTTTCTTCTCTAATCGTTTTGGTTATTTCACGGCTGCTGGAATTTGAAACCGATGTTTTAATTTTGGGGTGTACTCTACATGAAGCCCCTGAGACATTTTAAGAATTTTCAAACAAATGGCTCCAAATTTTTTGATTAAATTTTGTTGTTGAATAGTGCGAAGGACGTTTAAGAGAATGAGGCAAGTATTATTTTCATTGATATCCCCATTTCTTATAAAATTCCAAAACAAATTCAAAAGTGCAAAATTGAAGATATAACTTTTTGCCACACACGAAATCGGTTGTGCAAAATTAGCCCTATAAATGTCATGTACAATTTTTGGCGCTTGAAATTTACCAAAATTTTGTTTGTTAAAATCCGCTCTATATTTTTTCTGTAAAGTTTCTTCATTTTTCTAATAAAGGACGGTAAAAAATATGGTGCTTATCATATTTTCAAGTATCGCTTGGATTTTCGAAAATTGCAAAAAATCGCTGTGGATTTTTCGTATTTTGCGTTTTAAATTTACGATTTTCTTTTTCTAAAACCGTTCCAATTTTTTCTCCAAATTTTCTCTCCATATGTATTAAGGGACGGTAAATATAGTAGTGGTGGTATAGAATGACAGACTTTCTGGCAGTAATTAGCTTTCTAATCTTTCTAGTCTGGTCTAGCATTTGGAGTAAGCCTTGTGCTCTTCACGGCTGCCTTTCTTTTTCGCTGCATTTTCTCAATTCTGGGCTTCCTAAAGCTAGAGCTGATACAATTACGTTTTGACTAATTTATAATTATTCAGTCCGTAACTCACTCGAATGGCCGAGGTGGTTAAGACGTGACCGGATTGAGCACTTCGCATCGAAAGGAGCCAGGTTTGAATTCGTGACAACGATTTTAATTACATGAAAGGGTATTTGCACAAACAAACTGTTGAGGATTGTGGAAACTATTGAAAATCATTTTAAGTATTATACTCACAAATAGAATCAATATAGAAAAGAATAAAGGACGTGTCTGTATGTGCTTTCCCAATTTTCAACTCTAAAACATTTTTTTTCAACTGTTGGTGAGGCAGCAAAATAAACTTCCAGTGATGTGCTGGGAGTGCTATGATTTGGGGTATGATACATAAGTTGTGGAAAATTCCGCCGATCTCTGTATTGCCGTCGGGATCAACTTGTTTACTTTAATTTTCTTTTCACAACGTTTATTCAATTACTGGAATACGTTTCGTAAGCAGGAGAATGTGTACGCTCTTTGAAAAACGGACGACGGTCTGCTTTCGTACGAATTGTTTATAGTTTAAATCCAACTATCACAGTTCATTGACACCCTCAGTCTCCCTCTTGGTTAAAAGCGGAAACAATATTGCTGTGACATCGCTGTCTTGGCGTGTGAATTTTGCGAAAATGCTATTGTATGTTAATACGAATATGTCCAAGCCTTTTTGTTTTTAATAATGAATACAGCTCCTGGCCAGTGGTCCAATAGGTAATAGTGACTTTATTTATGTGGCGAGACTCGGGCCATCAGGCCCGCTCTTCCGCCTAACCACGTAATACATACATATATAGATAAAAATTGAACAGTACATTTAGTAAGTTAAATAAAATACAACTTAGATATGTCTTGCCCCTGGGCTCACAAAGTGAAAGTAAAAAACAAAACGTCCCAGCATTTACCTTAAACGGCCGGGGAAAACCAGGGAAAACAAAGGAAGTGTGCATGGTCTTCAACATTGAGCAACAAAATAAAAGATTTAAAATAATTTATAAAGCATTTACTGACACAAGAGAAAATTAAAGAGGTGCCCGAAGATAAATTATGAAAAAAAATCCATGCGCGTCAAAACGTTAGCAAGCAAATCTCAATCCATTGAAGATCTCATTAAAAAAATTTAAAAAAATAAATGAGAATGCACACAACCACCCGGCCAGGACGACGGCTTAGGGCCGATTTTAATTACATCAACATGTACCAAGGAAAAGACGCATCAACATGTACCAAGGCAAAGAAGCAATGACAAGTTAAGCTAGAATGAGTTTGAAATTACAAGTTGATAATACAAACAAAAAAAACACAAAAAAAAACTTTCTAATCTTATATTAACTTAATTTAAACTAATTATACTGTTGTTTATTAAATTAAGAATTAACCTAAGAAGTATAAGAAAATACAAAATAAAAAAAGTTAAAAATGTGATATAAAATGTTATAATAATAATGATTATAATAATACATTGAGTACACACTTTCACATCGTTCATTACCATTTCAGTAGAAAAGTATTTAAATGTCTTTTGAATGATCGCAATGTTTTACATTTCCTAACATTTTCTGGAAGGTTATTCCACTCTTGGGTTGTTGCTACTAAGTAAGATTTATTATAAAAATTGGTGTTGCTTTTAGGAATATTGCAAAGCAAGGATTTCTGGAATCTTTTTGTTTTGAGATAAGACATTTTATAAGAGAGGTAAGCAGGTACACCCGTATTTAATATTTTGTAGAAAAGGCACAAACTATGAAACAGGCGTTGGCCTTTCAAGTTTATTATGTGATTTGCTTTATAGTACCCCGATATGTGATCATACTTTCTGATATTGAAACCTAACACATGCATTTTGAACTCTTTGAAGAGCATCAGCGGTTGATTTCTTTGTTACCGTACACGATATCACCGGAATCAAGCAGGGGGAGCAGGAGTGATTTTACTAGAAGTTCTTTGGTTTGGGGTGGAATGCATTTGTAAGCACATTTGAGTGAGTACATTGAGGCGTAGACTTTGCGGCAAGTGTCCCGAGCATGAGGTTTCCAATTTAGAAATTTATCGATGGTCAGACCAAGATTTTTAACTTGAGAGCAGAAAGGAACAGTAGTGTTGTCCAAAATGATACCAGGAGTTTTTAGATTTTGAAGTGTTTTATGGGACCGGCTGGACCCAATTATAATTGATTGAGATTAGGTGCTCCCATCTGGCGGAGGAACTTGAAAGTATTTCGCCAAACAGCTGCAGCCGCGGCGAGAGCCCTCTCGAGGCACTCCGTGTAAACGAGTGCTTTGCGCCTTTTCTTTTTAGAAATAGCGCGCGAATTTGGGGGAGAAGTCCATCGCGGGGCGTTTGGAGTGTAAATTCTGAGCTGTAATTGAGGCCTAAGATTGTTGTTAACTGATTTCCTGGAACGGCGCCAACTTTGAATCATTTATTGGTACCTATGTATCAACAACTGTTAATGGATATCTGGAACGTAAGTTATGTCAAATCAATTGTCTTGTGTGCAAATGTATGAACCTATTTAAGTAAAATTATGAACATTTCAGCAATAAATTGAAATAAAATTTAACCAGAACCCATGCGAGCAACTTGCATCTCTCTAACGGTTCCGAAATTATTACATTCTCGCGATACAAAATCTTCGTAATACTTCGATCTCAATCAAGGTGAATCAATCAAGAATCAATCAAGTGAACTCGCAAGCCTGGACAATGCGAAGTCACGGTCATATTTTATTTTTCTGTGGAAGTAGAGGGATTGTTAAAATTCTAAATGAAAAAGGAAGAATACCAGTGAAGTTTTTTGATTTTTTTCATTGCTGCCAACAGACTTAGTTTGCTCACGGAAAATCCTCTCTTATCGTTTGTAGTGTGTGTAGACGATGGCCTCGGATCCCTTCTGAGGTCAACTCTCTAAGTATATCTTTCCCGGTGTTGTGGAATACGCATGTGCAAAGAACCACAAATACAATTCCAAGTTTAGTATTGCCATTTCAAATTCGAAAAGCAGTCCAGAAAATCATTTTGAAGAGAGAGTGAGAGAGAGAGAGATATTGACCGTACGGTTTACCAATTCGATATGACTTTGTCTTTAAGACATTCTAATAAAAACTCTATGCGAGTTTCCAAACACTTGTCTTGAGTATTGAGTGTTATCCAACTTTTAATGTAATGAAGGGCGCATAGATGAAGAGTCAATAAACGTTTGTTCTCCCTTGTTCTCTTGTAAGTTTAAGTGCATATTGTCCCAAAAGTTGTGAGGAGAATCCCCTTCGCAGGCCAGTGGGGTTATTATGCAGGATATTATTATTCTTAGCTAGTGGGATCATAATTTGAGTTTTTAGAGAAAAAAGAAAACAGAGAAGCATTTATTAAAGAAACTAAATGTTGAGAAGCAGGCGTACATGTTTTTAAAGAAATTTTGACGATGTTTCATCATGCCAAATGAGAAAACTATTTGAAGGAAAGTGTCAATTATCCCGAACTTCTGTAGCATTCGTGTGATGCACAAAAGTAGAGTGGAAAGATCCAGCAAATAATGAAGTGCTACCTAGTGTCCTGCATCGAATTTAAGAAATGGGAGTTGAAGGTCCTACAAATATGAGAAGGGAAAACTAGGGCCATGCCTTCATGTGGCAGGTGTATGTTTTTGTTCGTCTGCGTTTTCCTATTGTTAATTAGATTCCTCAGTGTTTTAGATTAGCTTGTTGAGTGGTTTACTTTGATTTCATTGATAAGCTTCTCATTCATCAGCTTTAGCCTATAATTTTTTTACTTTCTTGTTTCTTACGTATATACGGAGTAATGTACGTAGTAGAGTGAAAGTTATGTAATGATGAAAAAATCGATTTCTAGATTTCATCGAAAATACACGTTTTGGGGTCCCCGATACCAAAAACTTTTTTTGTTTCAAAATTTCGGTGCGTTTGTCTCTGTGAAAACACCAATAGTGCCTAAAAAAATACGTAAGATTTTTTAAAAAATGGATATTGCCCAGTCGATCCGGCTTTACTCTCAGCTTTTCGATTTTGAAAAACCTTTAAAATTTGGAGGTACTTTACACGTAGCCCCTGGGACATTTTCAAAATTTTCTCGAAGTTTCCAATTTTTTCTTTACAATTTTTGAAAGAATGTAGTAAAATACACTTATAAAGATCACATAGGTTAGTTTGTCACTTACCTATTGAATTTTAGAAAATTTCAAAAATTTGAAACATTTTTGGCTTATTTCTACCCTAGTCCAGTGAATTGGTGCTCAAAGGAAACTCATAAGAAAAAATATCGGAAGTTTTTTCGCAACGATTCTGTTTTTGAGGAAGCTGAACTGTAATATGATGTTTGCTACCTCAGAAATGATCGACTTCACAGAGATAATGGCAAAAAACACTAAAATTTCGGCCTTTTTTAGTTTTTCGCTAATTTTTTCACAACTACGCGTTCTATCGAAACAATTTTTACTTATAAAATTCAACTACACCAAAATTCATACAATACGCATACATTAACTTTACATTTCTGAAACACGGTTAATGCGCAAGAGAGCGCTGAAAAACTGTTACTTATTGGGCCTCTCGCCGATGCGGGAGAATAACTCTTTCCAGCCATTCTATCTCGCGATGGCGCTCTTGTTTTACTTTATCGTGCTTGAAAATAACTGTTGTAAACAATTGTTTTAAATGTCTTTCCGTGCCTCTTCCTTGAGGAGACGTTGAACCTCACCTTTCACTTCCTCGTTGCTAAAGCACATTCCGGCCAGATGTTCTTTCATCTAAAGAAAGACGTAGTAACGGGTTCTAAGTCGGGACTATAGGATGGGTGATGGTGTTCCATCCAAACTCTTGCAGGAGGGTAACGATTTGCGGGCGACGAGTTTTGACGAGCATTGGCGATGAGAATGCTTACGCCCTCGCTCTTCTACACTTTCCTCTTCTGCGAATCTGAATCACCATCTGCGATTTTTCGGAGTCTCGCAATACATTTCAACGTTTACTGTGGTCTCAGAAAGCATCAAGTCCACCTACTACTACTGCTACTGCTACTGCTACTGCTACTGCTACTGCTACTGCTACTGCTACTGCTACTGCTACTGCTACGGCTACGACTACCACTACCACTACCACTACCACTACCACTACCACTACGACTACCACTACCACTACCACTACCACTACCACCACCACTACTACCACTACTACCACTACCACCACCACTACCACTACCACTACCACTACCACTACTACTACTACCACCACTACCACTACCACTACTACCACCACTACCACCACTACCACCACTACCACCACTACTACCACTACTACCTTTTTTTTAGTTTTTACGAGGGAAACTGTGAGAATCCATCATGGACACTTGGGAGGCACCGCTCTCCCGAAGTAGTGTGAGACTCTACTCACTAAACTCACTAACCCTTTCTAATCGACGTGATTACTGCCCCGGAACCGCGTTAGCATTACTTCAGGGCAGTGTCGATTCTAATTGCCCTTCCGGGCTTCTCTTTCTATTTAGTTTCGCCTTGAGTTTATTAACTCGTCACTGTCACTATTTTTGCGTCTCAGAATGCACTCCGCAAAGGCTGCTACTGCACACCAAGATTGGGAGTTGCGCAGCATCAAAGTGATGATGTTTCCTGGTGTTATTTGCTCTGCGCCTAATTCGTTGCCGAGACGAATTCTTTCTTCCTCCCATCTTTCGCACATGAAGAAAGTGTGTTGTGCGTCATCATCATTATTGCAGTAGAGACATTTAGGGCTGCTGACTTTCTGCATTCTGTGTAGGTACTTTCTGAAACATCCGTGGCCGCTCAGAAGCTGAGTAAGGTAATAGGTAACCTCCCCATGCTCGCGGTTTAGCCATGTGTCCAGTCGGGGGATCAGTCTTTTCGTCCATTTTCCATAATTCCCATCTTCCCATCTTTGCTGCCATTTCTCGAGAAGTACTTGGCGAGCTACCTTCTTTGCTTCGACCCTGCCGTTAACTATTTGGTTGCGCCAGATGTCTTGGCGTTCTTGAGCGAGAAGATCTATTGGGGGAGTGCCCGCTATCACTAATACCGCTGCTTCCGACACTGTGCGGTATGCACACGAGACCCTCAGTGCTCCACGTCTTTGCACAGCCGCCATTCGTTTGCGGTACTTCTCTATTTCTAGAGCTTTGGCCCATATTTCTGCTCCGTAAAGTAAAATTGATGTCATTACTGACATAAGGAGGCGCCGCTTACTACATTTTGGCCCGTTAGTATTTGCCATCAGTCGGCTTAGTGCTTTTGTGGCTTCCGCGGCCTTGTCTGCTGCTCGCTGTATATGAGGCCAGTAGCTCAACTTCGTGTCAAGTATGACCCCCAGATACTTCACACTTGATGCAGTTTGAATATCTGTTTCTCCGACCCTGAGTGTGACACTCGTCTGTATACGTTTCCTTGTAAAAACAACGATTTGGGTCTTGCTTCTGCAAGTGACAGGGAGTGCTCGTTCATCCATCTTTTTACGCGTCGCATTGCTCCATTGAGGTGACGTTGTGCTTCCTCTACGGTATGCGCTGTAATGCTGTATGCTGCTGCTGCTGCTGCTGCGGCGGCGGCGGGCGGCGGCTGCGGCGGCGGCTGCGGCGGCTGCGGCGGCGGCAGCGGCGCCGCCGCCGCCGCCGCCGGTGCCGCCGGTGGTGGTGGTGGTGGTGGTGGTGGTGCTGCTGCTGCTGCTAATAATGCTACGACGACGACCACCACCTCCACCACGACCACGACCACTACATGGTAATCCACAATTCCGAAAAAGGAACCCACATTTGCTAGAGGTAACAGTGAATCATTCATTGACATAACGTGTTCGACGTAAGGGGTAGCAAAGAAACTAAAGAACTGGGAAGTGATGGAAGATGAAGCACTTAGTGACCACCGGTTTATCTACTTCGAAATTCACTGTGCACAGACCCGGAAACCTAAATTAGACAAAATGGAAATTAAGTATGACTGGGAGACATACAGAAATGTTCTCCAGTGGACAATAGGACGCCGAAACCCTGAAGATATATCGCCGAAAGAACTCGCAAAAGTTCTGAAAACTGCCTGGCAGGCTGCCTGCGAAAAGCGGAACCTACTGGTGGAATAATGAAATAGAACAGAAAAGGCAGACATGTATCCAAAGAAGGAGGAAGCTGACGAGGGCAAACAGGAGAACTGCCAGTCTGAGCAACGCGACACTGAAGGCAGAATATAAGCAATCTAGAAAGGAGCTAGGGATGCTCATAAAGCAATCCAAGCAGCGACATTGGCAAAAGCTGTGCGACGACCTTAACCAAGACATTTGGGGTACGGGCTACAAGATAGTCACTGGAAGACTGACAAACAGCTCGCCAGTTAACTTGTCAGCCGAAAGAAGAAGGAAGTAGCGCTGGAACTATTCCCACGCACAACGGACCGTCTGGAACGCAGGATGGCGTCAACTGATTTGAGCCATTCTCCACAGAGGAATTAGTAAATGTGGCATAGAGTATGAAGGGAGGTAAAGCCCCTTGACTAGACGGTATCCCACCTGAAGCAGTAAAAATTGCAGTCGAGGTGGCCCCAGAATACGTACGAGTATTTAACAACCTGCTTGTAAAACAAGAATTCCCTGGACAGTGGAAGATGGCGAAATTAGTACTGCTCCTAAAAGGGGGTAGGTTGCCCCAGGAACCTTCAGCATACAGGCCACTCTGTCTGCTAAGCACGCTAAGTAAGCTCTACGAAGGACTCATAAAGGCGAGGTTGGAGCAGGAAATCGGAGGGGAAGGACTGTCCACGCGCCAATATGGCTTCAGGAAAGGCCGATCTACCATCCAAGCCCTGGAACAGGTAGTGAGGCTAAAAGCAGAGACAAACGAAAGGTGGGTTGTACTGCTAACCCTAGATGTAAAAAACGCATTCAACACAGCTACATGGAGCTTGATCATCAAAGAACTAGAAAGACGAAGAACTCCACAATACTTGACTACGGTGATAAATTACTTTTATGGAAGATCTTTTAAAATTGACAATCAAGAAGTAAGCATGCAAGCGGGTGTCCCGCAGGGGTCGGTCCTGGGACCGCTCCTGTGGAACATACTCTATGATGGCGTGCTCAAACTTGCACTGACGGCGGGGGCAACGCAGATCGGTTTTGCAGATGACTTAGCACTAGTGGTCTCAGCCGAAGATGAGGAAACACTCAAATTCAGAGTGAATGAATCACTACGGTGC
Source organism: Acheta domesticus (assembly GCA_031308135.1). NCBI lineage: Eukaryota > Metazoa > Arthropoda > Insecta > Orthoptera > Gryllidae > Acheta > Acheta domesticus. Next base: position 12,955,422 of record JAHLJT010005437.1, read on the forward strand.
ATTGACAGATGGATGAGGAACAACAGGCTCCACCTAGCACCTCACAAGACAGAAGCGGTCATTATAAAAGGACCAAGGAAAAGGAAGAATGTCAGCTTTCTACTGCAAGACACCAAAATCACCACGGTCAAGGCGACACGATATCTAGGAGTGATGTTCGATGATAAAATCACATTCGACGAACATGTGAAAGAGGCAGTTAGAAAATGCCACCAAAAGCGGGGGCACTAGGAAGACTATTGCCGAATATAGGAGGTCCTAGAACACCCAAAAGGTTAATTCTATGCAGCGCAGTTACGTCTATACTGCTGTACGCGGCCCCCATTTGGCAGAATGCGCTCACCAGGAAGAAAAACTTACGAGACCTTGAGCGAATACAGAGGAAAATGCTGCTAAGTATAGTATGTGGTTACAGAACTATCTCGACGGCAGCTTTGCAAGTCAAAGCGGCAGTAATAGACTTGCAAATTAAGGAGAGGAACCGAATCCACGAACTGAAAGCGGGCAACGACATACAGCAGAAGAACACCATCAGAGAAGAAATATACCAAGAATGGCAATCCAGATGGGACGACAATACAAGAGTGGCACAGTGGACCAAAGCACTAATTCCAAATATTACGCAATGGCTCCAATGCAAGCATAGGAGAACGGACTATTTCCTCACACAGGTACTGACAGGACATGGCAGGTTTGGGGTGTACTCATACAAATGAGAAAAACAGCCGACGAAAGCTGTAGGTACTGCCAGGAGAGGGACAGTGTAGAGCCTACCGTATTCAATTGTATACGATGGGAACAGGCTAGGTATGACACCAACACTAAGCTAGGGACAACATTGAACAAGGAGAATATCCTTAACACAATGACGGACACAAAACACTGGGAAACCATTATGAAACTCTCAAAGAATAATAATGGAGACCAAAGAAAAAGAAGAACAATGTTAAGAAAATTCTAGACAGCACCATCTTGAGGCATGCAAATAAGCAGTTCCGAGATGGAGAGCTAGAGAATAAATGTTTTTTTTTTACTTGGTAGAAATCCTAGTCCCACACAGAGTGGTGTCTTTGAAAGATTTTTCTCCCGAAAAAAAACTACCAATACTACACTTCTATTA